>CM039120.1:22342879-22739420 GCA_022036555.1 Microstegium vimineum | reverse complement strand
TTTTTATCTCACAAGTCACAACAAAACAGTCATAAACAGGTTTATCAGCCGAAATAGACCGTGTATTTCCTCTATTCTAAGAAATATACAATTCTAGAATGACATCAAATCAGATTGTTTTAAGTTTGACTAAGTTTTATATAAAAGTATCAATATTCGACATTTCAACAAACACAATAATCATAGCCATCATCAAAATGTTGTTTTCCAAAAATAGATACTCCCTCCATCTCAAATTATAAGACATGTCAAGAATCTTAGAGAGTCAAGTTTGACCATACGTATATGACAATATAACAATATTTATGATGTCAACTAAGTATCATTAGATTCGTTATCAATTATATTTTCATAGTATGCTTATTTGATATCATAAATCTTTATAGTTTTTTTTTATAATTATTGGTCAAATTTGAGATACTTTAACTCTCCAAGATTCTTATAATACTTAAAATGTCGTACAATTCTGTTAAGAATATTAATATATGTTTCAAATGCAGTCCTACCGTAATAATTATGAACAATTCTAGGATCTGCGTGCAAAGAGAGAGGGACCTTGCTTGCAGAATGCTACAGGAAGGTAAAGCAAATGAGCTGCTATACATTCACCGTGGTCCCACTCGTGTGCTGGCATTTTCCCCTTTGGGCACGGGAACAGCAATTTAAAAACCTTTTGTGCATGCCTGATGCCTTGACTGCCTTTCACACTACCATACGGAGCATCACATCTGAGCCGTTGGTTGGCCGGGCATGCCTTGCCACCCAAGCCGATCGCAGCCGCTCATCTCACCGCAACGACCAGTTAGGGACTGACCGGTCAGTCAGTCAGAGCAGCGGCACAGCGCCCAAAATGTTCAGTTTAGGCCTTTTTGTTTTGTTTCATTTTTTTCTTCTCTTTACTCTTTCCTTTGTATCCATATTATTTGATGTTTACAAAACATAGTTTGACTACTTAGTTTTTGAAAAATATTTATTAAAATATAATATATGTATATTTTTATGAAATTACTTTTTAAGACAAATTTATTTATATCATTTTTATTTTTCTAAATTTAACACTTTAAAAGTTATTCGTGATTTATACCTTTAATGTTTGACTCAAACATTTTTTAAAACGATAAATATGGGTATGGAGGGAATACTATACTCGAGTATTTCATGGCAAGAGCTAAGCTTTGTGTGACCATTGATGCCTAGGAGCAGCAGTAGCGTCAGCAGTTGTTGGATTAGTTGCAACCGGTTACCAAAAGCGTGGATTGGTACTACTAACCCAAAAGGTGATAGGACTACTGGTATTTGGTTTGAAATTAGTAGGTGGGTTTCAGTTTAGAAACAAAGGAGATGTGTATGTTACGTGGATTCATTTCATTGATTGATCTCAGCTTCTCAAGTCGCTGGGTCATCTTTTTTTTAGATTAGTGGGTGAAGCCTCCTTGAAGAAAAGTGTTGTCGCCATATTGTTTTGTTATTAAATGGTATAATCAAGTTTTTTCAATGGTTGGCCGTGAATATTTAGTGAACCAAGCGTACAACTTAATGCTTGTTTCTGCAAGTACTGATCTCAGTAAATTAATGGAGGCACACATTTTATCTACTAGCGTTATGTCTTTGTTCTAATACAAGGTTTGGAGAGAGATTGGAGGAGATAAGGGCACTCCCAATACAGACTCTATCATAGAGTCTAAATCTATTTATTACCTCG
Source organism: Microstegium vimineum (assembly GCA_022036555.1). NCBI lineage: Eukaryota > Viridiplantae > Streptophyta > Magnoliopsida > Poales > Poaceae > Microstegium > Microstegium vimineum. The sequence goes on along the minus strand of CM039120.1, from coordinate 22,737,718 downwards.
AATATTATAGATTTGGAGTCTAAATAAGACTTGAAGTCTTATTTTTTCATCATCTTTCTTCAATAAATATACTATCACATCAGCAAAATATCTTAAATAAGTGGTAATAAATAGTTTTAGACTCTATGATATGGTCTTGCATTGGGAGTGCTCTAACTAGTTCATTTTCCCTTTAGTCCAGTTTCAATACAAGGTTTCACCTCCCTATTTCGAAGGTATGAAATTTCACGTAAAACAATATCTTTCTCAGTGTGTAGTTTTATTTATTGCACAGTTTGATAGAAACATTTTAGTCTTTTGTAGGTCCCACTTTTATCTCTCTCTCCTCCCTATCTTTCTCTTTCCTCACGCACGCGTCTGATTCCTTCTCACACGCGTCGACGACTCGACGGAGTCAGCTGGCGAGCACGCACCCGTGCCTGGCCGAGCTCACGTTCACCCACGCCCTCGCCCATGGCCGGCGAGCTCGTGCTAGCGTGCAGCGGAGCCCGCGTCCACGCTCGCGGCCGGAGGAGCTATACCCGACGAAGCTCGTGCTCATGGCCGGCGAGCTCGTGCTTGCGGCCGGCGAGCTGGTGCCCACGCGCAGTGGAGCTCAAGTTCGCGGCCGGTGGAGTTAGCGCAGGGAGGAGCTCGTGCCCTCTCCCATGGCCGGTAAGCTCGTGCTCACGCGTAGCAGAGCCCTCGTACGCGCTCGTGGCCGGTGGAGCCGTGCCTGTCGAAACTCGTGCTCGTGGCCGGCGAGCTCGTGCCCGCGCGCGGCGGAACTCGAGGCCGGCGAGCTCGCGTTCGCGCTCACAGCCGGCGGAGCTCGCCTCCGCCTCGCCCGCACCCGGTGGAACCTGCGCGCGGTAGATCGAGCCTGCAGCTAGCGGAGCTCGCCTTCCCCTCCGCGCCGACAATGAAACGAACCAACGCTCACAGTGCTGGTTTCATCCAGTTTCCTATGTGTTGGAAACACGGCTCTATCGTTTTGTCCCCATGAAACGATTCCTGCCGGCCTCTCTCTTCCTCAATACATCCAAAAGCTCTATTTCTGCTAATATGTTATTTAATATGTATGAAACTCTCACATAAAACATGCATTGAGAATGACCTTAAAGCATGTACAATAATACACCTCAGTTTGGTTTATAGTCAAGCCAACTCAGCAAAATCCTAGGTGGAAGAAAGAGAATAGAGGAGAGAGAATGAAATAAGCTCTAAACTTGGCATCAAGCACATCACATTCTCCTAGACTACATGCATCCCTCCCATACATGCTATTGGCTCCTTTCCCTACAACATGTGGGTCTCTTTAATAAAAAATAAATTTTCAAGTTACATGAAGAGTCTAACTATTGTACAGCTTGTCTTTTAAGCTTATCTCAAGATCTGCTTAATGAGATATGCGCCTCGGCGTCATCTAAAAAAAAAGTTTATCTCAAGATGATGTGTCTTGGCTTAAAGTCAAACTTATTGAACCTGCTTTTAGTGCCCTCCCGATCTCCAAGGACAACATGCCTATTCACACTTAAATTGGACCCATGCCAATTTAAATAGGTCTAAGATAGTTTTAGCTCAATCTAAGAAAACATATATAATCGACATAATAATATACCACATTGATTTTTCAATGGAATAAGACCAGCCCTACCCCTATAAATAAGGGGTACATGGCTGAGATCCCATCTATTCAATCGACAAAGTCAATCTAATCCAACATTTTTATCCTCTTTTCCAACCCCCAATATTGTTCCTCTTGATCTGACGACCAAGGATGGCGATCTAGGCTTGTTGGCCGACCTAGTGAAACCTAGCGATGGCCATGCCCTAATTGGTTCCCTCCCAGGCAAGAGCTTCGTCGGTTCCTTTGCTAGTTTGCTTGGAAACTAGTCGTTCTTCATCACGTAAGAACGATTGGTTATCCGTTGGTCCTTTGCTTGTAAACCTCTCCGTTCTTCACCATGAAAGAGTGATATCCTTGTTGCGTTCTTCGATCCGTGGCGGCCTGGGCATCCAAAGCCCTGCTGGTGTGTGATTCGGACCACCTCCAAAGTCAACACACTTTTTGGCAACTCTATTGGGGAATAATTTGCTTTGGTTCTACTTTATAGCAGAATCTTCTTGCCCTAGCTCTACTCTTCATTGATTTATCTTCTTGTGCTTTCCATCACCGTTGCATCTGGCAAAAAAGACCGATCACATCTGGTTTTGACCCCTTTGATCTTGTTGGCTATTTTGCAACGTGTTACACATGTTATTGGAAAATTCAGCAAGGTGGTCGAGATCTAAATCATGGAGTATCAGGATGTTGCATCACAAAACTACTACAATCAACTCGAGGTACAACATGCAAATGCATCTTATGGTCTAATAATTATTTTGTAAGTTCTATAAACTCTCATGTTGATGTTGCTAGTCATAATCATACTGCTTCTCATAATATATATATATATATATATATATATATATATATATATATATCATAATTATGAATATTCTAGTCAAGAGCCGATGTCTATTGTAAGTTCTTCAAGTTTTGATGATACTGGCAACATATAACATGTAGATCCCTATTCATCGGTTATAAGTTCGCAATATGTGGTTTCACCACATGACATGCCGATGAATGGGAGAATTGACTATGACAATGCTAATTATTCAGTCAATTGCTCTAAAAATTTAGCACCATATGCTAATACTTCTACTCATAGTTCGGCTACATATGTTACTTTCAACTCAAGCCAAATTAATTAAAATTCAGCAAGGTGTGCTAACGTTAATACTCATGATTCGACTTCATATGTTGTTCCTAACTCGAACATAATTAATGAACAGTGGGTAAATGTTTATACTCATGATTCAGCTCCATATGTTGCTAGTAATTCAAATCAAATCAATAAGAACTCATCAAGATATCAATCAGACATTGAGTTTGAAAAATAATGTTAGACTTTAAAAGAAGTCTTGAGAATCAAAAAAAAAGATTTATTACATAAATGATTTGGGAGTACAAGCAAGAGGTCGATTACATCCAAGTCATCCACCATGAGTATGGAAAAATAAGATTTTCCCATTAGTATAGTGAGTAGTGTCAAAATTGATTTAGTTGTAAGCCCTCAAGTGAAGACAATATTGTGTCCATGAATTGCAAATTGAGGATATTCAAGAGGACAACAATGTCATCATAATTCTAGAATACATGGGGCAGGTGAAATATCTCCAACTAAAGCAAAGGTTGATTAATCCCATTGAACAAGGGGGATTGGCTAATAGTCCTTCTTTAAAGCATGTCTATCAAGATGGGGAAAAGAAGGACGATGCTCATAAAGTTGATGAAGGTAAAGGTCCTGACAAGAGACAGAATAGAAGACCAAAGCTTAGCTTGGAGGAACTTCTAGCTAAATATAAGAAGAAAGTAGAATCAAATGTCACCAATCGGCCAAAGAAGGTACAATCATCAAGGTTTCCTTTAAAGCACAAGTCTCAATAGTGGAATTGGCAAAGGAATAAATCTCATGCAAAAGCAACATATTTTCCTTTTGAGGAGCCAACTCTCATGTCATATGGACCCCAACCCACATATTTTGTTTCTTATTCATCTTGGGGCTGGTTTGATGAAGAGGCACATGTCCCATCATATTTTGGGCCACAATTTGTAGAGTATGTAGCTCCTAAACTTCAGAGAGATCATCATCTTATAAAGACCGTTCTAATCAAAATCGGTCTGGAGCTCAACCAAAGAAGGTGGTAAAATAAGTTTACCACATGAAGTATGATGGTCGAAAGAAAAAAAAGGTTCGAATCTGAATGCAACTATTGAAAAGCCGATTACTATTGGTATAAAATTAGATGCACATGAGTAAGTTAATTATCCGCAAGCTCACAGATATAATACTGATGTAGCACTTCACCGAGAGTAACCCATTTTTAATATTGAACCCAAAGAACGGTGTTATGAGGAAGACTAAGTCTATAAACTTAACCCGATGCACAATCAAGCATAGAAACTACGAAGGACTATCTAATCTGGTCACTGGTAAGCTATGTCTTTTATTGATCTACAAGGGCGATGAATTAAATAGGAGCAAAAACATAGTTCTCTCCTACCAAGCACCTATATGTCTGTCAAACCTATTATGGGAAACAGACTACAGAGGAATCAACGAAGCTATAAAGTCACTTTCACGAGCTACTATTATCCAGTTAATCAAGGGACATTCACAAGTAAACCTAGCCTAGGCGCCTACACTATGAATTACTACTTAAATCAAGAAGCTATCAAGATCAAAGCACTAAAAAAGAGTTGCAAACATAAAGAACAAAGAACAATACGAACAATGCTGTTTACTTGAACCAAAAGTCGAATAATAGGGTATCTCATAATGCAAATCTTGGGCAAGAGGACTTGATCCCGAAGAATACAGCGTGAAGAAGCATCGACATGCCGAAACTCCTCTATAACTCTACTCTCCAACTCTATATCTCTAACCTCTAAATAAAACTAGTTCTAGATAGAACTAATCTCTCTTGATTGTTGGCCTAGATCTACTAGATAGGAAATTAGGGCTTCATGCTCTTCAGCTCTGATCTAGCTTGCCTCCAGGGGGGTATAGGGCTTTATTTATAGCCCGCTGGGATGAACGACATTCGTTGGATCAAACCGACTTAATGTAGGACCGAAATGACTCCATAGAGGCGTTGCAGGAATACTCCAGAAGGGGGGATAAGGTTCCCACAGGGGATGGTCGCCCGACCAAGGGTGGGGCCGGCCGGCCGCACCTGTCAGTCTCTCGGGCCCCGCTTTCTTACAGTGTTTTCTAGATCCTTCTTGAGTATTTTGTCGCACATTTCCTTCAGCGTCAAGTTTCGTCAATTTCTTGCAATTAGATTCCTGTTTCCGTCTTTTCTGAATAACTCTCTAGAAAATAATAAATCACCAAAACTCATGTAATTTGTTAGTAATAATCCTATGCTTCCTAATGTTCTTGTTATTTGTGATAAAGGTTGACAGTTTATATGATACGATAACGACCATCAACAAGCTCCCCCACACTTAGGCTTTTACTCGTCCTCGAGAAAAGGTTGGTTAACAGAAATATGATATTTTAAATCATAACTTCAAGAAAAAACTTTATCATAAGACTTTCCCAAGTAATTCAAAAATGTATACCATGAATCTTAAGTGATTGAAGAACAAAATAGCTCGAATAGATTACCTTCTTCTTTCAATCAAGTCTTTTGAGAGTTTTGTAAAATTATTCGAAAAGAAACCCTGCAAAAGATGTAAGAGAATACTCTGATATTTCCTTAGATCATAATACTTTAATTGTTATCATTCTTCTATTATTATATCGTCTTATGTTTTAATCCTCTCCTTCTAAGAAGTATGTGCTTTTTTTAGAGGTACGTCGGACTTTTGTCCCTTTTTAATTCCTCTTGAGGGTGCGTCGAACACTTGTCCTTTTTTATTCCTCTATCTTCTCCCATGCATCTTTTTGTATGGATTATTTTCACATATTTTTGTATAGCCCCATACAACTTTTCTGAAGAGGGTGATTCAAACATAAGAAGCAAAATTATTATTTTACTCAAATTAATTCTGATCATAGGAGCATATCAAAGTACTCAACTTTCAATCTTTCAAAGGTTTTAGAATTTAAAGTGCAAAAATAAATGTTCCAGTGACAAAATATCATGAATCAAGTTCTCATATCTTACTATATCTTATTCTCAAACATCTTAAGTAATCATGATATATTTTGAATTTTCAACAGTAACATGACTTATAGGGACAAGTATTATGCAAGTTTATTCTCAAGCCATGAATTAAATCAGATTTTTCCATTTAAAGGTATTTTAACATGTGATTTTCAATTCGGATCGAAACAGTAGATGAAATATATGCATTTATAAAATATGTAGCTCAAACCTGACCGTGGACAAAGTGGGCCGAGAGAGGCCGAGGTGGTGGGCCGGCCGGCCATAGGTGGGGCCAGCCTACCCTCTGCTGAGGCTCCTCGGGTCCCGCTTTGTCAAGCGCGATCTCTGTTTGATTTTTTTCCGAACTGCATTAATTTCCCGAGCGAATTGTGTTTCGTGATTGTAGTGTGTCTCCCCACACTTGTTTTTCCTGTATTCTTTTCTGTTCAACATGTGGATACAAAACACACATATCAAAAAAATAGAGAGTAGATCGAGCAGATAACAAAGATATAAACATTAAAGGGTTATTTTGATCCAAGCCATTACAATTCTTCAACTTTGGAAATATGTCATTACAATTCATCTATTCTTAAATCTGCCATTACAATTCTTCTTCTACTTGATACTTGTCATTTTCTACATATAGGGCCACTACTAGGCCGTATACGTGTACACATCTCTCTCTCTCCGCTCACTGACGTGTGGGCCCCGCACGTCAGACCGTTCCTTAAGCTCCAGACCATTCAATGAGGGGCAAGGCCGGATGGACAGCGTTGCCGCCAGCAGCCGTGCGGGCATGGGCCCTCAAGCCCCGTCGTAGCCATGCCGCTGACACGCGGGCACGCGCGCGTGCTGCGCCGCCGCCGCGCGGGCTTGCTGCGTCGCCGCCGATGCAGCATTGCGTGCTTGTCACGCTGCCGCCGCCGCAGCCGTGCGGGCGTGTCACGCCGCCCGTTGCCTCACGGGCGCGCGCGCGTGCTGCGCATCTGCGCCGCCGCTGTCGCCACTGCCTCGCGTGCGAGCAGGCATGACGCGCCGCCGTCGCCATGAGCCCGTGCGGGCGTGCCATGCCGCTACCTCGCGTGCGCGCGGGAGTGGTGCTGATGTCCCCTCGTGGTCGCGCGTGTGTGCTGCGCTGCCGCCTTGTGGTCGCACGCGTGCTGTGACGCCGCCGCAGCAGCCGTGTGGGCAGATGCGTGACGCGCCGTCGTCGCCTCACGTGCGTGCGGGCGTGCTGCGTCGCCGCTACCGCAGCCTTGTAGGCGCGCCTGTCCGCTGCCACCGCCCGTCCGACCATCGATGAGAATCTGAGTGCGCCAGTGCGGTGGGAGATCTGACGTGTGGGACCCACACATCAGTGAGCGGAGGGAAAGAACCAGTTAGGGGTGTTTTGGTCCATAAAAAATATGTGTATAATTGTACGGCCTGACAGTGGCCCCATACATCTGAGAGACATAGAAAATGGCAAATATTAAGTAGAAGAAGAATTGTAATGGTAGATTTCAGAATAGGTGAATTGCAATGGCATGTTTCTAAAGTTGAAGAATTGTAATGGCTTGGATCCAAATAACCCAACATTAAAATAATAGGGCACTTTATTCATGATTATTCAAACATTCTAAGCAACTAAGTTAAACAACTCGCTTTAACTAAGACGACGACAAACCTAACTTTAACTTAAAAATGATAGACTTAACTAAAGCGTGCCCTATTACATGGATAACTAGGTGTTGTATAATAACCCATAATAGTATAATAATATATAAACTCACGTATAATAATTATAACCCGTATATAATAAGCATAGATTCATATAGTAATATAAATATGTATTTAATACCCATATAATAATTATAGCGATAATACTTGTATAGCGATCATATTTATAATTCGTAATATAATATAATCTGAGAGAAAAACTTCTCGATATGTGTGTAGGGGTTGTTCCCCCAAGCTGGATGTTGACGTAGTCGTTCATCTTGACAATGTAGACATACTTCACTCCTCTGAGACTCCAAAGATTGATAGTTGATGTGGTAGTATTCTCAAATAGGATGAAGATACATAGTCATGACTTGTCTTTCTAAATCCTGCTAAACTCGAATAAACAACAAAGCTTGTGAAACAGATTAAGAGTTAGTGGTAAACCATCTATGCCTTGATTGCCTAGAGTTTTACATAATCTCTCTACTTCAATATATTTTTAGATTTTTTTCAATTTTATATGATGCAGATGACTAATGCAATATTTTTATGTCTCCACAGTAAGCAGTTGAAAAACTTATTTTTATAATGCAATGTTATGCAAAAATGTAGATATGATATGATTAAGATGCTTATGCAATGGAGGATATGAGGAATGAGAACAATGATAGGAATACCTATAAGTGATATACTAGAATGCAACTGATGTAATGTAGAAGTAAATATGCATATAACTTACCGAGTTTACCTTTCGGCCAAGGTTTGGAGATTTAGGTCCATCGACCCGGACATCTCTTCTAGTTCAAATATTTTCAGGAGCGTTGTCCAATCCTGATGAGGACTTGGATGTTTTCTCACCTTGTGTTGATGTTCTGATGAAGTCTCTTTCTTATTCCACCCTTTCGTAGTCTGAGGTTTCACTTCCTGTGATTAACTGTTTTGAGATTCTGCTTCTTCTTTGTTGTCTATAGCAAATGATACATCTTTTGTTGGTGGTACAAATTTCTTTCTCAGAAGATATTTTATCTTCATTATTGGATTGGTCTTCATATCTTGACTTTCTCCTGGATAATCTGCTCATCCATCCTTGGTGGCTTATTTTATTTGGCATTGAGAGTGATGCTTCCTTGATTTGTGCTTCTTTGTCTTCTGATAAGTGTTGTGGCTATTGAAGTAACTATATGTCTTCTCTTCAGGAAATTGGAAGTGGTCCTCTCTTGATTTCATGTAGATGATTGTACTAGTGATGTTGAGGAATGGTCTTCCTTGAATGAGGTGGATTTTATCTTCATCTCCCATATCCAGAACTGTGAAGTTAGCGGGAATATAGTGATCTCTGATCATGATGTATTTTGTTATTCTCTCCAGAAATCGAAACGATTGTCCGCTGGCTGAAGTTGTACCTATGTCTGGTACAGTGGTCTACTGCCATATAAATGTTGTGGTCCCACTAGGCGTGCCAAAATGTGTTGATGCCAAAAATGGAGTCTTCTAGCGTCAGCACCGCGCAAGGCCTGCGAAGACCGTGCAACAGCGGAGCTTGATCTCCTAAACCTCTTAAGTGGCTTAGGCCACTTTCGGGGATTGATCTCAGGCGTGCCAGTCAATTTGACCTGTAATTGACAAGGAAGTGAAACGTCCAATTATGGAACATGTCAGTTGTTGCCAGACAGTTCCGTGGATGTGTGGCTCTCACATAGCCGATGAGTGAAGGATATTGACTAAAGAGTCAACTCAAAACAGTATGAAGCATAATAACAATGTATAAACAGCTATCACAGGATATCATGTATAGGGTGTACGATTAGCCGATCACACGACAATAGTAAGGTAAGGATGCGGTACATGCAACATTACCGACCCAAAACATTAGATTCATCAAGTATATCAGATAAAGATTAACCATCAACAGAGGTGTGTTCCCATGCAGCCATGATGATGATTAACCCGATAACCTGACCTGTTTACTAGCATTGGGGTGTTTCCATGCAGCCATAAAAGTAAACAAGCAAAGCCATGTCCTATACATTTAATAGATCAAATAGATCAAGATAATAAAGTACATGCATCGTATGAATGAAGCACAACCAGATCGGCTATGTTAACCAATATGGGATCCATGAGGCTTCAACAAGATCCATGCGCTTAGCCTCGGATGAATCTAAAATTGGACAGACATAACCCAACACACATGGCAGTGGGGTCCGGTAGATGCAGCCATACCATGTATATTGGACTAGATCCAACCAATCTCAAACCAATCTAATGACTGAGCGTATGTCTCGAACCCGCAACATGTAACAACCACAACCAAAGGGTTAGCCGATAAGATCTTAGATCTAATGCCTCAATATGTGTAATGATAAAAGCATTAGAGACAATAGATCTAGATGGAAAATAAAGCACGGGCCAATCTATTAGTTGAGATTGGGCAAGATATTGTTGCAATAGATTAAACAGTGCATAACAGACAATATTGACAACTTAATGAATCTATTAGATTGCCAATATAATAGAGCTGATAACTAGCTTGAAACCACGAGTCATGTGAGATTGAAGCGATGCAGCCTCATGAACATAGATTCAAACCGATAACTACCTCATACCGAGCTTGTACAAGTTACACAATACAATCGTACAAACGAGACATGAACCGAGGCTAAGTCATATTTTATTTCCTTATGTTTAGGGCTTGTGTGACAGTCGGTTAGGTTACATGCTATGGTCTATAAATAGCAAGGCTTAGGGAATGAGAAGACATCCAATCAATCAAATACACAACTTAGTTTCTTCCGGCCACCGGCCAACCCTAGGAGTAGGAGTATAGTAGATTTCGGTGAACCTTCGATGGACCGGGCTGTATCGACTAGATCGACCTCCTGTTTGCTTGTAAGTTTAGCCTTGGTTCATATCTCGTTTGTACGCCTGTATTGTGTAACTCGTGCAAGCTCGGTATGAGCTAGTTATCGGTTTGAATCTATGTTCATGGGGGCTGCATTGCTTCAATCTCACATGACTCATTGCTTCAAGCTAGTTATCAGCTCTATTAGATTGACGATCTAATAGATTCATTAAGTTATCTATATTGTTTGTTATACATTGTTTACCTATTGCAACAATATCTCACCCAATCTCAGCTAACGGATTGGCATGTGCATTAATTCTATCTAGATCTATTGTTTTCAATGTTTTCACTATTATACGTGTCGAGGCAGTAGATCTAAGATCCTATCGGCTAATCTGTTGGTCGTGATTGTTACATGTTGCGTGTTCGAGACATACGTTTGGTCATTAGATTGGTTTGAGAATGGTTGGATCTAGTCCAATATATGTGGTACGGCTGCATCTACTGGACCCCACTGCCATGTGTGTTGGGTTACATCTGTCTAGCCTTAGATCCGTCCGGGGCGAGCGTATGGATCTTGTTCAAGCTCCATCGATCCCAAATAGGCTAACGTAGCCGATCTGGTTATACTTTAATCATACGATGCATGTACTTTGTTGTTCTAATCCGTTAGATCTATTAAATGTACTGGACGTGGTTCAGCTTATTTACTTTTATGGTTGCATGGAAACACCCCAATGCTAGTAAATGAGTTGGGTTATTGGGTTAATTGTCATCATAGATGCATGGGAACACACCTCTATTGATGTTTAATCTTTATTTGATATGCTTAGTGGATTTAGTGGTTTGGGTCAATAATGTCACATGTGTTGCATCCTTACTTTACCATTGTCATGTGATCGGCTGATTACACACTTTACACATAACATATTGTGATAGCCGTTTATACCTTATTATCATGCTTCATACTGTTTGGGGTTGAATCTTTAGTCAATGTCCTTCATTCATCGGCTATGCGAGAGCCGCACATTCATAGAACTGTCTGGCAATAACCGACAGGTTCCATAATTTGATGTTTCATCTCCTTGTCAATTGCAGGTCAAATTGATTGGCACGCCTGAGATCAATCCCGAAGTGGCCTGATCCAGTTAAGAGGTTTAGGAGATCAAACTCTGCTATTGCACAGTCTCTGCAGGCTTTGCGCGGTGCTGACGCTAGAACCCCATTTTGGCGTCAACACACCCATTGTTGGCCCAAAGAAGAAGGCAATTTGGGTTCCCAAATCCTTGGTAACTAACTTTGGAGGACCCAAGAAAGTATGGGTACCTAAGAAGCATTGATTTGTTTTGTAGGTCAATTATAAAGCCGGAGGAAGGCATTGGGTACTTGATAGTGGGTGCAGTCAACACATGACCGGAGATTCTAGAATGTTCAACTCAATCAACCCCAATAAGAATGATGGAATTGATAGTATTACTTTTGGTTATAGTGGCAAAGGCAAGGTCAAAGGGCTTGGTAAGATTGCAATATCCAATGACTTGAGCATATCAAATGTCTTACTAGTTGAGAGCTTGAACTTCAATTTGCTATCTGCAGCTCAATTATGAGATCTTAGATTTAAGTGCATATTTGGTATAGATGATGTTGAGATCATTAGTATAGATGGTTCAAACTTGATATTCAAAGGCTTTAGATATGAGAACCTCTATCTAGTTGATTTCAATGCTAGCAAGTCACAATTGTCAACTTGCTTGCTGAAAGGATCAAGATGCCCAAGAGGGGGGGGGGGTGAATTGGGCTCTTTTTAATTTCTAGACAAGAATTAAACCTATCAAGAGCCAATTAACCCTCTAGTGCCTACCGTTTGTGTGTCCTAGTTAGAAAGCGGTAGCAAGCCAATTGAAAGCGAAAACTTCCTACACAATTTTAATATGAATTGAAAGACAAGTGTGGAAAGTAATGCGGTATGAAAGAGCTAGGGAAAGAGATGCTTGACACCGCGATGTTTTGCCGAGGTGTCGAGGAGTCGACAGTCCCCCCTAGTCCTTGTTGGAGCACCTCGCAAGGTATAACTCCCCCTCAATCCCGCGCAAGGGATGAGTGCTCTCTATGGGCTGATTCTTCGCCACTCCGGCTCGGTGAATCGCCCACAACCGATCACAAGTCGATGAAGAAGGGTCGCCGACAATCTCCTCGGCGATCACCTTCCTCCAAGCACCACTAGACCGTCTAGGTGATGTCGATCACCAAGAGTAACAAGCCTCGATCTTTGCTTGATTCACTCAAGCTTCACAACTAGAGGATGCACACTTGAACTCTTGGATGAACTAGAGGAGAGGATGGATGGATTCGCGAATCACTCTCTCTCTCTCTCTAGGGCTCTTTCTCTCTTCCCAACCTTCTCAAACAACTCAGCAACTGAAATGAGCAAAAGGCCAGGTGGGAGAGAAGGGTGAGGAGCTATAAATAGCCCCTTAGAAAACTGCCTCGGACTGACACTTTAAGATGGCGACGGACGCTCCGTCGCATGCCCCCAACGGCTAGTTACTGTGCACGTCAGCAGGCGTCGGATGCTCCGACGCTTGGCGAAGGACGCTGCGCCTCAGTGTCCGGCGCCAACTGGCTGCTCTCGGGTTTTTGGGAAAATATTCCCGGACGCTCACGAGCGTCCGACGCCTAGGCGACGGACGCGTCCGCCACAAACTGGACGTCTCTGGAGCTCTCTGTAACGCCGCCGAACGCTGGGGTGTGCTTACGTCATCGTCCGGCGTGTCGGACAGCGTCCGACGCTCTGGACCTCAGCGTCCTACGCTTAGAAAACAGCTCCCTCAACTTCGATTTTTGTCGCGATGAATATGGAAGTTGTTCTAGGCTATCTTACGGTCACATAGGCTTGCTTAGAGCTAAGGTTGTCAAGTGTGCACCACACCTAAGTTATGAAGCTCTCCTAAGTCAAGCTACTAGTCTCAAGCCCTCTTAATAGTATGATCAAAGATCAAATAGAAGCCCTATCTATTTCTATGTGCCCTTCATCACCTTATGGCACTTAGCCTATCATTCTAGGGTCTTCATCATGTCTCTTTGAAATCCGAAACGATATCCATCTTGGCGGCTAAGTGATAACCATTGATGCCCATTCATGTTGATCACTATGGCTAAGCTATGCAGAGCCTCTGCAAAACACACGTTAGCCATAACAATCGCTAATTAAAGTTAATCACCGAAACCAATAGGGCCATGATTCTTCAATCTCCCCCTTTTTGGTGATTGATGACAATAACTCCTCGAGTATGGATATAAGATTGAAAGGTTAGGATTTCAAGTGGCTTGGAATTGTTTAGCAAGGGTTAGTGAATAGAAATGAAGCATACTTGCTCACCCAAACCAAATCACAAACAAAGTACTCATGAATATGAAATAGAATTAGAGTACCTCATGATATTCTCACAAACGTATCGAAGTATGGCGCGAAAGCTCAATTACCATTAGATCAAAGAGATATATCATGAAACAAGTGAGAACTCACAACATGTATTAGTGAATATCAAGAGTTTGTCACACACAACCACATCACTGGAAAGTTTCACAATCATCATCCACCACACAAAAATATACAAGTGCAATAAAGTAGACATGATGCATGAGTACGGGGAAATAAAACACATCAAAGAAAGAAAACCCTCCCCCTATCTCTAATACTCTACTCTCTCTCCCCCTTTGGCGTCAAACACAAAAAACTAAGCATATGGAGCTAGGGGTGAAGCCGAAGAAGTTTCAGCCTTGCGATCGAGCATGATGAAGTCCTGAAGATCTGACTCGTCTGACTCAATATCTGGCTCGGCCTCTGTAGGTGCAGGCTTAGCTGGGGTGTCCTCTGTAGCTAGAGGTGCGGTCACAGAAGCTATCGCTATCTCTCCTAGCTCCCCCTGAGGCTCTGAGGGAGTGTCATCTTGAACTGGGGCCTCAGACTGTCCAGCCTCTGTAGTAGCGGATATATGAGACCGACGAGTGAAAACACGAGGCAGAGGAGGAGTGGTCACTGCCAGAGCCACAAGTGATACCGCTGCAACGAGCTCTGCTGGCTGGGACTGAGGCGGTGAAGATACTGCAACTATGACTACTTCAGCCTGCTCCTGTGTCTCGACTGGAGCCTCTGGTGCATTTGCCTCTACTGCTACTGAGATAGCATTTGTCTGAACTGCAGCTGGAGGAGTGGTGACGGTCTGCATAGACTGATCTGGTGCGATCTCCGACGAGGCAATGGAAGAAAGGTAAGTGCCCGTCGTCGGAGGATCCACCTCAACCTCTGGAGCTCGTGTGTCTGGCTGAGCGGCTCCTGGAGAGTCATCTCCTGTGATCTCCAAGTAAGAAGCCGAGAGGTCACGCGAGGCCTCAGCAATGGTAGTTCCCCGGATAGGTGTGAAACCTATTTGTAGCTCGCCGGGCGAAACTAACCATGAGGACACCTGGGTCCTCGGAGACTGACACTCTAGGGAAATCGGTGCCTGAAAGGGTGGAGCTATGGGTGTCTGACTCTGCTGTCCTCCGGACAGTAATGTTGGAGTCGGCATCACTGACACTGGTGCCTGTTGTGGCTCTGAGGTGAATTGCTGCTGCTGTGAGACCCTAGGCAACTGTAGCTGAGGAGTGATGGTCTGCTCGGAGCTCGAGCTAAGGAGGCGCTCAAGAAGCATGGTCCGAGTCTTCTGAATTTCAGCCTACTGCATCTGATATGATAGAAACTGGCGCTGGAACTCATCCTGATGAGCCTGGGCCTCAGCCTATGCTGCAAGCTGCTGAGCGGTGAGTCTCCTAACATCCTCAGCCTGTCTCCTCTACTCCTCTGCCTATCTCCTCTGCTCCTCTGCCCCTCTGCCTGTCTGACCTGCTCCTGCTGCATGTTGGTCAGAAGAGAGAGGATGGTAGCCTCTGAGGTGCTTGACGCTGCACCAGACCCACCGGCCTCGTAGTCGTGAGACCTAGGAGCGTACTCTGGAACTGGCCGGTAGTCATCATCTGAGCTGTCTGAGGGTAGATCATCAATATACGCATCATCGGCAGCAACATCAATCTGAGCATCGAGCTCTACAAGATCATCATCTGTCAAACCAGGAATGACTGTCTCCTGCTGTCCTGCTGGCTTAGGTGGTACACCTGTCTGTCTGGTGTGAGGACCCTGACGTCTCAACCGGCCTCGGCCACTGTGGCTCACCAGCTGACTCATGTTATACTCAGGAAACACTGTGTCTGAGCGGGTAAGAGTAACCAACTGACCTGGGAAGCCTCCATGAGACACTAGTAGAAAACAAATCTAGTGCACATATTGTAGCTGCCAGTGACCCCTGAAGCCTGATGCTATAATATCTTCCATCTCACTGACGATCAAATCCCATAAGTCAAATTTCTCTTTCCGAACCAGGTGTGCAAGAAGCCAAAGCTGTAGCCGAGTGATAGTCTCGCGAGCGCCAACCCTAGGAAGGATGGTCTGCCTGAGTACCTCGTTCAGGATACGGGCAGTCGGCGTAAGGTCACGCGTGCCTCGACTGGACCCCTCCCTGAATGGCTCTCTGAAGCAAGGTCGTACAAAGTCCACTGACGGGACAACTCCCTCGTGAGGACGGCGAGGAGCCTCCTGATCCCCGTAGCACAAGCTGTGGATCCTGGTAGCTGACTCCTCGAGGTGGAAGATCTCCTGGAAACGTACATCATATATCCTCACATCCTTGCCTTTGAAGGCAAAATGAATGTACTTGTGATCCGGAGAGACCCACAAAGAAGCATAGAACTGTCTGACCCAATCCTCCTGGTAGTTTCCAACTCTGTCTATCAGACCTGTCAACCCCTGAAGATACTCTAAGTGTTGGGCTATATCTGGACCACCGACCTCTATAATCGACTGCAAAGGGCACACCCGGTGAGCGCGAAGCGGTGCACGGGTGTTGACGTAACCCATGTAGAATTCCTCGTGCACTGTGGTGTAGAAGTCGGGACCTGCACGAGGGTCACGAGCTGGAGGGAACCACGTCTGAAAGTCGGCAAAGCGCATCTGTTGGATTTGCTTCGCTGAGAGTGCTGTCGTTGCGCCGTGGACCGTCAGGCCTAGGAGGAGGCGACGAGCCACGAGCGTGTGTCACTCGTCTGGACATCAGCTCCTGAACTGAAGAATGCCCCAAAGGGTCTCCCTATTCTCTGTCATCTTCCTCAGCATCCTCTGAAGTCTCTGGGGACTCAACCTGTGGCTCTGCCTCAGTGCGAGCGGAGGACTCACGACGCGCTCCACGGCGAGGAGAGATCCTCAAACCGGCGCGACGTCCTCCCTACTCTGTAATCTCTGCTGCCTCTGCCGCTGCAAGTGCGGCCACTGAATCTGGATCCATTAGTGGCCGCGTCTTCTTTGAAACTAGCTTCTCCTTGCCCTTGTCCCGGCTGGTGGGTGGACGTGGCGGAGGTGGAGGGTCACCACCACTACCGGGGACAGGGCCGACATTGTTTGTGCGTGGCATTGTCAGCCACGGGAAGATCAACTGTCAATCACGAACAACTGTCACTGTCAAGTAATCACAAAGAACCAAACTGCCTCTGATCAAACCACTGGCAAGCTGCCAATCCCAAACTCAAACAAGGGTGGCTCGATAGCCCTGGACTGACACTCTTGAGGCTTTGCCTCGATCCTTACTCGCGGGCTTCGCCCCGAGTTATATTGTCACTGCCCAAACTGTCACATGTACGATAGATAGGTAGAGTATATAACCATAAGCATATATCTAGGGGTGAGAAAAGTCTATGGTGAAGCATGAATAGGATAAGAGATTAGACCGTATCTGTCAACCATACCTCTGATCAGAGACCCAAAAGAGAGGATGAGAAAGACTCAGTCGATCACCACTCTAATCCACAACCTGATAGGATAAAGAGGATAAGGGTAAACAGGGTGAATGGGTGGATAGCCTTCGGAAGAAAGAATGCAGAGATACTAATCAGCACGGCAAGGAGGAATCACCTCTAGCAAGGAAATCTCAACTGAAATCCCCGGAGGCTCAGGCGGCGCTAGAGGTCTCCGGCGAGACGGCGGCAGGGGCTCCTCTACCTGGCTTAAAACACACAGAGTAGAGAGCAGAAGGCGGGGCGGCGCTGGATCTGAAGTCCATCGGCGGCGAAGTGCGGCGCGGTGCTGGGTGAGGGCGCGAAGAGCGGCGGCAGCGGCTGCGGCTGCGGCGGAGAGCGGTGGTTAGGTTAGGGCGGCGCGGCGTACGGAGAGAAGTGGGAAACCGACTGAGGGAGAAGAGAGTTTTCGAAAACATATGCGCTCTGTTAGTTCGCAACGGACGCTCCGTCGGGGGCGACGGACGCTAGGTCACAACGTCCGGCGCGTTAACAGAAAGGAACAGAGAGCTCCCCTAGGCGACAGACGCGTCTGACGCCTTGGCGACGGACGCTGTGAAGCGTCTGACGCACGAACAGAGAGGACCAGAGAGCTCCATGGAGCGCTAGACGCGTCTGACGCCCATGCGACAGATGCTAGCAAGCGTCTGACGCCCCTTTGTAGAGCGGCTTTAATCTCCGGACGATCGCGATGGACGCTGAGGCATTTGGCGTCGAGCGTCCGTCGACAGCGTCCGACGCCTTTTAAATTGAATTTTTCAAATCTGATTTTTTTGCGTCTTTCTCCGAACCAAGTTCCAATCCAAATAAGATCCAAATAACACCTGTTTGGACTTGATATGAGAACCATCTCTCAAACTCTCCTTTTCAAGTATTTTGTCATAGGCTTAGATTTAGTTTTGGCTCAAAATATTCGAATGGAAACATCAAGGAGACATCATATGGCCACAAGAGGGGTATAGAAGTGTCTTGAGCTTGGAATGCTCCCCCTAAGTGGACGAACACAGAGGATGCTCAAACTTAACCGAAAAGGAATGACAAACAACATATGCAAATGCAATGCATTACAAGAAATTGAATCTAGGTTGCTTGCAAGTTTAAACCATGATTTGGACTTCTTCACACATTCAAGAACGGTTATTCCAACCATGTTAGCCAAGCCTATGTGCACTACTAAATTAACATGATTACATTACACATGATGCAAGGTAGGTTCACACAAGATCATCTTTTAGTGAAGTTTGAGTGATCAAACACATTCAACTCGCTTCTCAACCTACAAAAGGTTGCTTCATCGAGAGGTTTAATGAAGATATCTTTCCTAGCCACATGATCTCTAAGAAAGTGATGGCGAATATCTATGTGCTTGGTGCGAGAGTATTGAACCGGGTTATTAGCAAGCTTTACAGTGCTTTCATTATCACACAAAAGTGGAACATCTTTTAAAGCCACGTCGTAATCAAGTAGTGTTTGGGACTGTTGACACAAAAAGCGTTGGATCTGCGAACACCTCGGGCTTATACCCGAATTCGATATCCAAGGTGTGCTTGTCGATTTGACTAGTTAATCGACAAGGACGATAACTAGAACAACGATGAACGAGACGACGGCGATGCGCCCGGACGTCAAGGCTCACATTGCTCAAAAAGCGGAACCCGCAACGTAGACGGAGATTTTGTAGATGCAGCCCGTCGAGATCGTGAGAACTCGTGGATAAACTAGAACTAATGCGAAAAAAGTAGATGCTGGAAAAGTAGATAAAAGTAATAGATTTGTTTTGATTGATTGTATATCGTTTTACACCGCCCCTAGGTACATATTTATACCGCGGTAAAAGGAGTTATAAAGAGACATGACTCATACCTAAACAAAACTCCTATTTTTAAGGAAATAAACGACTCATGCAAGAGTCGGACTCAAACTATAATAATAATTTCCTTATCCGTCTTCCTTACGATGAAACTTTCCATTGGCAGATCCCCTCAATCCGCAACCTTCTTTTATTGTCATCGGCAGTTTTCTACTGACATCAGCCACATCATTCTGCATTCATCGGCAACATTTCCGATCGGCAATGTTTTCATGTTTCCATCGGCAACACTTTCCGATTGGCAAATATCATTCTTTTCACCTTCGACGTTTCTTCAATCTCCTGCTTCTATCGGCAACCTGATAACGGTACCCTGATGCCGATAAGGAAAAACAATCGTCCTTCCACCGATCAGTGCATCCAGTTCATATTGACACGTACAAAAAACGGTGTCAACACATGCCCCCCCCAATTTTGGAGTATGAAATATTTCATATGCCGAAATTTTCTCCATTATAATCTTTCTTCCCGAAATATCTTCGTCATTACCTCGGTCATTGCGCACAATCATCGCAATTTACTGTAACGCCAACGACTATAATTTCCAGACTGTCGTATAATTTTATTATCACACCCTTGTTTGGCTAAGAAAGAAAAATTCAAAAACACCCCTGACACTTCGAGCTTATAAAGACCGCCGCCGGTCATTTTTCCTTTTACCCTAAGCTCATATCTCCATTTCACCAGCGCTTCTGAAGATCACTCCAGCATCATCAACAGCGGTTCTTCTTCCAGCAAACGGCGCAACTCCTGCAAGAACTCTTCCATCCTCGATGGCGATCAATTTCAATGTCCCTGAGGTAATCTTTTCTTCCCTCACTCCACATTCTACAATTTCTCCACATCCGATTTCACGATTTCCTCTTTTCTTCTTCTTTTGCTTTCTGAATCTAGGAAATACGCAGCAAAATAGTGATCCCAATCGACCAAGCACACCTTTGTTGTTTGGGTCCAATGGGAAATCCCGATCCAACCGACCTTATCAATGCAAAAATCAATCGTATCCCCTTTAGAGTCAAATATTTCGATCTAGGGTTATGGACAAATGCATTGCGTTCTTGGCCCAAACCTACCAAAGGGTGGAAAAACTGGTATCTCAGGATGTCTAGGTCAGAACAAGCCTATTGGTCAGAACGCAACATCGACCAATGCATCAGACTGTCCATTGCCGATATGGCTAAGAACGAAAATATGATTATTGTCGCCTCATACTTCTGGTCTGATACAATGAATGCTTTCCTATTCCGACACGGACCAGCTACCCCTACACTTGCCGATGTGTACATGCTCACCGGCCTTGATGTCTCTTCTGCCAATAATGCCACCCTCTTTTGCAAGAAGTCTGAACATCGGGTGAGCACTCGCAATATCGGCGGTTGGACCGGATATATCCAGGAATACCAAAAGAATGGATTGGTAGGTCAGAGGGAGCACGCCATCTTCCTAAATATGTGGCTGGAAAAGTTCATTTTCTGTGGCAAGACAGTTGGACCCACCAATATGTACCTTCCGACAACAGAACTCTTGGTTAATGGAGGGCTTCCTCTCGGCCGATATCTTCTTAGTTCAGTTTATCATCTTCTGCACCAAGTATCGGAAAGATTACTGGTAGGCAAACCCATCGGTAACCTCGGAGGTCCTTGGTGGTTTACCAACTTATGGTTAAATGCCCATATGCACAAATATCTTTAATTTGACTTATTCAGCCAGCAGTTTCCGAGAGATTTGCCTGAGGACTATACGCCTGATGAGGATGAATCGGCAACCCGTTCTCCTCTCAACTTTGGGGAAGTTGTAATAGTGCTACCAGGAACTGATGCCAATGAGGGTCAACTCGGTCTGTTCTTTCAGAGACTCTATTGTGGAATTCCTGCTGCGGAACGGGTTTGGTGGCCTTATATTGATGAGGACAACCGATTTCCATTTTCCTTCAATCTTACCGATGGAAACATACCACAGAATGAAGGAATTATGAAAGCCACCCTTATTCCCCGGGCCATCCCAGTAAACATCTTCGGGACCGGGAAGAATACTCCAACATATGAATTTTACTATCCATCGGCAGCAGCAAGACAACTAGCATTTGGTCAACTACCGATCAAACTTAGTTACGCCGATGTGATAAAACCAAGAGAAGTCATCTCCAGTGCTATGGACTAGAACAAGATCGTCACTCTCTCCTCTCAGGCCGATGTGACCGATATTGATCTATCTTCTTGGGCACCAATATCCGTCATCACCAAATCATACAAATCTTGGTGGCAAGAGTGGAAGAATCAGCTATTCGCCACATCATCGCATTACTATCGGCATTTGATCGATGATGATTACATTGTTCCCGATGACGTGGTAAGTTTATTTCTGACACATTTTTCCTATTATTCTCCTTCAAATGTACTGATAACTGATTTTCTACTAACAGGTTGATGACCCAATTCCAAGAAAAAGTATAAGTGGTAGAACCTTCCACTTACGACCGATAAATCCTACATCGGCAATCGGCAGCAAAGCTCCTTCACTACCCTCCCTCATGTATGGAAAGGCACCCAAGGTCACTCTCAAACCCAAACCAAAACCGACTAAGGTTTCTGCTACTCCATCGGTTGCTGCCACTATCCTAGCGCAAGCTTTCGAGGTAACAATCTCTATTTTATTTGTGCCGATCATAAACTCTCATCGGTAATAATTACTTAATTTTCAACTTGCACCACATGCTTTCTTTTGCAGCCAACGAGTTCATCGGCAGCTGTTCCGAATGTACAAGCTTCTCCAACTCAGTCTACCAATGCCCCCCAAGTGCAAAATTCGAAGCGTCACGGCTCTTCAAGTGCTGCTCCCCAACCAAAATGCCCGAAACCATCAACTCCAGTTACATCACCGGCTGCGTCTCAACCACCTACCGATACACCAACACCAGCGCCAACATCGGCACCCATCATCGATGAATCATTGGCTGAAATTCCTGACCAAGGGACAGTACCATCGCCGCAGGGGTTGGCCACAGCAGCAGAAACAACACCGGCATCAGTATCAGCACCAGCACCAGCACCAGCACCAACTGCTCCCCCCACAGAGGCAAATTCATTGGCACCTATTGCCGAACCTCAAGATACGGTTACGCCGGCCATTTTGTCAAGTCCCAGGCGAGAAACCGCTCTAAAGCAGGTAAACTAAAACATCTATCGTAAACCTACAAGACACAAGTTTTCAACTGTCAATTCTTGATTCTTTTTCTTTTCAGGCCCAAGACTGTCCTAATAGTCTATTTTCCTTCGCCATCAACATTCCAGATGATGCCGACGAAGAGGAAAGTTCTGCTCAAGCTTCAACCGTCATATCGACAAAAGTGAAATCCAAACTTGAAGCACTGCTACTTTTACTGCAACAAAATACATCTCAACTGGTCCAAGACTCCAGCGCAGTAGCTTTCAAGGAAATCCAAAGCCAACTTCCTGCCGATATTGAAGAAGTACTCTTCCAAGCAGCATTCCTCGAGAGCCGGCAACTGCAATACCAAAAGGCCTCACGCCGCATTGCCGATAGATCTACTCAAGCAAAACTTGAAGAAGAAATAATCAAGTTCAAGCAAACCGCAGACGAAAAACATGAATACATCGGTCGTCTTGAAGCTTCTGGCATCGAACTCGAACAAGAGATTGTTCGTCTATCGGCACAAAAAGAGGGACTGCTAGCCGAGCTGAAGAGAGTAGATGAAGCTTTGAACTCGGCCAACCAGAAGAAAATCCAACTCCCTGCCACTACTAAAGCCTTGCAACAAGAGAGGGATGCCGATGCTCGCGAAGCTCTTCTACTGCGGAGGAAAATCAAACCAATCGAGGGTACTGCCGATGACGACGCCAAGGAGATAAAGGAAGCTGACCAAGTTCGCCTTCGTGCGATTTCATTTATTCAAACCCTGCTGTAATTCATTGCATGTGAACCTGAGGACCGATCCTCCTGTAATATAACGTTAACACCCTTTTTACCGATGTTTTGTATAATGACTCTGTCATCGGTATTTATATCTGTATTACTCTATGCATCTATCCAGATACTAGGATAATACTTCTTTAAATATTTGCCATTGATTGCTCTGGAAAATGCAACTCCTTCGAGGGTTTCCAAAATATAAGCGTTGCTAGGAACAGACCGATTTATCCGAAAAGGACCTTCCCAATTAGGAGACCACTTTCCAAACTTTGAACTCTTAGTTTCAATCGGTAAAATCAGTTTCCATACCAAATCACCATCGACAAATTCTTTTACCTTCACCTTGTTATACCATCTGGCAACCCTTTTCTTGTTCTCTCCAATACTAATTAAAGCCCTCAGCCGATGACTTGCCAAATCTTCTAATTCATCTTTCATGAGAATATCATATTCATCGGCAGTCAATTGATCCTGGGAAAATAATCGCCTAGAACCAGTCTTAATTTCCCAAGATAGAACAACATCGTGTCCATAAACTAACTGGTACGGTGATACTTTAGTTGCACCATGACATGCCATTCGA
Organism: Microstegium vimineum; assembly: GCA_022036555.1. Lineage (NCBI taxonomy): Eukaryota > Viridiplantae > Streptophyta > Magnoliopsida > Poales > Poaceae > Microstegium > Microstegium vimineum. The sequence continues at coordinate 22,714,216 of CM039120.1, read as the reverse complement.
TACGACCACAAAGCTTCATTTAGTACTATATGCCATCTTCTAGGGTTCTCTTCAATCTTGCACTTGATAAGCTTGATTATTCCCTTATTAGTTGCCTCAGCCTGACCATTAGCTTCAGCATAATAAGGAGAAGAATTCAACACCTTGAACCCCATACCGGTAGCAAATTCATCAAACTCCCCCGACGTAAACATGGTCCCTTGATCAGTTGTAATAGTCTGAGGAATTCCAAATCGGTAAACAATATGCTCCTTCACAAAATCTATCATGCTTGTCGATGTCACATTCTTCAAAGGAATAGCTTCAACCCACTTCGTGAAATAATCTGTAGCAACGAGTATAAATTTATGCCCTTTGCTCGATGGTGGGTAAATTTGGCTGATTTGGCTGATGAGATCAATGGCCCATCCTCTGAATGGCCAAGATTTGATGATAGGATTCATTGCCGATGCGGGTGCTCTCTGAACATTACCAAACTTTTGACAGTCTTGACACCCTTTGAAATACTTAAAACAATCTTCAAGAATTGTCGGCCAGTAATATCCATTCCGCCTAAGCAACCATTTCATCTTGAATGCCGATTGATGCGCTCCACATACTCCCTCATGAATTTCACCCATCAACATCTTTGATTCTTCTTCACTAAGACATCTGAGCAAAACTCCATCAATCGTCCGATAATATAATTCATCATCAAGGAGCACGTACTTGGTAGCCTGAAACCTCAACCGTCTTTCAACTTTTCTAGACGGATCTTTCAAATAATTGGCAATCTCTCTTCTCCAATCATTGGCAGCCATTACCGATGTCATTACTTCCTAAATTGATTACCAACCTGGGAACGTGCTCAAGACGATATTCTTTAAATTCCTTTAATAACTGCAAGCACTTCTCATGATATGCAATTAAAATATTACTTCGGCACTCATATGTACCAATCAACTGATTGATTACCAACATAGAGTCACCAAAGACTTCAACGGCATCAGCACACACTTCCCTAAGTAATTCCAACCCTTTCAGCAACGTCTGGTACTCAGCCTAATTGTTTGTTGAAGTAGCAACAATCGGCAATGAGATCTCATACTTTTGTCCTTGGGGTGAAACTAAAATAATGCCGATACCTGCTCCCTCCTTGCATGTAGAACCGTCAAAGAACACAGTCCAAGGAGCAATCTCTATGGAATTCACCGTCCCACAATGCTGAGTGACAAAATAAGCCATCACCTGTCCTTTAACCGCCTTAGTTGATTCATACCTCAGATCAAATTCTGACATCGCCAAAATCCATTTGCCGATCCTCCCACTCAATATCGGCATCGACAACATATACTTGACCACATCATCTTTGCATATGACAGTACACTCGGCCGATAGCAAATAGTGCCTTAACTTGGTACAAGAGAAATACAAACATAAACACAATTTCTCAACAGCCGAATACCTAGTTTCAGCGTCCACCAGTCTTCTACTCAAATAATAAATCACATGTTCTTTCCCTTTAAATTCTTGAATCAAGGCTTACCCGATAACACCGTCATCGGCAGATAAATATAATTTGAAGGGTTTCCCGTGTCGAGGTAGAATCAAAACTTGGGATTCACCAGATACCTCTTAATTTCTTCCAAGGTCGATTGCTGCTCCTCTTTCCACACAAATTCCTGACCGGCCTTTAGCTTCAGCAATGGGCTAAAAGACTTAATCTTCCTAGACAAATTAGATATAAATCTTCTAATAAAATTAATCTTGCCGATCAAAGATTGCAACTCAGTCTTGTTTGTAGGAGCAACCACTTTGTTAATCGCATCAATGGATTTTCTGCCGATCTTTATACCCCTTTGATGCACCATGAACCCTAGGAATTGACCTGCCGATACGCCGAACGCGCACTTATTTGGATTCATCTTTAGCCCATGCTCCCTTGTGCACTCCAGAATCTTCCGCAGATCGGCAAGATGCTTCTCAAAGTTTCTGGACTTAACCACCACATCGTCAATATAGATTTCAACCAATGTGCCGATGTACTTATGAAAAATAAAATTCATCGCTCTTTGATAAGTAGCACCGGCGTTCTTCAACCCAAAAGTCATTACGACCCACTCAAACAAGCCGACGTGACCTGGACACCTAAAAGCAGTTTTGGATATATCTTCTTCAGCCATGAATATTTGATTATATCCAGCATTACCATCCATAAAACTGATAATTTTATGTCCAGCAGAAGCATCAACTAGTAGATCGGCAATGGGCATTGGATAGCCATCCATTGGCGTAGCTTTATTGAGATTCCTGAAATCAATACAAACACGAAGTTTCCCATTCTTCTTATATACAAGAACCACATTAGAAATTCATTCGGCATATCGGCATTGCCGAATAAACCCAGCTTCGATTAACTTTGTAATATCAGCCTTAATATCGGGTAATACAGTAGGATTGCATCGGCGTGCTGGCTGCCGATGTGGTTGAAAACCCGACTTAATAGGTAACCGATGTTCAACTATCGATCGTTCTAGACCAAGCATCTCTGTATAATCCCAAGCAAAACAATCTTTATATTCTTTTAACAAATCACTCAATTATTGTTGCTTACATTGGGAATCTAACTTAGCACTAATAAAAGTTGGCCTAGGCTTGCTACCGTCGTCGATGTCTATTTCTAGCAAATCATCGGCTGATGTGAACCCTTGTCCAAGTTTTCCATCATCGGTGAACTGATCTATTAAATCTCTTCCTCAGAACTGACTGCTTGGATCGGTGTAATCCGGTAATCGGCCACCTTGAGGAATTCTGTATCCCAAGCTTCACCAGATATGCACTTGGTCTGCTCATAGATTTCCGATTCCGCCGATGCAACAATTAATGGGGCTTCACTTAGGACGACCTCAATCTTGTCCCCGACCCATTGGATGAGGCTTTGATGCATCGTGGAAGGAATACAACAATTAGCATGGATCTAATCCCTCCCCAGGAGCAAGTTGTAGGTACCTTTACCGCTAATCACAAAAAACGTTGTCGGCAAAGTTTTGCTGCCGATAGTCAACTCTACGCACACTGCTCCCATAGCTGGTGACACATTGCCTTCAAAATCTTTCAACTTCATGTCCATATTGACTAAGTCTTGGTCACCTTTCCCAAGCTTTCTAAACATGACATATGGCATTATATTGATCGACGCCCCACCATCTACTAGCATCATTGACACTGGCTGCCTATCGACTTTGCCTTTGACAAACAAAGCTCTTAAATGCTGCCTTTCATCATCGGCGGGCTTTTCAAAGACAGCTGCCATTGGATCTAGCACTAGCTGAGCCATATCAACAATTTCTTCCTCAGCATCAGTAGGTGCCATAAATTCCATTGGCAACATAACAACCATGTTAACTTCTACCGATGGACTCCTGTCCTGGTGTTTTGGCCTCCACTCCCAAACTGGAGATTCTCCCTTCGAAGGGTTTTCACCATAACACAGATCATTCAGGCATTCGCGTTGGATCCTCCTTCTCTGAGTCTTTGTCAGGCCTTGGGGACACCATTGAGGAAGCTTAGTCTTCCAAACAGGTTGGTACTGTTTCTCACTGTGTCGGCTTGTATTACCCCTTATCTTTGGATCTCTAGAGAATATATCTTCATCGGGCACCCTTGCATCAGCCATCTCTTCAAGCTTTTCTTGACGAACACGCTTGCCAATCCTGTCATGTACGCTGAGTTTGCCCCCAAGCCGATCATGCACCGACTCCTTTCTGATCGGCCTATCATAGCCTGCTTCTCGATCATCTGAACAGGATCTCTTTCCCGACCGATCGGAAGGATAGTACCTGTTGCACTCGGGGCAATTATCGGCAGTGGGTAGCTTGATGCCTTCTTCTCAACAATGAATGAAGAAAGGACAATTCCAATGATCTTTATGCCGACGCCACTCCCGGCTAATTTCTTCTTCCCGCTGCCGATATTGCTCCTCTTGAGAGCGCCGATATTCCTATCGTGGCTGTCTGTGCGTGATTACAATGCCATGTCTACGAGATCTCCTGAAGTTGTTACCTTCATCATCAACTCTCTTGCCCTTCTTATCATCAACACTTCTTTTTCCCTTCACATCATGCACAACTATTTGATGTTTAGGATCTACCGATGCATTCTTCTTGGCGGCTTCCGATGTCAATACTTTAACCTTCTCACTAGCTTCCACCATATTGCTTGGAAACGGATGCTGGTCGATCTTCATCGGCTTTTGGGTTTTAGAATTTTCAAATTTAATTTATCCAACCCGATTTCTGACTGCAACTGCTGCCTAAAGACTTTGCAATCATTGGTAGTGTGTGAGGTTGCGTCATGCCACTTACAATACCTCATCCTTCTAAGCTCTTCAGCCGATGGAATCACTTGATTAGGTGTCAGCTTAATTCGCCCTTCTTGAAGCAACAGATCAAATATCCTATCAACTTTAGCAGTTTCAAAAGTGAATCTTTTAGCCTCCTTCTGACCAAATGGACAGGATATCGGCTTCTTATCCTTCACCCATTCAGCAACGTCGATATCTGTCCCTTCATCTGATTCAGACACTTCTTCCTGTTCGATGAAGGACACCTTCTTGTTCCAAGTCTTTCTAGGCTCGAAGGCTTTGATTTCCTGATCGGCAACTCTCTGCACGAGATGGCTCAGACTCTCAAACTCTTGAGATGCGTACTTGTCCTTGATGTGTGGTAGTAATCCTTGAAAAGCCAAATCTGCCAATTGCCGATCATCCAGCACTAAGCTGTAGCATTTATTCTTCACGTCTCGAAGCCTTTGGATGAAGCTTTCTACCGATTCATCATTGCGCTGTTTCAGCTTGACCAAATCGGTAATCCTCTTCTCATGAATGCCAGAGAAGAAATATTTGTGAAACTGCTTCTCTAGATCGGCCCAAGTAATCACAGAATTTGGAGGAAGCGAGATGAACCATGTAAACACTGATCCAGATAAAGACGATGAAAACAATCTTACCCTCAGCTCATCTCTTCTAGATGCCTCTCCACATTGAATAATGAAGCGATTGATGTGCTCCATCGTTGACGTATCATCTTGACCAGAAAACTTGGTGAAATCCGGCACCTTGTACCGATTCGGGAGAGGAATCAAATCATACACCTGAGGGTACGGTGTCTGATAAGAATACATATTGACCTTAGGTTTGATACCAAACTTCTCTTTCATCACTTCGGCAATTTTTGTCGGCTCAGTATGCATCTTGATCCTGCCAGTGGACCGGCTGAATATTAACTGGCTGGACCGATGGATACGCCCCTTCTTGCCTTTGCAGCAAATAAGCTGATTCGATTGGCACAGGCGCAACACCACCTTGCTGAATATTATGCACTGGTTGATTTACCGATGTATAACCTTGGGCACCCACTGGGTATACTGCGGCATGATATTCATCAATCGATACACCGATGTTTCATTCTGAGTGTTCGTCGGGTAATGGTACTGTTGCGCTCCCGCTACTTGGTGTCCAGGTTGCACCACCTGTTGTTGAATTAGACTAGTCCATATAGGATTATAAGTCATCGGCATGTGATTTGTCGATAATTGATAGTTACCCGACGCCTGTTGCTCCTGCATCCTGGAATAATCAACAAATTGGCCTCCTTGGTGCACTGATACCCCAGTTTGAGGATTCGTCATCATCATGGGATGGTTTACCACTGCAAAATCTTGTTGCATTGGCAAAGAACTTGTCGATGGTAGGCCGTAAGGCACTTTGGGTATCGCCATCTGAAGATTTCCTGGCGGCAACTGCATATTTGGAGAATACATATCATAATGCACTATCGGGCTCATCGGTTGTGCCTATATTGCCGATTCCATAGAGGCCTTTCCCGCTGCACTATTGTCTTGGATCAACTTAGCATTGACAGATGAATCCGGAGGCATACCATATCCCCACCAGTTAGCGGGAGTTGGCTGACTCTGGACTACATGTTCTGACATTGCCGACGCCACCGGATCGGTGTTCAACCGAACGACGCTTGCAGGGCTCGATCTTGGTGGTGTAACTTCATCGGTAGAAGGATTTACAGGTTGGAACGCTGGAGCCGCCGATGAAGTCGTGGCGGATGCCGATCCAGGTTGATGATACGCTGGACCAACATACCTAGGTGGTTGTCCTTCTTTGAAAGATTGCATGACAGCATTGTATATAGTATTGGACATCACATTGGAGTGGCTAATCAACACTTGATTTAACGCAGAATTAACCATATCTTGCAACTTACTAGGATTGGCGTCGAAAGTGACCTGCCGTGGCAACGGCGGATCTTGTTTCTAGATAGCATCGCCGCTCCTGTTTAGGCTGAAGGATTTCAGATATAACTGCTTGTACTCCTCCATAGCCTGCTCCATAGCTTGCTTCTGATCATCCTTCAGATCTGCTTCGGAGACTTCAATGACGTTCCTTGGATTGACGTCAGTAGAATCCCCCATGATTGTGATCAAGAGATGTATCTAGGGTCCCACTGGGCGTGCCAAAAGAGGTGTTGACACAAAAAGCGTCGGATCTACGAACACCTCGGGCTTATACCTGAATTCGATATCCAAGGTGTGCCAGTCGATTTGACCAGTTAATCGACAAGGACGATAACTAGAATAATGATGAACGAGACGACGGCGATGCGCCCAGATGTCAAGGCTCAGATTGCTCAAAAAGCGGAACCCGCAACGTAGACGGAGATCTTGTAGATGCAGCCCGTCGAGATCGTGAGAACTCGTGGATAAACTAGAACTAATGCGAAAAAAGTAGATGCTGGAAAAGTAGATAAAAGTAATAGATTTGTTTTGATTGATCGTATATCATTTTACACCGCCCCTAGGTACATATTTATACCCCGGTAAAAGGAGTTATAAACAGACACGACTCATACCTAAACAAAACTCCTATTTTTAAGGAAATAAACGACTCGTGCAAGAGTCAGACTCAAACTATAATAATAATTTCCTTATCCGTCTTCCTTACGATGAAACTTTCCATTGGCAGATCCCCTCAATCCGCAACCTTCTTTTATTACCATCGGCAGTTTTCTGCTAACGTCAGCCACATCATTCTGCATTCATCGGCAACATTTCCGATCGGCAATGTTTTCCTGTTTCCATCGGCAACACTTTCCGACCGGCAAATATCCTTCTTTTCACCTTCGATGTTTCTTCAATCTCCTGCTTCTATTGGCAACCTCATAACGGTACCCTAATGCCAATAAGGAAAAACAATCATCCTTCCACCGATCAGTGCATCCAGTTCATATTGACACATACAAAAACCGTTGTCAACAGGGACATGTATAAGATTTGTGCACAACGTGCTCACATGGCTATGTATTCCGCCTCGGCGGTAGACAATGCCACACTATTTTGCTTCTTAGAGGACCAAGAAACAAGTGATCTTCCTAGAAAATGGAAACCGCCGGAGGTACTCTTCCTATCAACCTTACACCCGACATAATCCGAATCGGAATAGCCACAAAGTAGGAAGGGAGCTCCTTTGGGATACCAAAGGCCAATGCTAGGGGTGTGCCTTATGTACCTAAGGATTCTTTTAACTGCACAAAGGTGCGACTCCTTAGGGTTTGCTTGAAATCTAGCACACGTACACACATTAAACATGATATCTGGCCTAGATGTGGTGAGGTAAAGTAAACTACCGATCATAGAGCGATAAAGAGTTTGGTCTATCGGTTTACCTCCCTCATCGAGATCGAGATGCCCATTAGTAGGCATTGGGGTCTTGATTGGCTTGCAATCCTCCGTCTTGAATTTCTTGAGCACATCATTAGTGTACTTCTCTTGAGATATGAAGGTGCCCTCCCTCAATTGCTTCACTTGGAAGCTAAGGAAGAAGGTTAGCTCGCCAATCATCGACATCTCGAACTCCTTGGACATCAAAGCACCAAATTCCTTGCTATGGTCTTGGTTTGTTGACCCAAATATAATGTCATCGACATATACTTGGCAAACAAAGATCTCTCCATCTAGCACCTTGGTGAATAGTGTGGTATTCACTTTCCCGATCTTGAAGCCCTTCTTGAGTAGGAAGTCCCTTAGCCTCTCATACCAAGCTCTTGGAGCTTGCTTCAATCCATAGAGTGCCTTGGACAACCTATACATATGATTAGGACAATTTGGATCTTCAAACCCGGGAGGTTGTGAGACAAAGACAAGTTCATTTATGAAACCATTTAGAAAGGCACTCTTCACATCCAAAGGATACGAATGGCTTCTAGTCTTGCAACTAGTGCAAAGGTCTCCCCAAAATCTAAGCCTTCAACTTGGGAGAACCCTTTTGCCACCAATCTTGCTTTGTTCCGCATAACCACTCCTTGATCATCTTGATTGTTCCCAAACACCCACTTGGTGCCAATGATTCTTGCTCCTTTGGGATTTTCTACTAGTATCCACACTTCCTTCCGGGTGAAGTTGTTCAACTCTTCATGCATAGCATTCACCCAATCCGGATCCACAAGTGCATCCTCCACACTAGAAGGCTCAACAAAGGAAACAAAAGAGTGATGCTCAACATAAGAAGCAAGTCTAGATTGAGTTGTTACCCCCCTTGATGGACTCCCTATGATGAGTTCTTGTGGATGAGCTTGAAGCATAGGTGTAGATCTTCTATCAATCACTTGGGGAGGAGGTTGTGGTGCATCAACATCACTAGCTTGAGCCTCGGCTTGATCTTGAGGGATGAAGGTATCTTCTTGTGCTTCCCTCACTTGTTCTTCATCAAACACCACATCCTTCACACCTCTAATCATCTCCTTCTTGACAAGTTTCTTCAAGGTTGACATTCCCACATGTGCTAATCTTCTATGCCATAGCCAACCCAAAGAGCTCTTGGAGAATAGACATGTTTGCAAACTAGCTTCATCTAAGGTGAAGTCCACTAGATAGAGATTGTTGTGCCTGAACCCTTTGAATATTAATGATGAATATTCAATCTTGGTCACAACTACCTCATTTGGAGTGAATAGACATTGGAAACCAAGATCACATAGTTGACCCACCGATAGAAAGTTGAAGCTCAAAGATTGCACTAGCAAGACATTTGATATTGATTGATCATTTGAGATTGCCACTTTGCCTAGGCCTTGCACTTTGCCTTTTGAATTGTCCCCAAATGTAAACTTGTCTTGCCCTTCACAATCTTCCTCAAGTGTAGTGAACATCCGGGAGTCACCGGTCATATGTTGAGTGCAACCACTATCAATCACCTAATGACTTCCACCGATCTTGTAGTTCACCTACACACAATCAACTTGGAGTTAAGCTTGTTTTTTGGGAACCCACACTTGGCGAGGTCCCATAGCCTTGTCCACCAACTCCTTAGCAACCCATAGCACTTTGGGCTTGTTCTTCATCTTAGGACCGAGAAACACAACTTGTGGTCTACCCTTGGAATCCTTATTGATGATGAAGTGTGCATCATGAGCGAAAGGCCTTGTGTGCTTAGGCAAGGTCTTGGGAGGTGGAGTCTTGCATTGGAATTCAAAGTGACCCTCTTGACCACATCCAAAGCACTTCTCAGGCTTGGGCTTTGGTGTGTCATAATTGTTCCTCATGACCTTGTTCTTGTAGTAGTTCTTAGCTTCTATCTTGACCTTGGCCTTCATGATTTGGTTCTCCTTGAACCCAATGCCGGACTTGTCGGTCTTCATGATAGTGTTCATCAAGAGCTCACTTTGGAGGTTGTGGCCCTTGGTGAACTTCTCCATTCCACTTGCAAGCTTGATCTTTTCAACCTTGAGCTTTGCATTTTCCTCTTTGAGAGAATTGATCAAGGTCATTGCATCATTGTCATCTTTCTTGGCCGACTTGATAGTGAATGACTTGTTTGCCTTGAGATTGATTAGCTGTTCCTTGAGCTTGGAATTCTCTTGCCTTATCTTCACATAGTCATGATACTTTTGGGCCTCAACTACCTTCTTGCCCTTGCACTTAGCATTTTGCTCACTAGCAACTTCATCAAGCAAGTCCTCACAAGAAGTAGCTATATGACACTTAACAACCGGGTTAATAGCAACATGTGTAGCAAGATCATTTGTAAGAAATTCGTTAGCTATCACAAGTATACCATGTTCATTCCTAACTTGGTTGTAGTCATCTTTTAGCAAGTTGTATCTTGTATGGAACTCTTGGGTTGACCTCTCAAGCTTATCATGTTTCTCATTAGCTTGCTTGAGTGAGGCTTTGAGCTCCCTAGTGCTAGATGATAGAGATTTGTTCTCAAGCTTCAAATCATCATTAGCACTAGACAAGTCATCAAGTTTAGCATGCAAGTTATCGTTGGCTTTCTCTAGTGATTCACTTTTAGCTTTATACTTCCTAATGAGCTTAGTATATTTGTTGCAAATCACAATTAGCTCATCATAGGAAGGTGCCTCAAACTCATCATCACTATCATCACTAGAGTTAGCTACCACAAGTGTGCCATGTTCACTTCTTACTTGGTTGAAGTCATCTTTTAGCAAGTTATACCTTGTATGGAGCTCTTGTGTTGACCTCTCAAGCTTATCATGTTTCTCATTAGCTTGCTTGAGTGAGGCTTTGAGTTCCCTAGTGCTAGATGTGAGAGTTTTATTCTCAAGTTTCAAAACATCATTAGCACTAGAAAAGTCATCAAGTTTATCATGTAAGTTTTCATTAGCTTTCTCTAGTGATTCACTTTTAGTTTTGTACTTTCTAATGAGCTTGGTGTATTTGTTGCAAATTTCAATTAGCTCATCATAGGAAGGTGGCTCAAACTCATCATCACTATCATCACTAGAGCTAGCCTCATCATCCTCTTCTACCTTTTGTACCTTCTTGTCACCTTTAGCCATGAGGCATAGGTGTGTAGAGGATGAGCCCGGAGATGATGGAGGAGGTGGCGGTGGTGTAGAAGACCCAATCACCAAGACGGCCACCTTCTCATCTTCACTCTCATCACTGGATGAGTCACTTGTGTCTTCAATGTCGGTGAGCCAATCACCAACAATGTAGGCCTTGCCATCCTTCTTCTTCTTGTGGAAGTTGAAGTTTTTCTTCTTCTTGAATGGCTTGTCATCTTTATTCTCCTCGTCACTTGAATCATCTTTGTTGCCCTTGTTGTACTTGAACTTGTTGTTGAATTTCTTGTTCTTGTACTTTTCTTTCTTCTCTTCGGGGCAAGCATGAGCCAAGTATCCAAGCTTGCCACAATTGTAGCAATCCATCTTGGAGAGAGGCTTCCTTGAAGAGCTTGTGAAGAATTTCTTCTTCTTTGAGTCAGACTTGACTCCATTCTTGTTTAGCCTCTTCAACATCTTTGTTGTCTTCTTTACCATGAGGGCGAGGTCGTCATCATCCTCTTCATCACTTGCACTCTCATACACAAATTGCATCTTGCACTTCTCCGAGGAGGATGCCTTGAGAGCCAAGTCCTTTTCCTCCTTCTCTTTTTCTTTCTTCTTGGAGGAAGATGAAGAGCCGCCATCACCAATTTTCATGTACATCTCATGAGCATTGATCTTGCCCAAGACTTGTGTTGGTGTAGCGGCGGAGAGGTCCCCTTGGTGAAGAACCGTGATGATGTGGCCATACTTCTCAATGGGCAAGACACAAAGAATCTTGCGCACCACATCGGCCGGTGCCATTTGGTTGAGACCGAGCCCATTCAATTCTTCTACAAGAATGTTAAGACGTGAGTACATCTCATTAGCATTTTCATTTCCAAGCATAGAAAAAGAATTGAGCTTAGCCATGACCAAGTGATAGCGTTCCTCATGCTCACTCTTTGTGCCTTTGTGAAGAGCACAAATAGTGGTCCACAACTCAAATGCATCTTTGGCGTTACGCACTCGGTTGAAGACATCCTTGCAAATGCCACGAAAAAGAATGGTCTTCTCCTTGGCATTGTGCTTCTCAAAGTAAGGGTCCTCCGCAAAGTAGGAACCCCCCTTTGTGGCGACCTTGAGCACACCAGCGTCCACGGCCTCTAGATAGGCCTCCATACGAACTTTCCAATATGGAAAGTCGTCTGCATTGAACATGGGAGGTGGTCCATCCCCATGGGACATCTTTCTCTAGGCGGTGAAGCCTAATTTAGAGCAAACCTTGCTTTGATACCAATTGAAAGGATCAAGATGCCCAAGAGGGGGGGGGGTGAATTGGGCTCTTTTTAATTTCTAGACAAGAATTAAACCTATAAAGAGCCAATTAACCCCCTAGTGCCTACCGTTTGTGTGTCCTAGCTAGAAAGTGGTAGCAAGTCAATAGAAAGCGAAAACTTCCTACACAATTCTAGTATGAATTGAAAGACAAGTGCAGAAAGTAATGCTGTAAGAAAGAGCTAGGGAAAGAGATGCTTGACACGGCGATGTTTTGCCGAGGTATCGGGGAGTCGACACTCCCCCTAGTCCTCGTTGAAGCACCTCGCAAGGTATAGCTCCCCCTCAATCTCGCGCAAGGGATGAGTGCTCTCTATGGGCTGATTCTTTGCCACACCGGCTCGGTGAATCGCCCACAACCGATCACAAATCGATGAAGAAGGGCCGCCGACAATCTCCCCGGCGATCACCTTCCTCCAAGCACCACCGGACCGTCTAGGTGATGTCGATCACCAAGAGTAACAAGCCTCAATCTTTGCTTGACTCACTCAAGCTTCACAACTAGAGGATGCACACTTGAACTCTTGGATGAACTAGAGGAGAGGATGGATGGATTCGCGAATCACTCTCTCTCTAGGGCTCTTGCTCTCTTCCCAACCTTCTCAAACAACTCAGCAACTGAAATGAGAAAAAGGCCAGGTGGGAGAGAAGGGTGAGGAGCTATAAATAGCCCCACAGAAAACTGCCTTGGGCTGGCACTTTAAGTTGGCGACGGACGCTCCGTCGCTAGGCGACGGACACTCCGTCACATGCCCCAACGGCTAGTTATTGTGCACGTCAGCAGGCGCCGGACGCTCCGACGCTTGGCGACGGACGCTGCGCCTCAGCGTCTGGCGCCAACTGGCTGCTCTCGGGTTTCTGGGAAAATATTCCCGGACGCTCACGAGCGTTTGACGCCCAAGCAACAGACGCGTACGTCGCAAACTGGACGTCTCTGGAGCTCTCTGTAACGCCGCCAGACGTTGGGGCGTGCTTACATCATCGTCTGGTGCCAGCGTCTGGCGCACCGGACAGCATCCGGCGCTCTGGACCTCAGCGTCCGACGCTTAGAAAACAGCTCCCTCAACTTCGATTTTCGTCGCGATGAATATGGAAGTTGTTCTAGGCTATCTTACGGTCACCATAGGCTTTCTTAGAGCTAAGGTTGTCAAGTGTGCACCACACCTAAGTTATGAAGCTCTCCTAAGTCAAGCTACTAGTCTCAACCCCTCTTAATAGTACGATCAAAGATCAAATAGAAGCCCTATCTATTTCTAAGTGCCCTTCATCACCTTATGACACTTAGCCTATCATTCTAGGGTCTTCATCAGGTCTCTTTGAAATCTGAAACGATATCCATCTTGGGGCTAAATGATAACCATTGATGCCCATTCATGTTGATCACTATGGCTAAGCTACGCATAGCCTCTGCAAAACACACATTAGCCATAACAATCGTTAATTGACGTTAATCACCGAAGCCAATAGGGTCATGATTCTTCACTTGCTCACCAAATCTAGCATGGGTTGGTTATGGCATAGAAGTCTTGGTCATGTTGGAATGAAACAATTGAATAGATTGATTAAGCATAACTTAGTGAAAGGCTTGAAAGATGTTGTTTTTGAGAAGGACAAACTTTGTAGCTTTTGTCAAGCCGGTAAACAAGTCGGTAGCATCCATCCTAAGAAAAGCATGATGAGCACTAGTAGAGCATTTGAGTTGTTGTACATTGATCTTTTTGGACCAACAACAAACACTAGCATTGGTGGCAATAAGTATGGATTTGTGATAGTTTATGATCTTACAAGATATACATAGGTATTCTTTCTTAGTGACAAGAGTGATACATTTGATACATTCAAATATTTTGTCAAGAGATGTCAAAATGAGTTTGAGACCTCCATCAAAAGAGTTAGAAGTGACAATGGTAGTGAATTCAAGAATACAAGAGTTGATGCGCTATGTGATGAATTTGGAATCAAACATCAATTCTCGGCCAAGTACACTCCACAATCAAATGGCCTTGTTGAGAGGAAGAATAGAACATTGATTGATATGGCAAGGTATATGCTTAGTGAATATGATGTGAGTCATTCATTTTGGGCAGAAGCTATCAACACGGCTTGCTACTCTAACAACCGATTATATTGTCACCCAATGATGGAAAAGACACCATATGAGCTATTGAATGGAAGAAAGCCCAACATTGCATACTGAAGAATCATGGCCCTAGTTGGTTTCGGTGATTAACGACAATTAGCGATTACTATGGCTAACATGTGTTTTGCAGAGGCTATGCGTAGCTTAGCCATAATGATCAACAAGAATGGGCATAAATGGTCATCACTCAGCCCCCAAGATGGATATCGTTTTGGATTTCAAAGAGACATGATGAAGACCCTAGAATGATAGGCTAAGTGTCATAAGGTGATGAAGGGCACTTAGAAATAGATAGGGCTTCTCTTTTGATCTTTGACCGTACTATTAAGAGGGGTTGAGACTAGTAGCTTGACTTAGGAAAGCTTCATGAACTAGGTGTGGTGCACACTTGTCTTCCTTAGCTCTAAGCAAGCCCTTGTTGACCGTAAGATAGCCTAGAACAACTTCCGTATTCATCACGACGAAAAACAAAGTTGAGAGGCCTGTTTTCTGGGCGACGGACGCTCCTGACGGAGGCGTCGGACGCTGGGTAGTTAAGTCCACAGCGTCTGTCGGCCTTCCAGTGGCCATGTGTTTCTGGCTAAGTTTTTCAGGGTCCGACGGACGCTATCCGTCGGTTAGGCGTCGGACGCTTGGAGAGCGTCCGTCAACCTTCCAGAGAGGGTGTTTTTCAGCCCAAGCCAGAGTGCAGCGTCGGACATTAGGATGAGCGTCCGTCGCCCCTTTGACGGAGTGTCCGTCGCTAGGAAATCGTGTCAGAGATAGCCGTTGGGCAGGGCGTCGGAACGTCCGTCGCCTAGGCGTCGGAGCGTCCGTCGCCAACTTAAGTTACCAGCCCGAGGCAGTTTTCTGAGGGGTTATTTATAGCTCCTCACTCTTCTCTCCCACCTGGCCTTTTCTCATTTTGAGTTGCTGAGTTTGTTGAGAAGGTTGGGAAGAGAGCAAGAGCCCTAGAGTGAGAGAGTGATTCGCGAATCCATCCATCCTCTCCACTAGTTCACCCAAGAGTTCAAGTGTGCATCCTCTAGTTGTGAAGCTTGAGTTAGTCAAGCAAAGATCGAAGCTTGTTACTCTTGGTGATCGACATCACCTAGACGGTCTGTTGGTGCTTGGAGGAAGGTGATCGCCGGAGGATTGTTGGCGGCCCTTCTCCATCGACGTTGTGATCGGTTGTGGGCGATTCACCGAGCCAGAATGGCAAAGAATCAGCCCATAGAGAGCACTCATCCCTTGCGCGGGATTGAGGGGGAGCTATACCTTGCGAGGTGCTTCAACGAGGACTAGGGGGGAGTGTCGACTCCCCGATACCTCGGCAAAACATCGCCGTGTCAAGCATCTCTTTCCCTAGCTCTTTCTTACCGCATTACTTTCTGCACTTGTCTTTCAATTCATACTAGAATTGTGTAGGAAGTTTTCGCTTTCTATTGACTTGCTACCGCTTTCTAGCTAGGACACACAAACGGTAGGCACTAGGGGGTTAATTGGCTCTTTATAGGTTTAATTCTTGTCTAGAAATTAAAAAGAGCCCAATTCACCCCCCCCCTCTTGGGCATCTTGATCCTTTCAATTGGTATCAGAGCAAGGTTTGCTCTAAATTAGGCTTCACCGCCTAGAGCAAGATGTCCCATGGGGATGGACCACCTCCCATGTTCGATGGAGACGACTTTCCTTATTGGAAAGTTCGTATGGAGGCCTATCTAGAGGCCGTTGACGTGGGCGTGCTCAAAGCCGCCACAAAGGGAGGCACTCTCTTCGTGGAGGACCTCAACTTTGATAAGCACAATGCCAAGGCGAAGAACATTCTTTTTCGTGGCATTTGCAAGGATGTCTTCAACCGAGTGCGTAATGTCGAAGACGCTTTTGAGTTGTGGACCACCATTTGTGCTCTTCACGAAGGCACAAAAAGTGAGCGTGAGGAACGCTATCACTTGGTCATGGCTAAGCTAAATTCTTTTTCTATGCATGCAAATGAAATGTACTCACATCTTAACATTATTGTAGAAGAATTGAATGGGCTCAGTCTCAACCAAATGGCACCGGCCGATGTGGTGCGCAAGATCCTTTGTGTCTTGCCCATTGAGAAGTATGGCCACATCGTCACGGTTCTTCACCAAGGAGATCTCTCCGCCGCTACACCAACACAAATCTTGAGCAAGATCAATGCCCATGAGATGTACATGAAGATTGGTGATGTTGGCTCTTCTTCCTCCTCCAAGAAGAAAGAAAAAGAGAAGGAGGAGAAGAAGGACTTGGCACTCAAGGCATCCTCCTCGGAGAAGTACAAGATGCAAGTTGTGTATGAGAGTGCAAATTATGAAGAGGATGATGATGACCTCGCTCTCATGGTGAAGAAAACAACTAAGATGTTGAAGAAGCTAAACAAGAATGAAGTCAAGTTTGACTCAAAGAAGAAGAAATTCTTCACAAGCTCTTCAAGAAAGCCTCTCTCCAAGATGGATTGCTACAATTGTGGTAAACTTGGACACTTGGCTCATGCTTGCCCCGAAGAGAAGAAAGACAAGTACAAGAACAAGAAAGTAAACAACAAGTTCAAGTACAACAAGGGCAACAAAGATGAATCAAGTGATGAGGTGAAGAAGGATGACAAGCCATTCAAGAAAAAGAAGAACTTCAACTTCCACAAGAAAAAGAAGAATGGCAAAGCCTACATCGTTGGTGATTGGCTCACAAACATTAAAGACACAAGTGACTCATCCGGAGATGAAAGTGAAGAAGAGAAGGTGGCCGCCTTGGTGATTGGGTCATCTACTCCACCGCCACCCCCTCCATCATCTCCGGGCTCATCCTCTACACACCTATGCCTCATGGCAAAAGGTGACAAAAGGTACAAAAAGAGGATAGTGATGATGAGGCTAACTCTAGTGATGATAGTGATGATGAGTTTGAGGCACCTTCCTATGATGAGCTAATTGTGATTTGCAACAAATATACTAAGCTCATTAGGAAGTATAAAGCTAAAAGTGAATCACTAGAGAAAGCCAACGATAACTTGCATGCTAAACTTGATGACTTGTCTAGTGCTAATGATGATTTGAAGCTTGAGAACAAATCTCTCTCATCTAGCACTAGGGAGCTCAAATCCTCACTCAAGCAAGCTAATGAGAAACATGATAATCTTGAGAGGTCAACCCAAGAGCTCCATACAAGATACAACTTGCTAAAAGATGACTACAACCAAGTTAGGAATGAACATGGTACACTTGTGATAGCTAACGAATTGCTTACAAATGATCTTGCTACACATGTTGCTATTAACCCGGTTGTTAAGTGTCATATAGCTACTTCTTGTGAGGACTTGCTTGATGAAGTTGCTAGTGAGCAAAATGCTAAGTGCAAGGGCAAGAAGGTAGTTGAGGCCCAAAAGTATCATGACTATGTGAAGATAAGGCAAGAGAATTCCAAGCTCAAGGAACAGCTAATCAATCTCAAGGCAAACAAGTCATTCACTATCAAGTCGACCAAGAAAGATGACAATGATGCAATGACCTTGATCAATTCTCTCAAAGAGGAAAATGCAAAGCTCAAGGTTGAAAAGATCAAGCTTGCAAGTGGAATGGAGAAGTTCACCAAGGGCCACAACCTCCAAAGTGAGCTCTTGATGAACACTATCATGAAGACCGACAAGTCCGGCATTGGGTTCAAGGAGAACCAAATCATGAAAGCCAAGGTCAAGATAGAAGCTAAGAACTACTACAAGAACAAGGTCATGAGGAACAATTATGACACACCAAAGCCCAAGCCTGAGAAGTGCTTTGGATGTGGTCAAGAGGGTCACTTTGAATTCCAATGCAAGACTCCACCTCCCAAGACCTTGCCTAAGCACACAAGGCCTTTCGCTCATGATGCACACTTCATCATCAATAAGGATTCCAAGGGTAGACCACAAGTTGTGTTTCTCGGTCCTAAGATGAAGAACAAGCCCAAAGTGCTATGGGTTGCTAAGGAGTTGGTGGACAAGGCTATGGGACCTCGCCAAGTGTGGGTTCCCAAACAACAAGCTTAACTTCAAGTTGCTTGTGTGTAGGTGAACTACAAGACCGGTGGAAGTCATTGGGTGATTGATAGTGGATGCACTCAACATATGACCGGTGACTCCCGGATGTTCACCACACTTGAGGAAGATTGTGAAGGGTAAGACAAGATTACCTTTGGGGACAATTCAAAAGGCAAAGTGCAAGGCCTAGGCAAAGTGGCAATCTCAAATGATCAATCAATATCAAATGTCTTGCTAGTACAATCTTTGAGCTTCAACTTGCTATCGGTGGGACAACTATGTGATCTTGGTTTCCAATGTCTTTTCACTCCAAATGAGGTAGTTGTGTCCAAGATTGAAGATTCATCATTGATATTCAAAGGGTTTTGGCACAACAATCTCTACCTAGTGGACTTCACCTCAAATGAAGCTAGTTTGCAAACATGTCTATTCTCCAAGAGTTCTTTGGGTTGGCTATGACATAGAAGATTAGCACATGTGGGAATGTCAACTTTGAAGAAGCTTGTTAAGAAGGAGTTGGTTAGAGGTGTGAAGGATGTTGTGTTTGAGAAGGACAAACTTTGTAGTGCATGTCAAGCCGGCAAGCAAGTGGCAAACACTCATCCAACCAAAGCCTTCATGTCAACCTCAAGAGTCCTAGAGCTACTTCACTTGGATCTATTTGGACCTACCACCTATGTTAGCCTTGGTAGCAATCTCTTTTGCTTGGTGGTAGTTGATGACTACTCTAGGTACACTTGGGTGTTCTTTCTTCAAGACAAGGGAGAGACGCAATCAATATTCAAGAAGTTTGCAACTAGAGCCCAAAATGAGTTTGATGTGAAGATCAAGAAGATAAGAAGTGACAATGGGACCGAATTTGTAAACACCAAGATTGAAGACTATTATGATGAAGTTGAGATCAAGCATGAAGTGTCCGCCACCTATACCCCTCAACAAAATGATGTAGTAGAGAGGAAGAACCGGACACTTATTACTCTTGCAAGATCAATGCTTGATGAATACAACACCCCCGAGAAGTTTTGGGCCGAAGCAATCAACATTGCATGCTATGCGGCCAATCGGCTATTTGTCCAAAGGCTTCTTAAGAAGACCCCATATGAGCTTGTGAATGGGAAGAAACCGGATATATCCTTTTTTCCGAGTGTTTGGATGCAAAGTGTATATCTACAAGAAGTGCCAACACTTGGGCAAGTTCCAAAGGAGATGTGACATTGGTTTCTTACTTGGATATTCTCTTAAATCCAAGGCATATCGAGTATTTAACAAAGCCTCCGGCCTAGTTGAAGAAACATATGACTTGGAGTTTGATGAAACTAATGGCTCTCAAGAAGAGCATGAAAATCTTGATGATGTAGGTGATGAACCCTTGAGGGAGGCTATGAAGAATATGCCCGTTGGTGCAATCAACCCACAAGAGGTGGAAGAAGTTGAAGATGATGCAAATCAAGTACCCTCTCCACCTCACATGCGTCAAGTTGATGAAGAACAAGTGAGGGAAGCACAAGAAGATACCTTCATCCCTCAAGATCAAGCTGAGGCTCAAGCTAGTGATGTTGATGCACCACAACCTCCTCTCCAAGTGATTAATAGAAGATCTACACCTATGCTTCAAGCTCATCCACAAGACCTCATTATAGGGAGTCCATCAAGGGGGTAACAACTCGATCTAAACTTGCTTCTTATGTTGAACATCACTCCTTTGTTTCCTTTTTTGAACCATCTAGTGTGGAGGATGCACTTGCGGATCCGGATTGGGTGAATGCCATGCACGAAGAGTTGAACAACTTCACCCGGAACGAAGTGTGGACACTAGTAGAAAATCTCAAAGGAGCAAGAATCATTGGCACCAAGTGGGTGTTTAGGAACAAGCAAGATGATCTAGGCGTGGTTGTGCGGAACAAGGCAAGATCGGTTGCAAGACTAGAAGTCATTCGTATCCTTTTGGCATATGCTTCACATCACAAAATGAAACTATTTCAAATGGATGTGAAGAGTGCCTTTCTAAATGGTTTCATAAATGAACTTGTCTTTGTCTCACAACCTCCCGGGTTTGAAGACCCCAATTGTCCTAATCATGTGTATAAGTTGTCCAAGGCACTCTATGGATTGAAGCAAGCTCCAAGAGCTTGGTATGAGAGGCTAAGGGACTTCTTACTTATGAAGGGCTTCAAGATCGGGAAAGTGGATACCACACTCTTCACCAAGGTGCTAGATGGAGAGATCTTTGTTTGCCAAGTGTATGTCAATGACATTATATTTGGGTCAACAAACCAAGATCATAGCAAGGAATTTGGTGCATTGATGTCCAAGGAGTTCGAGATGTCGATGATTGGCAAGCTAACCTTCTTCCTTGGCTTCCAAGTGAAGCAATTGAGGGAGGGCACCTTCATATCTCAAGAGAAGTACACTTATGATGTGCTCAAGAAATTCAAGATGGAGGATTGCAAGCCAATCAAGACCCCAATGCCTACTAATGGGCATCTCGATCTCGATGAGGGAGGTAAACCGATTGACCAAACTCTCTATCGTTCTATGATCGGTAGTTTACTTTACCTCACCGCATCTAGGCCGGATATCATGTTTAGTGTGTGTATGTGTGCTAGGTTTCAAGCAAGCCCTAAGGAGTCGCATCTTTGTGCGGTTAAAAGAATCCTTATGTACATAAGGAACACCCCTAGCATTGGCCTTTGGTATCCCAAAGGAGCTCCCTTCCTACTTTGTGGCTATTCCGATTCAGATTATGCCGAGTGTAAGGTTGATAGGAAGAGTACCTCCGGCGGTTGCCATTTGCTAGGAATTTCACTTGTTTCTTGGTCCTCAAAGAAGCAAAATAGTGTGGCATTGTCAACCGCCGAGACGTTATACATTGCCATGGGAGCAAGTTGTGCACAAATCTTATACATGACTCAAACACTTCTTGATTACGGCGTGTTTTTAAAAGATGTTCCACTTTTGTGTGATAATGAAAGTGCCGTAAAGCTTGCAAACAACCCGGTTCAATACTCTCGCACCAAGCACATAGATATTCACCATCACTTTCTTAGAGATCATGTGGCTAGGAAAGACATAACACTAGTTGGAGTTAAGAGCGAAGATCAATTGGCGGATATCTTCACTAAACCACTCGATGAAGCAACCTTTTGTAGGTTGAGAGGCGAGTTAAATGTGCTTGATCAGTCTAACTTCACTAAAAGATGATCTTGTGTGAACCCATCTTGCATCATGTGTAATATAATCATGTTAATTTAGTAGTGCACATAGGCTTGGCTAACGCGGTTGAGATTACCGCCCTCAAAGCGTGTGACAAAGCTTAACCGTGGTTTAAACTTGCAAGCAACCTAGATTCAAATTCCGTATTGCACAGCATATGCATGTGTGTTGTTTGCCATTCCTTTTCGGTTAAGTTTGAGCATCCTCTGTGTTCGTCCACTTAGGGGAGCATTCCAAGCTCAAGACACTTCTATACCCCTCTTGTGGCCATATGATGACTCCTTGTTGCTTCCATTCGAATATTTTGAGCTAAAACTAAAATCTAAGCCTATGGCAAACTATTTGAAAATGAGAGTTTGAGAGGTGGTTCTCATATCAAGACCAATCAGGTGTTATTTGGATCTTATTGGGATTGGAACTTGGTTGGGAGAAAGACGCAAAAACAAAATTTGAAACATTCTATTTAAAAGGCGTCGGACGCTACCGACGGACGCTCCGTGTCAATTACCTCAGCGTCCGTCGTGGAGCGTCCGACGCGGTCAATGCGCTTGGGCGTTTCAAAACCTGTTCTGGAAGCCCGACAGACGATGCCATCAGACGCTGTCCGAGCGTCCGTCGCAGTCCGACTGAGCGTCCGTCGCTCCGCGTCGAAGCGTCCGTCGCGAACTAAAGGGGCAAATTTTTTTTAAAATCCTCGTCTCCTTTCTCTCTCTCTCGGTCACTTTCCGATCGCCGCCTCCCCGAACCCTAGTCGCCGCCGCAGAGCCCTCGAGCCACCCCTCGCCGGTGTGTTTCACCTGCTCCTGTGCCACCGCCACCGTCCTGTGCCGCCGCCACCGTCCTGTGCCGCCGCACTAACCACCCAGCTCTGCAGTGCCCGAGATCTCCTCTGCCCCGCACCCTGCGCTGCCTCCACCGTTCACCAGAGTGCCTTTAGGCCTCGCAGAGAATCTCCTCCCGGTGTTTATCAGGGTGTCCTTCGAGGATTTGGTGTCCTCCCTGGATCTCTAAGGTGAATTGTTGTCTTGCATTCCCCTTTCTCTTAGTGTTGTTCCCCCCTTCCCTCTTCCTTTACCTAAACCACCACTCTGCATTTCCTTTTTAGACTATGGATTGTGGATAATTGACCGGGGGATCTTACCCTTTCTCTTGTTTTGGTCAGTGTCTGAGGTATGGCAGTTGGCAGTTCGATCCATTTTTCTTACCCCAATTTCATGCTTCTCACTAGACTTTGCTTACCCCTAGTTATGTGCTTATATGTTATACTCCTATCTATCTAACGAGCAGGGTCAGTTGATCAGAGGGTCAGTGTGTCAGTGACAGAGAACTCGGGGCAAAGCCCGCGAGTACGGAACGAGGCAAAGCCTCGCAAGGACAGTCCAGGGCCGGCATGCCACTCTTGCAGCTGGTTGGTCTGCGGATTGTCAGTGTTTTGATTGTCAGTGGGCAGTGAGTTTGAGGGTGTGACTTTTGAGAATCTTTTGTCAGAGGTTTGTTAGCAAAGTCCGATAAATGGCAAGAACGAAGAATGCTGGTCCCGTTCCCGGTAGTGGTGGTGACCCTCCACCTCCACCGCGTCCACCCACTGACCGGGGAAAGGGCAAGCAGAAGGTTGTGTCACAGAAGCGCAAGAGGCCACTTATGGATCCAGACTCAGCAGCAGCGCTTGCAATGGTCAAGGCCGCAGAGATCGCGGAGCGAGGTGGACGTCGCGCCGGTTTGAGGTTCTTGCATCGCCGTGGAGCGCGTCGTGAGTCCCCTGCGCATCCAGAGATAGAGCTCGTCGAGGCTACTGAGGCAGAGGAGGCAGAGCCAGTCCTAGAGACTGAGCAGCCAGAGGCCGCGGGACACTCTTCGATTGGTGAGCTGATGTGCCGCAGAGTTACACGATCCAGAGGCTCTGGTGCACCACTAGTCCTCCAG
This sequence comes from Microstegium vimineum, assembly GCA_022036555.1. NCBI lineage: Eukaryota > Viridiplantae > Streptophyta > Magnoliopsida > Poales > Poaceae > Microstegium > Microstegium vimineum. Next base: position 22,690,770 of record CM039120.1, on the reverse strand, counting down.
GACCTCAGCTACCAGACCCAGTGAGGCATCAGGTCCGAGCTCTCACAGCGAAGCAAGTCCAGCTACTTCGCTTCGTGGACTTTCAGTCCTGGTTCCCAGCTCAGAGGGATCCCTGTGCTGGACGTGATTTCTATACCATGATTCATGAGGACTTTTACAGAGCATACGTCGACACTGACGCTCCTCTTAGGGCTCACAGAGTGTGCCCATCTGCTCACATAGAGGGGGTCGGTGGTCCAGAGATCCTACAGCACCTGCAGTACCTTCAGAGGTTATCAGATTTGATGGGACGATCAGGAGCTTATCAGAAGGACTGAGTCTATCAGTTCTATGCCTCACTATGGATCTCCCCTGATCACGAGTTCCTTCACTTCGGATTTCAGGGCCGTGACTTCAGGGTTTCAGCAGCTCGGTTCAGAGAGCTATTCCACTTAGAGTCCTCCCCTACGAGGATTCACAGCCTGTGCTATGGGGATCAGGAGGCCCCGCGCCGACCTCACTATGGAATAGTGCCATCTACAGATTTCGTGAGGCCGTGCTTTCAGCTGCCGTTCTCGGAGGGTTCGAGCCATACACCGCGAGACCTCACTCCACTTGCTCAGATTCTCCACGAGGTACTCAGGCGTACCATCCTTCCTCGGATTGGAGCTCGGGACACCATTACATGACTACAACTATGGCTTCTTGCTCATATCGTCCGGAAGGAGAAGTTTGACCTTTGGGATCTGATTGTTAGCGAGCTTGAGGATATCATCGCTGCAGGATTCAGAGGTCACTGGCAGCTACAGTTTGCTCACTGGATTTCATGTCTTATAGTTGCCAAGACCCGATCTGGAGCTATGCGAGTCACTCTCACTAGGTCGGCGACTGAGTTTCCAGTATACTCGATGAGTCAGCTAGTCATGCATGGAAACCTGCCTCGCCCCAGCAGAGCTTACAGACCAGGCACCAGGCAGGCAGGTGTGCCACCTCAGTCGGCAGAGGTCACTGACGCCACAGTTGAGCAGATTGCTCAGGCAGAGCTTGCAGATCTTGACGCTGAGATTGACAAAGCTGCCGAGACTGTCTATAGAGAGGACCTGGATTCTGACAGTTCAGATGAGGACTACCAGCCAGTGCATGAGTACGCACCAATGTCCCATGACCATGAGGCAGGAGGGTCCGGTACAGCTGCAGCTCCAGCTCCAGGTTCCAGCACCTCAGAGGCTACATTACTCACCATTCTTTTGAGGATGTAGGAGGAGCAGTCACGCCAGGCAGAGGAACAGAGGCGACAGGCTGCCGAGGTTCGGAGGCTTACAGAGCAGCAGCTGGCCGCTCAGGCACAGACTCAGGCCAGGCAGGATGAGTTTCAGCACCAATTCTTGGCCTATCAGCTGCAGCAGGCAGAGATTCAGAAGATCCAGACCTTGCTACTTGAGCGTCTTCTAGCCTCCAGCTCCGGGCAGACATTCACTCCTCAGATTCAGTTACCCGGAGCCTCGCAGCAGCAGCAGTTCACCTCGCCAGCACAACAATCTCCAGTGGTTGTGGTACCGACTCCAGCGTTACCGTCTGGAGGACAGCAGAGTCAGGCACCAGCTACTCCTCCGTTCCAGGCACCAGCTTCTCCCGAGTGCCAGGCTCCGAGGACCCAGGTGTCCTCTTGGTTAGTTTCATCCGGTGAGCTTCAGACAGGATTTACTCCTATCCGGGGAACTACCATAGCAGAGGCCTCGCGAGACCTTTCAGCCTCATAATTGGAGATCACGGGAGAAGATTCCCCAGGAGCAGCTCAGCTAGTCTCACCAGCTCCAGAGGTTGAGGTGGATCCTCTGGCGACGGGCACTTACCTCTCTTCAGTTGCCTCGTCGGAGATCGCACCTGAGCAGTCCACGCAGACAGTTACCACTCCTCCAGCTGCAGTTCAGACAGACACTATTTCACTAGCAGTTGAGACAGCTATCACAGAGGCTCAGGATGAGGCAGTTACAGTTGCAGTATCCTCTCCACCTCAGACTCACTAGTTGCACTGGCAGTGACACCTTCCCTCATGCCTCAAGTCTTCACTCGTCGGGTTTCCAGGCCCGCTACTACAGAGGCAGGACTGTCAGAGGCACCAGCTGAGCCTCAGGGGGAGTCAGTTGAGATAGCAGCTCCAGAGGTCACCCCAGCTGCGCCTACACCTACAGAGGCCGAGATAGATGTTGAGTCAGACGAGTCAGATCTTCAGGACTTCATCATGCTCGATCGCAAGGCTGCAACTCCTCCACCTTCTTCTCCTGCCCCAGATGCTTAGTTGTTGGTGCTAAACACCAAAGGGGGAGAGAGGGTCGAGTATAGAGATAGGGGGAGGGATTTGAATCTTTGTGTGCTTAAATTCCCCGTACTCATTCATCATGTCTACCTTTATGCATTTGTATCTATATGTGATGAATACTATGGTTGATGCTTGTGTGAAATATGGTTGGATGTGATAAACTCTTGATTATCACTAATATATCTTGTGAGTTGTCTCATGTTTCATGATATTTCTCTAAGCTTAAATGATAATTGAGCTTCCGCGCTATACTCCGTTACATGTGTTGAGAATATCAAGAGGTACTCCTTTCTACATTCATATCTATGAGTATCATGGTTTGTGATTTGGCTTTGGTGAGCAAGTATGTTTCATTGCAAATTCACTAACCCTTGCTTAACTATTCCAAGTCACCAAATCCTAAACTATCTCTCTTATCCATACTCGAGGAATTATTGTCGTCAATCACCAAAAAGGGGGAGATTGAAGAATCATGGCCCTAGTTGGTTTCGGTGATTAACGACAATTAGCGATTACTATGGCTAACGTGTGTTTTGCAGAGGCTATGCGTAGCTTAGCCATAATGATCAACAAGAATGGGCATAAATGGTCATCACTCAGCCCCAAGATGGATATCGTTTCGGATTTCAAAGAGACATGATGAAGACCCTAGAATGATAGACTAAGTGTCATAAGGTGATGAAGGGCACTTAGAAATAGATAGGGCTTCTCTTTTGATCTTTGACCGTACTATTAAGAGGGGTTGAGACTAGTAGCTTGACTTAGGAAAGCTTCATGAACTAGGTGTGGTGCACACTTGTCTTCCTTAGCTCTAAGCAAGCCCTTGTTGACCGTAAGATAGCCTAGAACAACTTCCGTATTCATCGCGACGAAAAACAAAGTGAGAGGCTTGTTTTCTGGGCGACGGACGCTCGTGACGGAGGCGTCGGACGCTGTCCATCGCGTCGGACAAAGGCGTCGGACGCTGGGTAGTTAAGTCCACAGCGTCCGTCGGCCTTCCAGTGGCCATGTGTTTCTGGCTAAGTTTTTCAGGGTCCGACGGACGCTGTCCGTCGGTTAGGCGTCGGACGCTTGGAGAGCGTCCGTCGACCTTTCAGAGAGGGTGTTTTTCAGCCCAAGCCAGAGTGCAGCGTTGGACGCTGGGATGAGCGTCCGTCGCCCCTATGACGGAGCGTCCGTCGCTGGGAAATCGTGTCAGAGATAGCCGTTGGGCAGGGCGTCGGAGCGTCCGCCGCCTAGGCGTCGGAGCGTCCGTTACCCAAACTTTGTACAGAACTAGCCGTTGGGGCATGCGACAGAGCGTCCGTCGCCTATTCGACGGAGCGTCCGTCGCCAACTTAAGTTGCCAGCCCGAGGCAGTTTTCTGAGGGGTTATTTATAGCTCCTCACTCTTCTCTCCCACCTGGCCTTTGCTCATTTTGAGTTGCTGAGTTTGTTGAGAAGGTTAGGAAGAGAGCAAGAGCCCTAGAGTGAGAGAGTGATTCGCGAATCCATCCATCCTCTCCTCTAGTTCACCCAAGAGTTCAAGTGTGCATCCTCTAGTTGTGAAGCTTGAGTGAGTCAAGCAAAGATCGAAGCTTGTTACTCTTGGTGATCGACATCACCTAGACGGTCCGGTGGTGCTTGGAGGAAGGTGATCGCCGGAAGATTGTCGGCGGCCCTTCTCCATCGATGTTGTGATCGGTTGTGGGCGATTCACCGAGCCGGAGTGGCGAAGAATCAGCCCGTAGAGAGCACTCATCCCTTGCGCGGGATTGTGGGGGAGCTATACCTTGCGAGGTGCTTCAACGAGGACTAGGGGGGAGTGTCGACTCCCCGATACCTCGGCAAAACATCGCCGTGTCAAGCATCTCTTTCCCTAGCTCTTTCTTACCGCATTACTTTCCGCACTTGTCTTTCAATTCATACTAGAATTGTGTATGAAGTTTTCGCTTTCTATTGACTTGCTACCGCTTTCTAGCTAGGACACACAAGCGGTAGGCACTAGGGGGTTAATTGGCTCTTTATAGGTTTAATTCTTGTCTAGAAATTAAAAAGAGCCCAATTCACACCCCCCCCTCTTGGGCATCTTGATCCTTTCACATACTTTAGAGTGTTTGGTTGCAAATGCTATGTCTTGAAGAAAGGCACAAGACTTGGAAAGTTTGATAAGAAATGTGATGATTCTTTACTAGCTAGCTTGAGTATCTTTGTCTTGTTGCTATTGTCTGTATTGATACTCATATAATACTAGAATTGCTTGGATAGGTGGCTTGCTTCTTTTAGTAGAGCTAGAGCAAAAAACTTCGCTTAGTTGTAATCTAACATTTGCTCTAGTAAGTTTGTAGAAATTTTATTAGGCTATTCACCCCCCCCCCTCCTCTAGCCATCTAGGACCTTTCACCTCCCTATTTACAAAACTTGTTGATACTTTTTGAAATATTAAACTTATTAATGGTCTTCTTTTTAGTCTTTAATTGAACATATGGAGACTTTTATGTTGAATATATGCATGTATTTTCATTAAAAATATATTTTTGCTCAATCTCAAAAACTACAAAATAATACTAATCTAATGCATGCATTTTTTTGTGAGTCAATGTATACAAGTACACATATGCTAATCATAGACCATATTCACTCATTAGTATTGTGAGGCACAAGCCCTCCAATCGTATAGAAATTATCTATATTTTCCTAGCCAAGCAAAAGTCATCAATTTTAGAGACAACTCATAGACAAGACTTTTACCCGGAAAATGTTTTGGGCCTCTAACAAAACAGGCCTTCATGCGGAAGCAAGCATGGTGCCATTAATAAAGTGTGAAAAAAGCATAAGACCATGTCTCTCTTTTGCTTGTTGACTGATTATTCACGATGCAATAAAATGCAAAAAGGTACTTATTAATTACTACGGTCACTTTGCATGGAGGATCCAAGGCCATTGTCCATGCTGCTTGGTTATTGAGCTGGGATATTTAAAACTCAAGCAAAAAATCTCTCTTTTTGTTTTTTCTTTTTAAAGTGGGGGCATATTTAAATTTTAAAGTGGTTGCAAACAAAACCATCACATCATCACCGTAAGAGAACTTTGTGGACAAAATCTTAAGCTTGGCAAGGCACTAGAAACCCCGGATTCTGTGCCAACGGATGGCAAGATTTCGTCTTCGTGTGGCGGGCAGGGCCATGACAAGGCGCCGTGCGTCTGCGTGCCTCAACTGCACTCGAAGGATCTTGCTACATCTTACTAGTTACAAAAACACGTCAAACACGCGCTTGCCACGATCCAAATCCAAATTTAAATAAAGCTCAAAATAAGGGGTGTTTGGTTACAGCCCCCTAAACTTTAATAGCTAAACTTAGATAATTTTAGGCTCTAAATTACCAAACACCCTCCCTAAAGTGCCCCCTAAACTTTAGTTGATACACTAAATTTTAGGGGGCACTAAACTTTAGGGGGTAAACCAAACACCCCCTAAATCCCCCTCCAACATAAGACTTGAAATAAAGCTCCCTCCATCACAAAGACACAGCAACATAAAGAATAGAGCGGGCAGACATGAGGGCACACCACCTGAATCATCTGTACACCACTGCCCCGTCTTCACCCAACAAAGCCAGGACGTCACCACGGACGGCCGCTTTTGTAAAAAGAGAAAGAGAGAGAGAGATGCAAATCTAGGTCTGCATTAAACAAGGAACTAAGCACCAGGTAATACGTAGCACAGAAAAAGGCCATCATTCATCATCCACTGTCATACGAGTGTCCGACTACGAACGAGGCCAGGGGAATAAATCCGCTGCGTTTTAAAATGCAGTGCAGTGCCATCATCATACTCAAATCTCCATGCCATGACAACTTTCTAGTGACTGGGGAGTAGAAAACAGCCGCCTTGCCATGGGACAGGCATGCTCTTTAGCAGACAGGCCGGCCATCTACTGTAGAGAGCAGCATAAAGCTGATGCACTCAAGCAAGTGCCGCAATCATGTACTACGTACCACTACACCCACACAAAGGTGAAAGCTCAGCGAGGATTAAAAACTGAACGAGAAAAAAAAAAGGAGAGTTGCTCTGAATCTAATCAACTAACACGGAATCTGTTTTTATCTCTCCTCATAGAGCAGGAGAAACCAATTTTTTTAGCTTCACTTGCTACCATCAACTCTGTGAGAGGAGGGTACCACCAGCTTTATGAGAGAAGGGTAAAGAGATAAAAACTGCTCATGTAAGCTAGAGCCATTTTAAGCCTTACCAAAAAAACGGGGCCTAAAAGATGTTCCGTGGCGGCAGCCAGTTTCGAATGACCAAAGATTACATACACATCACGAGTCACGCCAAGCTATACTTTTTAACCACTTGCTAGCAATGCTAAAGCAATACCAAAGGTAAAACAAGAGGCTCCACCTCATACCACTGCATGTAACATGTACAACTGTCCGACGATTCCAAGCAAACTTCTCAAAGCCTGATACTCAGATGGCATGTCAGGGGTTCATAGCGCTCTCTAGGTTTCATGTAGCAATAAACACCATCATAAGACTCGCTAGGAATTAGGGGAACAAGTAAACAACAAATTACGCAACGCCTGATGATAAGGTAGCATTTGCAGACTTGGATGAACATCCATAGTAAACTACATTACCATTGTTACTAATGTTAGCCAGTACCATCATACCATCTGGAAACATGACAGTCAATTAGGCTCCACCATCTATACCAGGGCAAACAACAATGCAGACAACAGCTAATGTCTATACTCCATTCCAAATTAAAACATGTTTTGACTTTTCTAAATACATTGATTTTACTATGTATGTATATCTAGACAATCTATATCTAAATGCATAGCAAAAGCTATGTATATAGAAAAAGCCAAACCCGTCTTCTAATTTGGAATGGAGTAGTTTACAAGGAAACCTGTCATCCTAACATCCAAATCACAGTAGGTGATGGTATAAAACCACAACAGTATGTAGTCATCAGTTTCAAGCTCCTCAAATCAGAACAAAAAAGGATGGCACCATATGATGATCCTGCAGCTAGACATCACCAACACCTGCCATAAGATGTGGTTCAAATCATGATGAGTGTGAATTGCTGAAAAGTACAATCAGCTTCCCTGTTTTTAATAAATGGCGAGAATCATGGGCTCGTTAGCTTGCAATTAGGTTATACAGACCAAATGACAAAAGGCATAAGAATAAAGAATAAATGCAACTATCTTTCCTAGTATATTGGAGGCATTCTATACAACTTCCAAAGCAACTCCACAAACACGTTACTGTGGACTTCAACTGGGGATATGCACCTGGGCTTCGGCTCGCACACAGCTGGGCCAATCAGCAACCCACTCCCAAAACCTAGATGTTGACATGGGATGAAATTAACATCTTTTTTATTGGATATACAGTGTGGCACCATCTGCTTTGAAATCATGTTGTATGTGATTCACTGATAACCGATAGGAAGAGGTGCCACTGCTCATGTCCTACAAGCTATAAAGATAATGGGCATCTCGTATATCTTCAGGATCAGATCACGTCACATCTTCAAAAACTTGAAGTTTCCCTTAGCATCTCTATGTCAAAAAACAGGATCCCAGAGCAAATACATTTTCTACCAGGCAGAGCAACATATAACTCGTCCTGACATGATCTCAGAAATAAGGACAGAGCAACAACTTTAAAAGTTTTGACACAGATCCTGCAGCAAATGCACTGCTGTAATATGCTAGCATAAGCAAATAGGAAATAAAAATCCGGCCCTTAGGGGAAAGACCACCCCTGGGTATTAAGGGGAGAAGAGTCTTTCTCGCTGTAGGACTGAAAAAACACTCTGAAGGCCCCACCCACACATCTGCAACTGCGTCACTGGAACATTATGGGGCAAGGGGTGTTTTTTTTAGAAAACCTAGCCCTGAAAATCCACTCCCACAAGGAATCAAACTCAGGACACTGGGGGTGCTAATAAGGTCTTGCAACCACTAGACGTCTAGACTACAGGTTCACAAATGGGAAATCAATACATATTCTGCAAGCAAATGAAAAAAAAAATTGAAATAGAATTCTGAGAAACAATTACCTTACATCTATTTCTGGCCACCAGGATTTGATTGATTTTGTATCTGCTTAAGCAGGGTTGCGGCCAATTGCAGTGTTGCTTGAAGGCGCTTTTGAGGATCTCCATCAAGGTCCTGAGCAGGTAGTTGTTGGCTAGATTGCTGGCCAGAAGTAGCTAAAGGCTGCACTGTGGGAGCACTTGTTTGCTGCTGAAAGGGTGGAGGACCTTCAGGAAGTGGAGGAACAAACGGTCTCATTGGCATGGAAGAATGAGCTGGGTTGACCAAAGCATGAATGGGTGGCATAGGCAAAGTGGTGTTACAAAGTATAGGAGCACTGGTCGGAAGCGCATTGAGTGGATTTGCAGGTAGCGAGCCTATTGGTGGCACTGGCACATGGGTATGTAACTGTTGCATAGATGGTGGAACAGGTGGCAGTGAGTTCTGGACAGGGATGGAGCCAGAGTTGCCTGGCATCATTGTATCATGTCCATGAGGATTGGAATTCTGTATGAATCCAGATTGATTGTTTGAGCTGCCCACAGGCAAACGAACTTTTCTAGGTTGGTTTTGTTGTGCAAGAAGGGCAGCCAGCTGTGCAAGTTGATGAGGTGGCAGTGATACTGGAATAGTAGGTTGATCAGATCTAGCTACCTGCTGTGAGTTGGGTTGCATGGAAGGCCATGACATGCTGTTGGATGCTTCACCTGGTGCATACCCTGAAGCTGTCCCAGTTGGTACTACTCCAGAAGCAAATGTGTACGGATCCTGTGTCCTGTTACTTAGAGCACGAGAGATTGCACCCTGCGCCAAATTGAAGTTACCAGAACCTGGATTTGGATCATCCAGGTTATTGGACCATGCTGAGGGCAACCTATTTGGGGGTTGCTGGTTTGGGGGCTGCTGGTGTTGGCCTTGCGCAATACCCATAGGGAGGTCCGCTGGTGGCTTTTCTTGCGGTAATTGAGAGACAACATATGGAGGAGCACTCTCTGGCTTATAGGGTGGAATAAAATCTGCACTTGCTGGGGTATAGCTTCCACCTGATGAGCAGATATAATCTGGACCCTGTGGGAATGTGCTGATATCTGGAGGATTGAGCCTTCTCAGTGCATGCACATCTTCACAATTGCTTACATCAATGTTGAAATTACTTGCAGAAGATGGGTGAGCTCTCTCCAATGATTTGCGATTTGGCGAGCTGTAATCTGGATTTGACTGCTGAAACTTCAGAATAACTCCAGATATGCTAACATTTCCAGGCACTCTCAGTACTTTCTCTGAGAAATCTGAAGGTGGAACAAGAAACAAGGTGCTCCTCTCTCCCAGCTTACAGACTGCTGCACGCTTCTTATCACCTAGGTAACTCATAAAATCATTATAAGCTGTCATGTCCGCATCATTTTCTGGGACAAAAAATACGACCCAGCTGCCAGCAGCTTGATAGTAGTGCTTAGAAAGCATATCTAGACTTGTCCTAGCAGTGCAGTCCAGAAACTCAGGCCTGAAAAGTACAAAATTAACAAAAAGAACATCAACACTCAATGTTTGAACAAAAGATGCTCAAATATGGAATGATGTAAATAGAGAGAACAGATATCCAAGCGACCACACTATGGGCAACATACCAAAGGATGCAGTAATGAAGTATATAATGGCTCAACTACAAAAACTAAGAGTCATTCGTGAACGGAATCTTAAGTGTATGCTAATCTTCCCAGCTGTAGATGCTGTGTTGTAAACTGTAGCTAAAGAAAAAACACAGAAAATATAGGAATTTAAGAATGGAAACTTACAGCATGAAGTTAAGGACCTTCCCAACAGGGAAGCATCGAGCTCGGCAGATCGGTGTGCCTCCCTTTGCTATGGTACCATTCCATTTCCATTCATCCTTAAGAGCAGGTTCATGATTGTCAGGAGTAGATCTATCCATGTTCCCTAAACGTCTATCGAAACTCTCTTGAGCATGCCATGGTTCATGTTTATTTGTAAGTGGAGTTATATTCTTTAAAGGATGAACATGATGTCTACCATGCAAATCAGCAAACGAAGAGGTTCTAGATTGTAAAACATCTTCTGAAAGATCATGATGGGGCCTCCTTTGGTACTCAGGGTAAACTTTTCCTCGCTCAAATTCTGAGAAAGGATATTCAGGAAGTTCAGTATCATGAACTTGAGTACGCTTCAGGTTCTTTGAAATAAGATATGAATTGTCTTCAACGTCCCACGAATCTTCCAATGGTAAGGGTCTCCGAGGTTTGTCAAAAGAAATGTTGTTCCATGACGCATCACTTCTAGCAGTAGGGCTTTGTCTATGGGGCTCATAAAATTCCTCAGGCAGCCTTCTTTCTTGACCAAGCTCCCGTATTCTAAAAGGCTCAATATTAGGCACGCGGCCAAGCTCTATTCGAGCGCCCTGTTCAAAATAATTACCCTTGCTGAAGCCAACATCATCAGCATCTCTTGAAGTCCTAGCCCTAGGGCCAAAATGTGGTGGTGACATGTGAAAATCTCTTGGAGGGCTATCAAAAGGCCTAGCCCTAGGAAAGTCTTCAAAGTCTTGGTCTCTGGCGACAGGCCGAGCACTAGGTTGGGGGGAATATGGGGCAACAAGTGACCATTTTCCAACTTCTGGCGCAGCACCTTCATTTCGAGAAAAGCATATGCTTACTCGTGGATTATTGAATAGCTTTCCCTGGAGTGCTTCTTTTGCTCTGCAGGCTGCTGCAATACTAGTATACTGGACAAATGCATATGTTCGGCCTGGGAACATTGTTACCCTGAGAACCTTACCAAATGGAGAAAATGCTTCCCACAGAAGAGCCTCATCTACCTTTAGACCAGGAGGAAGGCCTATCCATAACACCTCACTAGGTTCTGTCGACCGATTTCTTTTATATTTATCTATTGTGTATTCAGGACTCAGTTGCCGTTTTCTCCCACATTCAATAGAATGCCGCTCATCAGCATGTTGTCTATATCTGTCATCCATTGAGCAACCTGAAGCCTTATCCTGAAAATTCAAATAGTTCAGGTAACCTGGTACCACTTGGTGCGTGCAACAGTGTAAAAGCAGGATGATGGGAGATCTGGACATACAAGATTAAAGCATAATAGACAAATTAAACTGAACGTTGTTTAGTCCTGACCATATAGACAGATGAACTTAAATAAGGCAAATCAGAGATAAGGTACACCTCCATGGCAATGGGGATAACTCCACTGGCTACAACAGTATTCTTATTCTTAAACTCCCAAGTACTCTATATAACGAGGTGGTTACAGAGAACATAAATTCCTCAAGCTGTTATAACCTAAAAAACATGGACAGGAAGAAAGCTCCAACCCAATATCCCAATGAACACAAGTATCTATCCTACACTACGTAATTGTTTCCTATTATAGGGGGAGAACAGTGGCAAAAGAATGAAGGAACATGTTGCATCTAGTCTATGAGCAAAAGGGGTGTATTTTTCACTCGCAGGACTTTGTAATAGTATATGCAACCAATTCAAGGTTCCGACGTTCAGTACATAATGAGCTACACCAAACTTGGTGAGCCACATATAATGCAAACTCAGTTGTCTCATCTTTTAAGGTTTGGAAGACAGCAGTCCAGCAAAGTTATGAGCTTTACTATACAATCACTGAACACTGAGAGAAATAGCCAAATTTCCAGGTCTAAGTGTCGCGAAGTCAGAAATTTTGTAGCAAAGGAGGTCACAAGTATTGCGAACACTGGATGCTGAAAAGGTTGAATATTGTGGCTACCATCAGAACATCTGGTCCTCGCAACAATTGCAAACACTTTTCGCAACAAAGTTTTCAACAGTTCAATTTTTTTCCATGATGTAACCCAAATGCTATACAATTTTCCGAGATAATGCTTAGCGACCAGCCATTCGGAGGACTTGTCACTGTCATTTTTTTTGCATACCATATTTCGAACAAGGGTTAAAGTGCCTTGCCTGTGTCAGCTCTTGTTATAAACAGCTAAAGCCTACATATACCAATGCTTCTGGAAATTTTCATATCTATATTTGTAGTTCTGAACACGTATCAGATATGGATGCTGATATAAAAGGGATTTGTCTCATTGTCTGGTCAAATACCAAACCAGATACAATGACATGATATGGCTGCAGGCCATGGCAACCAGTTATAGTTCTCGATTTCCCATCCAAGTAAAGTTAATTTTCTTGACCTACATCGGTTCAAAATATGGTGTCACTGAAGAAATGCATGAGCTGTACTTGGCTCAATATGAATCAACTATCCTTTACTCTTTGTGATTGCTTCAAGATATATGTAGCCATACAACCATATAAGTAGTTTTGAAAAATTTCTTACTGCCATATCAGTTTTTATCATTGTGCAATATGATGCCATGTGCTGCATAAACAAGAGAGAAGGATATTCGGTTGCTTCTTTACTGTGTCAGGTTTCCTATTATACCAACTCTGGCTGTCCATTCATAAAGTTTGGCGAAATTTCTCTGCTTATCAGAAATTACTGTACCTACCATACTTGTCTACTTAATTGTGTTTTGATGTTCCTTAGTTGTGCTCATTAATTTGAAGTAACTATTGGCGCAAGTTATCACAAACATGCCTCTATCTTTCTTGACGATTCCTTTGAATTAACAGGTCAAAATAGCTGGATTGGTGTAGTTTCCAAAGTATCCATGTATGTATTTGCAGAAGGTTCAGCTTGTCATAGCATGATGAGTTAGCACATCATGAAGTAGGCAATAACATCAGTCCATCAGCAATCAATCAAGGCGTCAGTGTACCAGGCAGATATGGCAATATTTCTATTAATCAAAAGATTATGCATGGAAATTCAATCAGTCACCCATTTTTTTATTATACGACCAAAATGACTGATAACAAGGCATGGCAGCTAATTACGATTAACCCAAGAGGCATAAGGACAATGGTTTAATGCTTGTCCAGCTAAGCTCTATTCCTTCCATCCCGAAAATAATGCAATTCTAGCTGCAGTACTAAGTCAAAACATATTCAATTTGACTAAGTTTATACAAAAAAAATACTAATATTTACGATATCAAATATGTATCATTAGGTCCATCATGGAATATATTTTCATAGTACACCTATTTGGAATCAAAGATATTGGTATTATTTTCTACGAACTTAGTAGAGTTGAAATAGTTTGACTTTGATTAGATCTAGAATTGCATTCTTTCTAGGATGTAGGTAGTAGAACACAACTGGATCCATGAATAGTCAATGATGTAGACATTTGACACATGCGCTTAGAACAATCATCTTTCCTCAGTCAAGAGATTTCTGCTGTTCCTATTGTTCACCAATATTTTAGTACACTTGAATCCAAGACAATTAGCAGTAGAGCTGGTGCGGTAAGCAGTAGCAAACAAGTCTGACATTACATAAAAAGTTTTATTTTTAGAGGTAAAAGAGAAAAAGTATATTTCAACATATGAATATATGATGCTTTATCCTTTTGGACATTTGCTTTTAAACATTAAACATACAGGTAGTTCCCCGTTTGTCCAGAAAGCAACCACAAACATCACAGAGATAAAACTAATAGGGGGTCATATAAAGCAACAGTGTGCTGCACTGCTGCATTTAATTAGATTGACCAGGCCTGCATGCATTAAGTGTAGCAGAGGTCCCTGCAACGTACCTTATAAAGTTTTAATATTCATTCCATATTTAGCCTAGTAAAACAAGCTACATATTGGTTCCATGGAACTTAATTTCAAGCATTATATTTCTGGCATCTTTCACATGATGAATAAAAAGGTTGCGGGAAGTTCCATATAGGGCAAGTGTTGACAAAGGGTACTTAGTGCTGAGGAAATTTAGTGACATATCAATGATATGATGCATTGGATTTGCAGAAGTCTCTCTGATGCTTCATAAGCGATAACATATTTCATCACTTTCGCCCCCAAAAGAGTGTCCTCATAGATTTCAAATGCATTAACAGTTTTCCTGATTATTCAGCATCAGGAGATGCGAACATCAAAGATGTCATGATCAATTGAACATAGAAGTTTTCAAGCCATGAGGATGCACATTTGATCTTTGAATAAATACAAGGACGCCCCACATATGACCTTCTAAGAACCATCTTTTAGAGGTTTATTACTAAGAGACAAGAGTTGTCCTAAATGAATGCAAAAAATTTACTCAGTCCCTCATAGCTATTGGTGAACTATTGGCATGAGACAGCAGCGACATATTTATCACAGTCAAGCAGGTATTTTCTAGTATTGTTGATTCAGAATAGGATGGCAGGGGGTACATGCATGGCAATAATCCAAGCTATGTTCCTCCGAGATGGTTATCGTTTGCCCTTTGCAGGACATCTGACAAGGGTCACAATGCAGGGACACTGGTTCAGATTCAATGAAACCTGTATCCAACGGTGCTGCCTAACTAAATCCTGCACTGGTAGGATTTCACATTCACACAGGTGAAAAACATTGAGATTCTTCATTAGCCAGGCACATGAAACAGCCTTCTACTCTGTGTTCCTGCATATTTCCGTGTATACCTGTTTTGAACCGATTTGACACTGGCAGTGCCGTGAACCCTAAATCTAGCTGCCTGTGTTGAAACACTTTGGTTTTGTACACAAGATAAGAGAAGACCACTGCACTGATAATAGCTTGGAGTCAAAGCAAATAAAAATAATGAACAGAGGATGTTCAACACTAACCCCCTTGGAAAACTCGATCCTAACAGGCGCCCCAGCCAGGCGTGCCCCCTGGAGCTCCCGCACCGCGGCCATGGCGTCCCCCTCCCGCAGGAAGCTCACGAACGCGAAGTTCCGGCCGGGCTCGCGGGCGACACCCTCGACGTCGCCGCACCGGAGGAACAGCTCCGACAGGTCGGACGCCGTGACGCTGGGCGCCAGGCCGCCCACCCACAGGTGCCGCGACGGCGGCGCCACTCCCCAGCCTGATGCCCGACGCGGGAGTGGGAGGTACGGGTCCTCCTCGACGCGGACGCCGTGACGGACCGGCCGCTCGTCGCCCGGCGGCCCGCCGCCGAACCTCCCCCGTCCACCGGGCCCGCGGCGATCCCTCGCCATCTGCAAAAACCGGTCGAGATTGGTCAGCGCAGCTGTATTTCCATCGCGAGCGTGAGAGTAAAAGGATAGAGCCATAGAGCTGTACCATTGGCGCCGGCGTCCGGCGTGCGGCGGCGATTGAGAGGTTAGGGTTTGCGGTTGGACGGGACGGATGAGGAAGCCCAATGGCTTTTTCTTCCTTTCTTTTTTGAAAAAAAAAATATCAATTTCTCTCGCAAGCTTATATTTATTACTTAATCCGTTCTAAATTAGAGTTCGTTTGACTTTTTCAACCCTAAATTTGACCACTCGTCTTATTCAAATTTTTGTGCAAAATATCATTTCTTTTGGTGTGGCTTACTTATTTATTAAATAGTCTAATGAATGACTTAAATTTGACTATGTTTGTATGAAATTTTTGAATAAGACGAGTGGTTAAAGTTGGGGTCAAAAAAGTCAAACGAATTATAAATTGAAACGGAAGGAGTATTAGGTAGAGCTTTGTCTCTAATTTAAAATCTATAAAGTTTACTTAGCATACCTGTGTATTTTTATTGAGTCTATCTTTGTATATTTCTATCAACATAGAATTATTAAAGATTATCGTCTACGTGACATCCTAAAGTATCACGAATGTTTCGGGTAATTGGTATGTTTCATATAGTTCGTCTATGTGGCCACCCAATCTAAGTAGTCTTTCAAGATGTCTAGGTATGTTTCATGTAGTTCGTGCATTAGATAGAAATTTTATAACCTAATAAAAATAGTGTCTCATAGTCGGTATCTTTGCATGCATGTTATGAGTACGTTGAAACAAATGGATACTTCAATGAAACCGTCATCCTTATATGCAAGTGAATGCATTCAATGAAACACATAGAAAATTGAATGACTGAGTGGAGCATGCATACAAGCACGATCTAAAATTGTGGATGTCATGTAAGAAATTACCATGAGAATTTACATCACTATATCGTATCTCTGTACTTTTAAATTTTCACGCATACACATGTTCTTCTCTTTGCTATATAACAAATGTAAGTTTCCCTTCACATATAGAAAATTTGCTATGGACAATAACAATTTACAACACATATAATAATATCTTCTCTTTTTACATAGAGGAACTTACTTCCACTAAATTGTTACATAGAAGGAACCACAGCCAGAACCGTAGTAAGGACATCTTTACCTACAAAAAATTTATAGATTAATAGGAATTTACATCACATGTGGTTTATTGTTCATGTATATAAAAAAAAATACAACTAGCTAAAACCATTCATGCTTCCTAGGCTATATAAAAATTGTGGGTGATGATTACCATAAAATATACATAGTAGTTACCTAATAGTTTATGTTTTACCTTTTTTAAGGTAAACTAGTACTACCTCCATCGTGAAAAGAACGTAATTATTAGAAGCATGTCGGTCAATGTAGCTCATGTTTGACCAACTTTATATTAAATATTATTAGCATTTATGTCTTTAAATAATTTTATTATAAAAAAATATTTTATAACTAATCTAATGGTAGTGATTTCATATCATGAATGTTGGTACTTTTTTATAAAAATTTAGTCAAAGTTC
This sequence comes from Microstegium vimineum, assembly GCA_022036555.1. NCBI lineage: Eukaryota > Viridiplantae > Streptophyta > Magnoliopsida > Poales > Poaceae > Microstegium > Microstegium vimineum. The sequence goes on along the minus strand of CM039120.1, from coordinate 22,673,776 downwards.
AAATTGTTTGACTTCTCGAAAATCGAGAATTACATTTTTTTAGAGACGGAGTAGTACATCTTTTACACCATACATAGTGCCTCTGTTTGGCAACACTCCTACAAGGGCTCCAGCTCTGGCTTTGCAGAAGCTCTACCAAACGTTGTTTGGTAAAATGGCTGCGCCGGGGGAGTAGCCACGAAGCTGGAGCCCTTTTGTATAGCGCGAGGAGCCAAGAAATGGAGCTCCGCATGGCTCCGCCTGACGCATGCGACTTCAAAGACGTTGGTGCACATGCGAGTACGCCATGGGGCAGTCTGTGCAAGTGCAGCAGCGACAGCTTGTGCCAGCATCTAAGGGTATTTGGATCACATCGTCTAAACTTTAGACCTGTCACATCGTATATTTTAATACCAATTTAGAGTATTAAATATAAACTAATTATAAACCCATTACACAGATTGAGTCTAATTTGCGAGATGAATCTATTAAGTCTAATCAGTCCATGATTTGACAATGTGATGTTACAGTAAACATTTGCGAATGATGGATTAATTAGACTTAATAGTTTTGTCTCGTTAATTAGTCTACTCATGTGTGATTAGTTTTATAATTAGTTCATGTTTAGTCCTTCTAGTTACCAACCAAATGTTCAATGTGACATGGTCTAAACTTTAGCATCCGGATCCAAACACCCCCAACCAGATTGGAGGTGTGGTTATGTTAGAAAAACGAGGGGTGGACACTGGGTCGCAGGTTGTACGGGTCTTGGCCCAAAAAAAATATGTGGTTTTATCTCTTTTCTTCTTTAAAAAATATTATTTACTTTAGTCATGGCTAATATTATGATTAAATTGGTGCAAGATAATCAATTACTATGTAATTACTATATATGAACTACTATTATATATCCAATCAAGTCAAATAATAATATAATAAGCAAAGGGTAATTATAGACATTTTTAACATACTCCATGCATTAAAAAAGACATGAGGAGCCGTTTTACCAAATATTTTTTTAAATGGCTTATGCTACTTCGAAGAAGCCACTTTTCCAGAGGAGCTAGAGCTGAAGTCGTTTTTGGAGGAGCCAGAGCCCTGCCAAACAAGCCCCTGCATTACATAGGCCAAAAGTAGGTGGTCTTATTTAGTAGTTGGACTTCTTACAATTACTACACAAAGAACAACTCTCGATTCGAGGAACATGTATGGGCATTTAGGCAGTGTTTGGCGCGGCTCCAGGGGCTCTGGCTCCTCCTCACTGGTATTGTTGAGCACTGTTGGATCATGTAGCAGTGTTCATAAGGGCTCCGACTCCCTCCAAATTACATAGCAAAACAGAAGGAGCTGGAGAAGCTACGATTTGGAGGCTCTGGTGGCTCCTCCACAGTGCAGCTACAGTAGCCGGAGTCGGAGCCGTCGGATCCCCTCCAAACAGGCCCATACACTCACAGCCATCTAAGCGTGCATGAACATGTTGCTTCGGTTGGGCCCCATTTTTATTAATGAGTGTTGGTGGAGGTCTCCATGTGTCGGAGTTATGACCCAGGGGGTTAAGACCACCGGCTAGTAAATTTATATATTGCGTGCTCCCTCTCCCAGATGTGATGCAAGAAGGACACAAGATTTATCCTGGTTCAGGCAAAGAAGGCCCTACGTCCAGCGGGGGAGGATGGATCGTGTTATCTTGCACCGAAGTGCTCGTACAGGGGGGGTACAAGCAGGTTTACACAGGGGTGCTCAGGATGAGCTAAGGCCTAGGGCTAGCAGGGCTATCCTAGGTGATCGGTTGATCGCTTGAGAGGTCGATCAAGCGGTCAGATGTGTGATGTATGAGGGTCAGAGCTGATGTCTGAATGCGAAGTGTCCGAGTGAATGTGTCTTGTTCCCGCCACACCCCTTCTTCTATCCCAGTGTCCCCTTTTATAGACCAAGGGGAGACATGAGAGTACAGGGTCCTAAACTGTTGCAGCATGGGAGGCATGTCCATGGCGCCATGCCGACGAAGGGACGTCGATCATTGTGGCGGTGTGGCGTTCCCGTCCTTCCGGTGCTCCGGGGCATGGCGATGGTGGATTGGACGTTGCTGAAGCGGGACGGGGCGGACGGGACGGGCCCCATACCGGAGTGGTCGGAGGCAGGGGTCGAGCCCCCGGTCGAGAAGGGGGGGGGGGTCGAAACCTGCGTGGCCTTGTCGTATCCCTGAAGATACATTCGAGGGTTGCCCTGTTCATGGCTTCGAGGGGTGCCTCTAGAGTCCGTACTCGCGACGTGGCTACAGCGGCAACACAGTTTGACGGAGGTCCAGGGCATGGCGGTGAGCTGATGGATTTGACCGCGGTAATGGGCGCCCATGGCGTTAGGCGGGGGCAGGTGAGCGCATTGTATCCCCTTTAACCCATACCGGGAGTAGGTAAGCTGATCGAGCTTCCCGCCCGGGGGTCGTTCGTTCGACCCCTGGTCCGTCATTCGGGGTCGAGATGGAGGCGGAGGGGTCGTTCGTTCGACCCCTGGTCCGTCAGTCGGGGTCGAGGTGGAGGCGGAGGGGTCGTTCGTTCGATCCCTGGTCCGTCTGCTTCCCCAGAGATGGGTCGGCCCACGTTTGGTTGCTGTTGTCGGTGCGGGGGACCTTCGTGTGATGGGCCCTTCTTTGTGGACTTGAGCGGCTGATTGGGTCCTGTCTTAAAAATGGTTGCTATGTTGAGCGTCAATTTATCGAAGGGTTTAGGGTACCCCTTACCTTCGTACCCGACAGTAGCCCCCGAGCCTCTGTGCGGATAAGAAGGATCCGCATAGAGGCTTTTGTCGTTGTCCTGCAGAGTTAGTAAGAGGTTCGATTCTCCGTGGGGTGCGCGCGAGCGCACCCCGCGGGAGTAGCCCCCGAGGCCCCAGAGGAGTGATTAAGAACTCCTCTGGGGGCTATGATATGTGTCTTATCGAGGGGATTTGGGATTACCTAGGGTCGTGGTGCCCTACCGAGCGGTCGATTCCGTTCGCCAGGTTATGAGCGTTCCTTTCCCTGAAAAGAGGGGTGCTCGAGGGCGGCTGTCGAACCCTTCCGAGGGCCAGCCTTCGCTCCCTCGAGCGTTACTGTAGTCACAGTGCCCCTACCGAGAGGTCAACTCTGTCTGCCAGGTCACGAGTGTTTTCGACCCTCTTTCGTCGAGGGGCGCCGTGCATAGTCGGGCCCTCGAGCCCTGCGTGGCTGGGCTTTCACTACCTCCTAGCGTCCTTCCCACGGATCCTTGCGTTCAGATTGCGGGGCGAAGAGCATCGCGCTATCCTCGTTAGGACGAGCCTCAAAGTCCTCTGTGAGCTGGTGTCGGGCAGAAATCCGTAGAAATCGTGCCCGGTACGGGTAAAAATCCAAGTGAGAACTCGTGCCCCATTCGATAGGGGTCGATTAGAAGCCCTGAGGCGTTCTCATTAAGAAAGACCGCGTGGCTTACCTAGGTGCCAACTCCGTTCGATGGGAGCTGGTGGCTCGATGCCTCCCGGCGTAGGGATCCTTGGGTATTCCATGGTTATGCCTCGGATATGTCTCGGGGGGCCTCGAGAGTTCGTTCTCGAGCTAGGGGCACGCGCCTGGCCCCCCTGGGTCATCCCTGACTCGCATACTCGAGGGCGGCTGTCGAACCCCGTTCGTAGGGCCAGCCTTCGCCCCCTCGAGATTTTAGGGGTGGACCGGAGTCCGTAACCATGGGTCCTTCCTGATCTCAGGTACTCGAGGGCGGCTGTCGAACCCTATGTAAGGGCCAGCCTTCGCTCCCTCAAGATTTGACGGATGGGTCAACATCTGCCGCTCGCCTCCGAAGGTGATGTCCTATCCTATGGAATACAAAGGGGGGTAAGTAGGTAGGTATATTAAATGCGGGGACATACCTGCATTTTTGTTGGATCCGCCCGTTGGGCTCGAGTACTCGAGGGCGGCTGTCGAACCCTGTGCATGGGCCAGCCTTCGCCCCCTCGAGACTTGGGAGTGGACCGGAGTCCATAACCCGAGGTCCCCTCAGACCTCAGGTACTCGAGGGCGGCTGTCGAACCCTGTTCGAGGGTTGGCCTTTGTCCCCTCGAGATTTTGGGGGTGGACCGGAGTTCGTAACCCGAGGTCGTTTCTGTCCTTAGGTACTCTAGGGTGGCTGTCGAACCCCGTTCGAGGGCCAGCCTTCGTCCCCTCAAGGTTTTGACGGACGGGCTGTCGTTGGTTGCTTACCTCCGAAGATAACGCTTACCGTCGCGCGCCTTTTTAGGAGATGTCTGTTCGGGCCGCAACAGTAGCAGGCGCAGGGCGCAACGCGGAGTGCGGTGTAGAACCCGATGATGCGACAGCTGCGCCTTATCCTGGAGGAATACGAGGAGGCGGTATGCGGGCGCGTTAAATGCAGAGATTCACTTGCCTGTCTGTAAGATTCGCCCGTTGGGCTTCCGGTTATAAATACCGAAAGTAAGGAGTCGGCCGCTTTGTTCTCGCCATTGCCTTCCCTGCCTCCTTCTTGCCATCGCCTTCCCTGCCTCCTTCCGAGCCGGACCTCTGCGCACGCAAGAGTAGGGAGAGGAGAGATTGGGAACGTACCTTCTACCCCCACATCCGAGCGCATCGACCTCCCTGCCCCCATGGCCAGATATAGCCTGCACAGCCCCGATGCCTGGCTCCTATCTTCGATGACCGTCGCGCGTCTAGGAGATCTGATGGAGAGCGGTCTTCTCCGGCACATCACCTTCGTCGACCGGCCGGAGTGGGTAGTGCCACCGCAGGAGCATGCGGAGCCTAACCCGCCGGAGGGCTACGTGGTCAGCTTTGAAGTCTTCCACCGGGCGGGGTTAGGTGCCCCTCCCAACTGTTTCCTGCGCGGGATCCTCCACCACTACGACGTGGAGCTCCAGCACCTCACCCCCAACGGTATCTGTCACCGCCGTGTGCGAAGGGTACCTGGGGATTGAGCCGCACTGGGTGCTGTGGCTCCACCTGTTCGAGGCGAGCTTGTTCCACGCGTCGGTCGGGCTTGGCAACCGCAAGATGGTCAGGACGGGGTGCTGCAACATCGCCCTCAAGCGGGCAGACAGCTGGATCCCGGCGAAGCTCTCGTCGAGCCACTCCAGATGGCACTCCGGGTGGTTTTACCTAAGGAACGATGACGGCTTGCTCCCCGCCTACACCGGGAGGACGATCGACTCGAGGCCCGACCACTGGAGGTACGGCGTCGAGAAGAAGAAGCAGACGCGCCTCAGCCACCTGCTCGGCGCGATCGACCGTCTGAAAAAGGCGGGACTCACGGCGGCGATCGCCGCTTCGGCCTTCCACCAGTGGCGGGTCGTGCCGCTGATGGCTCATCCTCTACGCTTCGATGAGATGCGCCCGGGGGTCGACCTCACGGGGTGTCGCCTCATGGGGGACGAGCTACCCCCCGAGAGGGTGGCCCGCCGTGTACGTGCCTCCTTTGCGGGCGTGTTCGAGATCGGGGGCGTCGCCAACGTCCCCATGATGCCGGACCAGGGACACGTCCAGCTGGTATGACTCCCTTTCTCTGTTAGTGTTCTCGTGTTTGCCTTGTTCGCCTTTTTTGCTTGCGTCCTAACTGCCTTGTGTTCCTCAGGGGAACGTCGTCTTCCAGAAGTCGCTGCCACCGGTGAAGGAGGAGCAGGGCGATTCCCAGGCGAGGCGCCTTCAAGCCGAGCAGGACAAGAAGGCCAAGGACAAGACCAAGAAGGACAAGGGCAAAAGGGCCCGAGAGAAGCAGGAGCGTGAACAACGCCGGGCCCGGCAAAGGCGGGCCAACCTTTCCGAGTGGAGTCGCCCTCGGAGGAGGATGAGGAGGAGGAGGAGAGCAGCGACGAGGAGGCTGAGCCGCAAGGAGGGCTCGAGGAGGAACAAACGGTGCCCGAGCGGCAAGGGGCGGCCGCTGGAACCGGAGGAGGAGAGGGGTCGACGTCGAGGTCGGCCCCAACTGGCGAGATCGAGCCGTGGGGCGAGCGCCCCGTGGCTCCTCAAGGTGAAGTGCCGCGGCAGATGCGCGGGCGTTCATCGCGATCCCCGTCGGGGGGTCGGTCGAGCACGCCTTCGGTGCCCACCCGGTCGAGCGTACGGGTACCGGGCCTGTCGGCGCAGGAGGAGGCAAGAAGGGGGACGACGGGAGCGTCGTCGGCCCCTGTCCAGGAGACAGCGCTGGGGGCGGCCCCGACCCCTGCCGTGGGCCGCGGGAGAAGTGGCTCCCGGCATGCCCCGTACAAGCCCCCGAGTGGTTCGAAGTCCATTGGGCTGAACCCCATGACTCCGTTGGGGTAAGTTGCTTTCCTGCTGATCCCGGGTGTCTTTTTGTTGGTTATGACTCGTGTTTACCGTCGCGTATGGGCGTCTTTTTCAGGTCGAAGCGCTCGGCGGAGGGCGCGTCCCTCACCCCGGCCAAGAGACTGAGGACGGAGGCCGCGGTCGAGGTGACCGTCGGGGCCAGTCCTGCTGCCCCGTCCCCATCGACCCTTACCCCAGAGGCGGCGTGGGCGGCCAAGGCGCGGGAGGCAATGGGGCGAGGGCATGCGCAGGCCGCCGCAAAGCTAGCTCAGGCGGGGGAAGAGACGGGTCAGTCCGCCATGTCGGTGAGGTCCGCCGGAGTGGTGGTCGAGGCCGTGCCCACCTACTCGTCGGAGGGAGGTGCGCCCACAGCCTCGAAAGACGCAGAGTCGGCGTCGACGATGGCCGTGATAGAGGGGGTCGAGCCCCAAGCTGCCGTGGAAGTGGAGGTGGTGGACGTGGCCTCCGCGGACAAGGAAGAGACACCGGCTCGCCCGACGCCGAGGTGGTGGCCCAAGAATCTCGCATCATGGGAGGCGCGCCAGCGGCGCGAGCACGGGGGTACCGCTACTGCCGCGCCGGAGGTGACGTCGCTGGTGACAGCCCTTGTCGAGGAGGCCCCGGCATCGCTCCCTGAGCCTGCCGAGGAGAAGGGGCGAACTGAGGAGCTCGAGGCAACACTGGTGGCGGAGACGACGCCGTCGGCGAGGGAGCCCACCACTGAAGAGGTGGCTGAGATGGTGGCCGAGCTAGTGGGCCCGGGGGAGATGGCCGCAGCGACGGCCCCCCTGGTTGGAACCGGAGGGGACCACCGTCGCGGTGCACCGGAGCGACGCGCCGGCCGCGACAATGTCCGGGGCGGCTGCTCAGCCTCGTCTCGAGGTCGGGCAATCGTCGTCTCGAGGTAATCTGTCCTCCGACTTAGTCGACCCGTAGTGGGCCTGCGGCGCTAGGTGTTGATCGTTTGTTCTCTTCACCGCGCAGGGTTGTTTTTCCGGCGGGGACTTCTCTCGTCTAGGGGCGATGGCTCGGAGGGGTCGGCGGCGGCACCGCAATGTGGCCCCGAGGTCGGGAGAGCCCAGCTCGAGGGGGCGGCTCCCTTCCCTACTCCGGCGGAGAGGATGGTGCTCCACGGGGGTGGCCCTGAGATGCGCTGGGGCATCATGCCGGAGGTCCAGGAGAGGATCGACCGCCGCAGCGGGTTTTGGGGGGCAGGAGCCCCTCGAGCTGGCCGACCCCCGAGACCCAGGGCGCACCCTCTTCAAGCTCGACGATCAGGCCGAGCTCGGGGAGTGGGAGCACCTGGAGGAGTTCCGGGCATGGCTCGAGCACGTGGTGCGCCTATCGGCGGAGGTTGCTTCCGTAGATCTACACCGGGGGATGGAGGTAAGCTTCGTTCTTTCTCTTTTTGATTTGTGTTGGTTATTTTGCTGCTCCTTTCTGATGACCTTCCTTTTTGCCCTTGGTAGACACTAAGGGCGAGGTCGTACGACAAGTCCCAGTTCATCCTTCGGGTGCAGGAGCAGCTTCCTGCCCTCCGCACTTCGCTGGAGAAGGCGGAGGCCGAGGCCGCCCAGGCGAAGGCCGAGGCGGCAGCCGCGCGGGAGGAGGCCAAGGCCGCCCAGGAGGAGGCCTCCCGGGCGCGGTCGAGGGCCGAGGCCGAGGTCGCCCAGGCGAAGGCCGTGGTTGCGGCTGTGCAGGAAGCTGCCCAGGCCGCCCAAGAGACGGCGGAGTCAAGGGTTGAGGCCGCCCTCAAGGCGGTCATCGAGGTCGGGCAGCAGCGGGATGCTGCCCAGGAGGCCCAGCGCAAAGCGGAGGAGGAGGCCGCCCGGCTGAAGGAGGAGCTGACTCTGGCGGCCAAGAGTGTCCAAGAGCTCCAGGGGGGCGTCGACGCCGTCTCTCGTGAACGCGACGCACCGGGTGTCGCGGAGGAGAAGGCCCGAACCCATATCGTCACTCTGGGGGAGGTGGCGGCGAGCCAGAAGAGGGCCTCGATGGTGCTGGCAAGGTCATCGAGGATCTCCAGGCTAATGTCGGTGACGAGGCTGCGGAGCTTGTCGACGTCCGCCATCAACTCGAGAGGACCGAGCTGGGCTACGTCACCCTAGAGGCGCACGCCAAAGGTGAGTTTTTGGAAGTGTTACCGAGCTTGCCCGGTCTTGACCCTTCCCCTGCTTTTTGGTTTTGACTGAGTTATGTGCTCGTTTTGGCAGAGCTCGCAGCGGAAAAGGCCCAAGCCCACGAGGACCTGACCAGCCTCCAGGGCCTCCTCAGGGCGGAGGCGGGCCTTAACGAGAGGCTCGAGGGCGCAATCTCCTCCTTCTGCGATGACCTAGGGGTCGAGCCGGAGTCGGCGGTCGAGGGCGACGCTCGAGGAGACTCCCTGCTGCGCTGCTTCTACTCTATGACCCAAGAGGTGACGGAGCAAGTCCGTGCTGCTCTGCACGTGGGCATGAAGCGGGCGCTCGCGGTCGTCCGCTCGGGTTATATCTACGACCTCAGCGTCATTTCCAGCGGCTTCGTCACCGACCTAGGGCTGACTGACGACGATAACGTGGCAAGATGCCATGACCTGATCGAGGCCGCAGAGGTGCCCGGAGGCGAGCTGGCGACACTCTTCGAGCCTGAAGTGCTCCCTTCAGTGAATGGGGATGGCGCTGATTAGTCGAGGCCTGCGAGCCAAATCTGGACAAGAAGGTCCATGTAATAGTTTAGCTTTTGTAATGATACGATGTCGAGCCCCCGAGGGCTTCTTATGTTTTAATGCACTTTGTTCGAGAATGCGTCTGGTTATTTTTATTCCTCGAGCTGTCTCCGTTTCTCTTTGCCTGAGTCGTTGCTTATGGACTAAGTATTCGACGCACGCTCGTATCCCTGAAAGGGGGGGAGCGAGTGGGGGTACCATAGCCCTGAGGCGTAGGAGAATCCCCGGCTCGACGACCCTTGACCCTTAGGGAGTTCAAGGTGTTTTTTACTTGGCCGTGAAGCGTACTCGAGGCGAAGATCGAGAGGGAAAGCCAAGTTTCAAAAAAACATTTGGGTTTTTAGAGGACTTAGGAGGGGGGGTCCCCCCCTATCAGCCCCCGAGGGAGGCTTGACTTTGCCGGAGCAAAGTCGAGGCTACCTTAGAGTTACGAACGAATGTGAAATGTATTGTCGAGAACATTTTATTTATTCTTAATGCGATAGATGTACATAATGCGGGAAATGTACGAGGCCTCGGGGCCTTAGGGATAGAAGCGACGTAGCTGTTCGATGTTCCACGCGTTGGTGAGGATCTCGCCCTTGTCATTCTTCAGCTTGTAGGTGCCTGGCTTTAGCACCTCCACCACGATGAAGGGTCCTTCCCAAGGTGGCGTCAGCTTGTGACGCCCCTTGTTGCTTTATGGGCGGCGCAGCACGAGGTCGCCGATGTCGAGGTCCCTTTTGCGTACGTGCTTGTCGTGGTAGCACCGCAGCGTCTGTTGGTACTTTCCCGACTTTAAGAGGGCCATGTCTTGGGCTTCCTCGAGCTGGTCGAGGGAGTCCTCTCGGGCTGCTGTGTTGGCTTGCTCGTTGTAGGCTTTTAGTCGAGGGGACCCGTACTCGAGGTCAGTGGGGAGGATGGCCTCGGGCCCATAGACCAAGAAGAACGGGAGAGAACCCCGTGGCTCGACTTGGTGTCGTTCAGAGACTCCATAGGATAGCGGGCAGCTCATCGACCCATCTCTTGCCGTGTTTGTTCAGCCGGTCGAAGATCCTTGGCTTGAGGCCCTGCAAAACCATACCATTGGCGTGCTCGACCTGGCCGTTAGTTCGAGGGTGGGCAACTGCAGACCAATTCACCCTGATGTGGTGGTGGTCACAGAAGTCCAGGAACTTTTGGTCGGTGAACTGCGTGCCGTTGTCGGTGATGATGACGTTGGGGACCCCGAAGCGGCGGATGATGTCGGTGAGGAATAGCATGACTTATCGAGACCGAATGTTGGTGATGGGTCGAGCCTCGATCCACTTCGAGAACTTGTCTATAGCCACGAGGAGGTGGGTGTGGCCGCCCTTGGTTTTCTTCAGGGGGCCAACCATGTTGAGCCCCCCTACTGCAAATGGCCAAGTTATGGGTATCATCTAAAGAGCTTGGGCGGGTAGGTGGGTCCGCCTGGCGTAGAATTGGCATCCCTTGCAAGATCGAACCAGCTTGGTAGCATCGGCGATGGCTGTCGGTCAGTAGAAACCTTGTCGAAAGGCGCTTCCTACCAGTGTTCTTGGCGCCGCGTGGTAGCCGCAAGCCCCCGAGTGTAGGTCCTTCAGTAGTGCCCTCCCCTCCTCGAGGGTGAGGCAGCGTTGAAGTACACCGGTAGGGCTACGTCGATACAGCTCGCGACCGTCCCCATACAAGACGTAGGTTTTGGTGCGTCAGGCTATACGGCGGGCTTCAGTGCGATCCTTGGGAGCTCACCCCGTATTAGATACTCGAGGTAGGGTGTGCGCCAGTCCGTCGAGGGGGTTGGTGTTGTGGCCGTTCCGTCGACCTCCATGACTTCTTCCCCATTTGAGGGCGGATCGGTCAAGGGGGGTGGATCGACCCCTTGCTCGAGCGCAGGAGCCCCCGAGCCTAGGTCGACGGACGGCTTGTGAAGATCCCTCGAGAAGACGTCGGGAGGGACTGTACCTCTAGTGGACGCGAGTTTGGCCAGCTCGTCAGCAGCTTCGTTGTACCGGCGGGCGGTGTGGTTGAGCTCGAGGCCATAGAATTTGTCCTCGAGCCTTCGAACCTCCTTGCAGTAGGCCTCCATCTTGGGGTCGTGGCAGCTCGAATCTTTCATCACCTAGTCGATTACCAACTGAGAGTCCCCCCGAACGTCGAGGCGTCGGACCCCGAGCTTGATGGCGATGCGCAGACCATTGACGAGGGCCTCGTACTCGGCTGCGTTGTTGGAAGCTGGGAAGTGGAGACGGATGACGTAGCGCATGTGAACCCCTGAGGGTGATATGAATAGCAGCCCGGCGCCCGCCCCCGTCTTCATCAACGACCCATCGAAGTACGTGGTCCAGAGCTCGGTCTAAACTTGTGACGGGGGTAGTTGGGTGTCGGTCCATTCTGCAATGAAATCTGCCAATACTTGAGACTTGATGGTCTTCCGAGGGGCGTAGGAGAGGGTTTCCCCCATGAGCTCGACCGACCACTTGGCGATTCTTCCAGACGCCTCCCGGTTCTGGATTATCTCCCCAAGGGGAAAGATGAGACCACAGTGACCAGGTGGCCCAGGAAATAGTGCTGGAGCTTCCGCTAAGTGAGGACGATGGCGTACAACAGCTTCTGGATGTGGGGGTATCTCGTCTTAGTCTCGGAAAGTACTTCGCTCATGAAGTAGACAGGCCTCTGAACCGGCAGGGCATGTCCCTCTTCCGCCCTCTTGACCACTACAACAGCGCTGACTACCTGGGTAGTTGTTGCGACATAGAGCAAGAGGGGCTCGGCTGGGCTCGAAGGCACCAAGACAGGCGGTGAAGTGAGCAAGGCTTTGAGTTTGGAGAGTGACTCCTCGGCCTCAACGGTCCACGTGAAGTGTTTGGTCTTCTTTAGGAGGCGATAAAGGGGTAGTGCCTTCTCCCCGAGCCGCGAGATGAACCGGCTGAGGGCAGCAAGGCACCCTGTGACCCTTTGCACGCCCTTAAGATCCTTAATCGGGCCCATCCTGGTGATTGCGGTTACCTTCTCAGGGTTGGCCTCGATCCCACGTTGGGAAACTATGTACCCTAGGAGCATGCCTCGAGGAGCTCCGAAGACACACTTCTCAGGGTTTAGCTTTATGCGATTTGCCATGAGGCACCCGAACGCGATCTCAAGGTCCTCGACTAGGTTTCCGACTGTTTTGGATTTGACCACGATGTCATCGACGTAGGCCTCGACGGTCGGCCCTATGTGTTTCCCAAAGACGTGGAGCATGCATCGCTGATATGTGGCCCCGGCGTTTCATAAACCGAAGGGCATAGTGAGGTAGCAAAACATGCCAAAGGGGGTGATGAAGGAAGTCGCGAGTTGATCGGACTCCTTCATCTTTATTTGGTGATAGACAGAATACGCATCAAGGAAGCAGAGAGTTTCACATTCCGCATTAGAATCTACTATTTGATCGATACGTGGTAATGGAAAAGGAACCTTGGGACATGCTTTATTTAAACTAGTGTAGTCTACGCACATCCTATCCTTTCCATTCTTTTTCTTGACAAGTACGGGATTTGCTAACCACTCGGGATGATGTACCTCCTTGATGAATCTGGCCTTCAAAAGCTTATCGACCTCCTCCCCGATGATTCTGCGCTTCTCCTCATCGAAACAGCACAACCATTGGTTCACCGGTTTGGATCCGGCTCGGATGTCCAAGGAGTGCTCGGCGACCTCCCTCGGAATGCCCGGCATATCCGAGGGGCTCCATGCAAACACGTCGGCATTCGCACGGAGAAAGTCGACGAGCACGACTTCCTATTTAGGCTCGAGGGTTGCGCTGATCGTCAGCGCCTTCCCATCCGCGTGGCCGGGGTCGAGCGGGATGGTCTTGGTGTCCTCGCAGGCTTGAAGTTGCCGGGTGTGTCGCTTGGGGTCGGGGATCTCCTCGGTGAGGTCGTCGAGGGCCGCGAGGTACGGCCGACTCATCGACGGCTTCAGCGCTTTCCACGCACTCGATGTTGCAGTCGTATGCGTGCTCGAAGGAGGTGCCGATGGTGATGACCCCCATGGGCCCCGGCATCTTCAGCTTGAGGTAGGCGTAGTTCGGGATCGACATGAACTTGGCGTACCCTGGTTGCCCGATGATGGCGTGGTAGATGCCACGAAACGCGACCACCTCGAAGGTCAGATCTCCTTTCAGAAGTTCGAGGGGACGCCGAAGCAGACGGGGTAGCTTGACGCGGCCGATCGGGAGTGCCTTCTTTCCTGGGACGACCCGTGGAATCCTCCGCGCTGGGCAAGAGCGCTGTCCTCGGGATCCCCAGGAGGTCGAGGGTCACGGCGTAGATGATGTTGAGGCTGCTCCCCATCCATGAGTACCTTCGTGAGGGTGTTGAGTATGATTGGGTCAACGACGAGCGGGTAGACCCCTGCGTTGGGACTGCTTGGGGTGGTCGTCCTGGTCGAAGGTGATCGGCGTGTGGGACAGTCAAGGTATCGAGGGGCTGGGCTCGAACAGAGAGACCTCTCGACGCTCCTCTTACGCTGATGCGTGCTGAGTTGAGTCGGGGTCATCCGTAGATCATGTAGGAGTCATGAATCTTAGGAAGCCTCTGTTCTTGCCGTCGTCCCGTCGTGCGGATCCCCCTTCTTGTCATCTTTCTTGAAGCCAAGAGAGTTGAAGTGCTTCTTGAGCATGCGACAGTTCTCGAGACGGTGGTTGGCCAGTCCCAGTGATAGGGGCAGGGCTCTTTCAGCATCTTGTCGAAGATGCCCCCGTCGAGAGGGGGGCCTCGAGGCTTTTTCTTGTCCACCGCCGCGACAAGATCGTCGGGCTCGACGTCGGGCTCGACGTTGCGTCGACCTGGCTGGTTCTTCTTTTTCTTCTTCTTGCTGTTGTTGTCGTTGTTGTTGTTCTTGGGCCCCTTGTTCGAGCCCCAGGCTCGTCCGCCCTGGCCTTCCCCTTGTCTGGGGGTATATGGAAGAAAGCGCCGACGACTTCCTCGCCGGCTGCGTAGTTGGCGACGATGTCCATGAGCTCGTTGGCGGTCTTGGGGGTGTTGCGTCCCAGCTCCCACACCAACTCCTTGTAGGTTGTTCCGGCGATGAACACCGTGATGACGTCGTGGTCGGAGACGTGGGTTAACGCGGTACGCTACTTTGAAAACCGACGTGTGAAGGCGCGGAGGGTCTCCCCTGGCTTCTGCTTGCAGCTGCAGAGATCCTAGGAGTTGCCTGGCCGTTCGTAGGTGCCCTTGAAGTTCCCCTCGAAGATCCTGACCAGGTCGGGCCAGTCTTGGATCAAGTCCGGGGGGAGCTCCTCGAGCCATCTTCGAGCGGTGTCGGAGAGGAAGAGAGGGAGTTGCCGAATGATGACGTGGTCGTTGTCGGCTCCTCCTAGCTAACATGCCAGCCTGAAATCAGCAAGCCAGAGCTCTGGCTTGGTTTCGCCGTTGTATTTGACCAGGCTGGTGGGTGGACGGAAGCGGACGGGCAAGGCGGTTCGCCGGATGGTCCTGCCGAAGACTCGTGGTCTCGGCGGTTCCGGAGATCGACGTTGATCTTCGCCACTGTCGTAGCGCCCACCTCGGTGAGCGCTGTAACCTTGAGCCTCAGCGTCGCCGTACCAACGTCGATTGTTCACCCGCGGTGGTCGATCATCGACGATGCGGTCTTGAACTGGTCGTCGCTTTACTCCGCCTTGGGGCGCTCTGTCTTGGTGGATGGATACCTCTCGATTTTGTCGAGGGGGTACGTCCTGATGCTCGGAGGCAGCCCCTCTGCGCCTCGAGGCCGAGCTCTCCGCCTGCTGCACGACCGCCATTTGGAGAAGCACCTGGATTTCGTTCCTGATGCGTCGCGCTTGGGGCGTTGATGGCGTCGGCATGTCGCGAAGCAGCATTGCAGCCGCCACGACATTTTGGCTGGCACGGTTGTAGATGCGGGGCTCATTTGCCCCCTCCTCGACGATCTGTCGATGGACCTCCCGGGCCCGCTTGCGAGCTCCTCCACCCTGTGGGCGCCCGTGATCTCGCTCGAGGGTGTGCTTGAGCTGCTGAAGTCGTAGGCGTTCTTCCTCGAGCTTGGCGAGCAGCTCTTGGACCTGCGCGATCTGGGCGTCCTGAGGTGGATCGGCTTTGTCAGGACTCGGGGGGGGGGGGGGGGGGGGGCGGTGGCGTCTCATGCTAGTGTGGCATTGCCCCCTCCTCCTTCATCTGTGGCCGCGGCATCGTTGACGTCGTCCTGGGAATCATCCTGACCGTCGAGGTGGAAGGATTCCCGGGTGGGATCGTAATCCTCATCGGGGGAGTCCAAGTCGGGGTAGCCGTGGTAGAAGTTGGGGAAAGACCCCCTGCGCTCCTCGTCCTTCATCTGTCGCCGTAATGTGCCCCAGGTGTGACAACCCAGGATCGGGGCTCGTCGTGGCTCCGAGCGTTCGTCCGACGAGAAGGTGGTGACGAGGTCGGTCGTCGCACGTAGCAGTCTCTCTGGAGACCCGCAACGTGTCTGCATCTGCGAGCCTACGAAAGCAGAACAAAGTCTGGCACTGTTGTAGAGCCCGTGTGGAAATAAGTTGTACGGCGGCGGCGTGGCCGAGTGTGTCAGAGAGGCCACGAGGACCCTCTGAGATGACGATATGGCAGAGCCAAAGTCGGGCTCAGAGAGGTGCCTGCCCCGACCCGCAAGCATGGGTCAAACAGGCTCCCGAAGGGAGAAACTGTGTCGCCAGCCGAGGCCGGGGGGACGACATCCGGCGTCTCGGGGTCGGCGTGGTGAAGAGTGCAGCGGCGTCGTTCGCGCCCCCTCCTGGTCGCAGGCGAGAGGCGTGAGTGGTGGGACCGTCGCTTGGTCCTCCTTGGCCCTGGCGTACCAGAGCTGCTGCTGCCCATGCCACTAGCCGAGAGTAGAACCATGTCGTGGCCGTGGCCCGAGGACATGAACTCTAGATTCCCGAACCAGATGATAGTGGCGAATGGAAGCGATGGGATCGTGGAATCCATCTGGGAGAGTAGTTCGGAGTTGATCGGCACGCAAAGCCCCCTACCTGGCGCGCCAACTATCGGAGTTATGACCCAGGGGGTCAAGACCACCGTCTAGTAAATTTGTATTTTGCGTGCTCCCTCTCCCAGATGTGATGCAAGAAGGACACAAGATTTATCCTGGTTCGGGCAAAGAAGGCCCTACGTCCAGCGGGGGAGGATGGATCGTGTTATCTTGCACCGAAGTGCTCGTACAGGGGGGTACAAGCAGGTTTACACGGGGGTGCTCAGGATGAGCTAAGGCCTAGGGCTAGCAGGGCTATCCTAGGTGATCGGTTGATCGCTTGAGAGGTCGATCAAGCGGTCGGACGTGTGATGTATGAGGGTCAGAGCTGATGTCTGAATGCGAAGTGTCTGAGTGAATGTGTCTTGTTCCCGCCACACCCCTTCTTTTATCCTAGCGTCCCCTTTTATAGACCAAGGGGAGGCATGAGAGTATAGGGTCCTAAACTGTTGCAGCATGGGAGGCATGTCCATGGCGCCATGCCAACGAAGGGACGTCGATCACTATGGCGGTGTGGCGTTCCCGTCCTTCCGGTGCTCCGGGGCATGGCGATGGTGGATTGGACGTTGCTGAAGCGGGATGGGGCGGACGGGACGGGCCCCATACCGGAGTGGTCGGAGGCAGGGGTCGAGCTCCCCGGTCGAGAGGGGGGGGTCGAAACCTGCGTGGCCTTGTCGTATCCCTGAAGATACATTCGAGGGTTGCCCTGTTCATGGCTTCAAGGGGTGCCTCTGGAGTCCGTACTCGCGACGTGGCTACAGCGGCAGCACAGTTTGACGGAGGTCCAGGGCTTGGCGGTGAGCTGATGGATTTGACCACGGTAATGGGCGCCCATGGCGTTAGGCGGGGGAAGGTGAGCGCATTGGATCCCCTTTAACCCATACCGGGAGCAGGTAAGCTGATCGAGCTTCCCGCCCGGGGGTCGTTTGTTTGACCCCTGGTCCGTCATTCAGGGTCGAGGTGGAGGCGGAGGGGTCGTTCGTTCGACCCTAGTCCGTCATTCGGGGTCGAGGTGGAGGCGGAGGGGTCGTTCGTTCGACCCCTGGTCCATCAGTCGGGGTCGAGGTGGAGGCGGAGGGGTCGTTCGTTCGACCCCTGGTCCGTCAGTCGGGGTCGAGGTGGAGGCGGAGGGGTCGTTTGTTCGATCCCTGGTCCGTCAGGCGGGGTCAAGGTGGAGGCGGAGGGGTCGTTCGTTCGATCCCTGGTCCGTCAGTCGGGGTCGAGGTGGAGGCGGAGGGGTCGTTCGTTCGATCCCTGGTTCGTCAGTCGGGGTCGAGGTGGAGGCGGAGGGGTCGTTCGTTCGACCCCTGGTCCGTCAGTCGGGGTCGAGGTGGAGGCGGAGGGGTCGTTCGTTCGACCCCTGGTCCGTCTGCTTCCCCAGAGATGGGCCGGCCCACGTTTGGTTGTTGTTGCCGGTGTGGGGACCTTCGTGTGATGGGCCCTTCTTTGTGGACTTGAGCGGCTAATTGGGTCCTGTCTTAAAAATGGTTGCTATGTTGAGCGTCAATTTATCGAAGGGTTTAGGGTACCCCTTACCTTCGTACCCGACACCATGCCTCATCCAAGTCTCCAGCTCTTGTCTATATAAGCATGTGGTGTGACACTTGTTGCTTCATTTTCCTCCTTCAATTGCTTGTAAGTGCCCTCATTGTAGTTCATATAGTTCATCTATGTTGTAGTTTGTGTTGTTGCTCCTGGTCTTAATTACACTAAAACCAACAGCCTAACTATGGTAGCATTTCCCAGACACCGCTAATGGCATAACAGGAACATATTACATAAGAAGCAATGGACAATAGGCTTGTGTTGTGAATCTATTATAACGAAAGATTTTGTAAAATAAATGCCTAATTATGAATGTGGCATGTGGCCGAAGAAAGCTTCACATTTGAGCCCACTTAGTTAGCATGTGCATATGAACCTAGTAGGCACACTTTATGCACCTACACGTGTTGTGATTTTGGACGGCCAAATGGTTCCGGTGTGTGTATATGCGTTTAGCTCTTGATTTTGATCTTGGGAAGTGATATCGATAGCCTTAGGGCCCGTTTGGACACGAGAAACGTTTTAGTTTCTTGTGTGAATCACAATTTTCTGCACCAAACGCTACTTTGGGTTGGTGATTCAAATCTGAAACGTTTCAGCATTTCTATGTGTATACATGAAACTGCCAAAGCTTGGTTTCGCACAGATTCTCCTCTCGGCTCTTCCTACTTCTATATGATATATTTTTCAATAGTGACTGTACTATTTTAGTTGGTCTTTTTTAAAAAATTGTAACAAGATAAAAATTTAATCTAAGTTGTTCTTTGCTCACAAAAAATTCTGATATTTTTAAGCGTATTTTAATTTATATAATTTTTGTATGTAAAACTATTTTTCTAGAAATCAGAATCCAACCTGCTAGCCAAACGATTTCATAAAGTGATTCTGATTCATCATCCGAAACATTTCTTCAGAGAATCTGGATCTGAAACATTTCTACGTGAATCTGGATCCCTACCAAACGCACCCTTACTTGTTTGTGTCGTTGCTATATACATTTGATTTCTTGTTTGCTTTTTTCTATTCCTTTTGTTCGGGTTGGTAGTCTCCTATGTGGTGCTCCGACTATATACAGGAACGCATTGATGGCACATGGGAGGTGCTTCCTCTAGTCGGCCTTAGAGAGTGTCCATGTAGCCTTCTATGGCTTGGTTCGTCTAATGTTTTTGTAGTGACCCAAATAAAAGCTCTGCTAACTTACCGACATCCTTGTCGTGCACCTCAAGTTTTCTATCCAACCAGAACTTCTCGGCTTGAGTGTTATGCATGTTCACTTCTAGGCTTCTGGCAAGCTTGCTCTTTGGCCTCAAGAGGCTAGCCATTTATTCTACCAACCAAGAAAGCATATACACTATTTACTTCTATTTGGTGTATGTAAACTTATCAAACCAACACACATGCGCGTGTGCATGCATGCATTACAAATTAGTTGTACGTACATTTAATTCCCGCACACTCATATCTTTGGCTTTGCAATTTTGTTTTTTTATATTGCATAGAAACAATATTCTCCATCAGTTGTTATTTATGTTGAAGTTTCTTTGGATGCTCTCAATGTGGTATATTGTTACATGTGATGATGTGTGGTGCAGCTGATGGGGGATAACGAGGCACACGGTGGGTTACCTACAGAGGGAGCTAGGGTTTAGCAACAAGTTCATCGTGCTATATATCAACACTAAAGTCGCATCTGGTTTCCTTTGTTCTATTTTCTTATGTGTTGGTACGCAACCATCAAATGTACGACTTAGTCCAAAAGATAGTAGTGGGCTAGGAGGGCTTGACACAGGAGTTAGTAGTACCCCTAACACTTTGAAAACTATTAGTGACTTCTGTGTTATGATGTATGGACTTCATGTAAGGATGAAGGATAGATGTACTTGTAATATTCGTTTGGATCTTTTATGTTAATGTAATGGTTGGGGACCTTGTATGCATGTCATCATGTGTCGATTGAATCAATTGAATATAGTGACTAGAATATTAGAATATATTGATTATTGTAATTATTTTTTTTATTACCAATATAGATTTCCTTGGGGTCCAGCACTCAAGGAAATCATAATTAACTTGGCAATTAATAACAATCAAGAAAAACTATAATTTCCTTGAAGGCAAAGAGTAGTCCGGGAAATAACAATTACCTTGGCGCTTCAGAGTGTTTCCTTTGAGGTTGTCGACCCTTAAGAAAATAAATTTACTTGGCAGCTATTAACTCTCAAGAAAACTACTTTCCTTGGCGTTATGACATTTTCTTTGATGTTTGGCAAATTAAGTATGATCCTAATTTTCTTGGCAACCAGCCTCCAAGAAAATCATCCTTGAGTGCCAAAACTATCAAGGAAATTAATTTCCCTTATCTCTTGTCCTTGAGTGAATTTGCTTGATGGTTTGTGGATAATGATCATTTCCTTCATGGTTTAGGCCCTATCCTTGACAATTTTTTTGGCACTCAAGGCAATTCGGGATTCTGATAGTGTTGGAGTAATATCTCTCATGTCTTTTGATTATTAATTTTGATGGTTGTATCGACACACATGGAGCAAGAAATATGTTAAACCATCGTGCCCAGTTAACTCTGGTCCTCTCTATTTGTTGGGATAATTACCGTAATATGTATAAGTGCCTACACTTACTTTACCTTTTTCTTTGTACAATGTAGTTTACTCTAGTTTTTTAGCATAGTCACTTTACATTTTTTAAAGGTAATTACTATACTTTAGTCTAACAAGAGCATTAGAAATTAGGATTATTTGATTTAATACCAACGAAATTTCTTTAGCATATTAATATTACTTGCTCCATGTATAGGCCATATGTTGGCACCAAATTTTTGATCTAGGACAGCGATAACACGAAAACATGATTCTTTGGAAGTTGACTAAACATTAGCGTTGGCTGATCTACAAAGGATCGACTCTTTTCTTCAAATAGCAGCTATTTATTGTAGATCGAATAAGTTTCAAGACTAGAGGAGATTTACGGTTTGGCTCCAATGTTAAGGGGGTTATAAGCTCGAAGGTGATGCAACATATGTCTAACTCTACAAGAAAGGAAAGAGTAGAGTTCAAGTTACCTTTAATTATAGAAGGGATAGTTTATTTTCCGGTATTTGGTCTTTGTATTTGACTAGGGCTCGGTTTGGGCCTAGGGTATAAATATGTAACCCTAGCTATTGTAAAGGGACATCCAATCAATCAATATTACTCGGCTCACGCCAACCCTTAGGAGTAAGAGTAATGTAGATCTCAGCAAGTTCTTCATCAAGTTAGGCTATAATGAACTCGATCTATCTCTAGCTTGTTGTATGTACCATCATGACTTATGCCATTGTTTTGTAAGACTATAATGGCTTAGACCAATCTCTTATAACTCATGATATGAGTTAGTTATTGTTGACGGTCGTTAACGTCAACATTTAATATGATTATAAACATGATAATTGGATCAACCATATGGAAAATAGAGAAGTATAGGGCTTTATTATCTGACAATTTCCATGTGTCTTGGTATTCTATTATTTTCTAGGGACTATTCTAGAAAAGAGTAATAAAGGGGATCAAATCAGAATAAATATCGGAATAAATCCACGGAGATATATTTACCATTTAACTCAAGAAGGATCCAGAAGACACTGGAGAGAAGCGGAGCCCGAGCCCCTGACATGTGGGGTCAGCCGGCCCCACCCCTGGCCGGCCGGCCACCCCCCGTGGCCGCCTTGTATGCTCTTATGGAATGTTCTTCCACCACCTTTGAGGAGTCATCTCGGCCTTATATTAAGTCGGCTTGATCCAGCGGACGTCGTGCATCCCACCGAGCTATAAATAGAGGGCAGATCCCACCCCGGGGCACTAGAGTTCCATTCAGTCTAAGTCATTTGAGATCTAGTCATCCAGAGTGTTGACATTTCTAACGTCATCACCAAGAACATAGGTCCCCGGCAACCGCGCCAGAAATGCTTGTTGACATTTCTTAACATCACTACACACTAAGTTGTCATCCCTAGCATGATGTCAGAAATGCTGGAATAAAATCTACACTTGACAGTTCTAAAAATAACTCTATAGAATGCATATGCAAGCGCACAGATAATTCTCCTATTGTAGCATTTTACCCAGTGAGATTCTCCGAGTATTGTTGATTTGTTTATGACAAAAGGAAAACTTTCAATCAGTTGCATGAATTAAACCAGGATAGAAAAGGAAACCTAAATGCATATAGCTTTGACTATAAATGTGCAGACCTAAGATTAGACCAACCTTTCTAATGCTTTAGCAGGGGTAAGTCATGTCAAGATAAATAATATATGATAATAAAGCATAAGATAAATGGTATTCCAGAGATAGAAAATAGAGACTCACTAATAATATAGTCAGACAACTCGAGATTCGTAGCATAACTGCCTCAGAAAACATCATAAGAAGCATCAACTAGGGAGGCTATTAAGACAGAACCGTCACCTCCATCGCGACCGCGCTCTGTCAAGCCTATGTGCGAAAGGTGGACTACAGAGGAATCAACATAGCTATAAAAGTCACCTACGCGAACTACCACACGACACGACACATCATAACACATCCGTAGGTACATATAAATGGTTGTCTCTGGAGGTTAAATGCACAACGGAGACAGACTGGTGGCAAGTGGAGGATAAGCAAAGTTGTTCAACCCCACACTTGCCTTTCAAATTATGGGAAGGAAAATCATTAGCAGCTCACTTCGCGCTACCTTGCCCGTCATATATTGGGGCTTGTTGATGGCAACATTGACATTTCAGTGTTTTATTTACAACGGTCCATATACAATTTGTTGATTATGTGGTCAAGTATGGGAGGGTTTGGCGTGCTAAGCAAATTGTTCTTGCTATTCGATGGGGAAGTTGTGAGGAAGCCTACAACAAAGTATCCAGAATATTATGTGCAATAAATTACTACAACCCGAGATTGAAATAGTTTGTAGATACATGAGATATGTATTTTTAGGACCCGTTGAGTCATTTCTTATATCATGTCTTTTGGTCTTTTGCATATACGCAACAGCATATCGACTACACGAGTCAAGAGAGAAAGGGCCAAGCGTGCTCCAAACTTTTGTGGAGATGAAATTAATTTTTTTGAAACTTAAAGTATGCCTAGCATTATGTAACTTGATCTATATTTTTTAGAAGGTAAAGAGGAGTTGTAGGAAGCTAGCTCAAAAGTTGAGTTGTATGCGCTGGCGGAGCCACACACGGGCCATGGTGGGCTCCGTCCCCCCTTGCCTAGATGGATTTCCGATGGATGTATGCATGTCTATATGGTTGTATGCATATATATTTATTTTCTATGTTGTATGGTGGAGTACTTACTATTAGTGTTGAAGTTTGCTTATTAGAAGCTTGATTGCTTGTTTGTCTCATTGTCTCCTTGCACTCGTGTCATTGTGCCTCGCACTGCCAAGTGATCTAGAACCGCACGTCCAAAAATTCAACACCGATTTAAATTAGTAACATAACTTGTGACAAGCTCTCAAAATCCTACGAAGTCTCTACGTAGCTAGATTGAATATGTTCAAACGGAAGCACAAGCATCCAAATAATCATGTTAGTATTTGGGTAGCCTATTTTTAGACATTTGTTCACTATTGACTAATTGTTACATTCTAAATTACAAGTTATTCCAACTTTCTTGAAAAGTAAAAGCATCTCAAGTTTGATCAAAATTATAGAGAATTTTAAAGACTTGTAACATCAATTAGGTATACTATAAAAATATAATTAATGAAAATCTAATGATATTTATTTGGTATCATAAATATTATAAATTTATAATATAAATTTGGTTTATAATTTGGGATGGATAGAGTATTGATAGACAATGTTAAGAATTTTGTATCTAAATAAAAGGAAAGAAATTTGTAGAGAAACCCGCCGTGGAGCTGCAACCGGCCCCTCCTTCCTTTGAGGTCTGGCTCTGCCACTGGTTGTATGGACACTTCATGGGAGGAACTAGAGTAACCATCACGGTCCGGTGGCATGACGTCTGCCTCTGTGAGGACATCGACTTGCTCTTTTGAGCCGGTGACAGGTGGGACTTCGTTCGTGCGGACGTCGACACACTACAGTGCACATGAGGCCGACGAGGAGGAGGAGGCCGCGAGATTCCACATTCACCCGTAGCACCAGCCCCGTCTTGACCATATCGACATTGGATACACTCCGAACGTGTTTCTGATAAACCCGAAGAGACAAAGGTGGCCAAGGAATCCATACACTCTAGGAGAGTAGAGGGGGAGAGAGTCATGTACTTGTAGTACTTGTGTATATGTATCACTTATGCCTTTATGCAACACTTATGCATTGTATACTTGAAAACTTTGTATTCGAGTTCGAAGAGGTCATGTACTTTATGCAACAGTTAGGACTTTAAATCAATTAGTGTAAAGTAACGGTTTGAAACAATTGAGTTTATTTCATCTAATTTGCAACAAAAACTCCAAAAAAAGTCCAAGAAATTCGAGTTCACTTGCCAAACGCGAGAGGTATTTGAAAAAGACCAGCTAGAAACCTGCTACACCACGGTCCATGCTGAAAGGTCCTAGATGGCTAAGGGGGGGGGGGGGTAAATAGCCTATTAAAAAATTCTACAAACCACTAGAGAAAAGGTTAGAAAACACTTACGTGAAGCTTTTTTCTCTAGCTCTACTAGGGGTGCAAAGCCACCTATCCAAGCAATTCTAGTTAGTTAAATGCCTAACACACAATAGCAAGAACCTAAGACACTTAACACAAGCTAGCAAGAATGATAGCTTCTTCTTGGTGAATGATAGCTTCTTCTCCTTCTTGTCATGCTTGCTCTTCTTCTTCTCATCATCATCATCACTATGATTGGGACAATCCGCAATCATGTGATCGGTGCTCTTGCACTTGTAGCATGTTTTCTCATACTCTTTGCCCTTGAAGTTATCTCTTCTCTTTCTAGCACCATAGCCCTTCTTCTTCATGAACTTGCCAAATTTGCGCACAAAGAGGGCCATCATCTCATCATCAATGTCACTTGCTTCTTCATCATCACTAGAGTCTTGCTTTCTTGCTTTGGCCTTGCTCTTATATGATGAAGCCTTGAATGCTAAGCTCTTATTCTTCTTCTCTTCTTCCTTGACCTCTTCTTATTCACTTTCTTCATTGTATTGCTCTTCAGTCATGATTTCACGAAGTACTTCATTGGGAGTGATCTTGTCCAAACCATCTCTCCTAATTATTTGCCTCAAGGTTTTGTATTTCTTGGGCAAACAACCAAGAAACCGGTTTGAGAAATCCTCATCCTTTACCTTCTCACCCAAGCTCTTGAGGTCATTGATGATCACTAGGAGCCTATGAAACATCTCCGGGATAGACTCATCATCCTTCATCTTGAAGTGAGATAGCTTGTCCTTGAGCATGTACAACTTGGCATTCTTTACTGTTGAAGTGCCCTCATATGTATCTTCAAGTCTCTTTCATACTTCACTTGCTTTCTCAAGATCTTTGATTTGCTCAAACACTTTTGAGTCAATGTCATTGTATATCACATTGAGAGCCATGGTGTTGCATTGTCGGTTTTCTTGCTCTCTAGGTGTGGGATTAGCTTCATCAAGAATGAAAGTCCGGTTCGGTCACACTCCACACCTTCTCATGAATTGAGCCTAGATGCATCTTCATCTTTCTCTTCCAATAATCGAATTAAGTGCCATCAAACATTGATGGTTTGCTACCCACATGGTTGAATGATATTTGAGCCATCACAAACACTTAAGGTTGTTAAGCCTTGATAATAGAGGTGATCACGGCTCCGATACCACTTGAAAGGTCCTAGATGGCTAGAGGGGGGTGAATAGCCTATTAAAAATTTCTACAAACCACTAGAGCAAAGGTTAGAAAACACTTAAGCGAAGCTTTTTGCTCTAGCTCTACTAGGGGTGTAAAGCCACCTATCCAAGCAATTATAGTTAGTTAAGTGCCTAACACACAATAGCAAGAACCTAAGGCACTTAACACAAGCTAGCAAGAACAACTAACAAGGAAGCTAACTAGCAAGCTAACTAGACAAGATAAGAAGGAAAGTAAATGCAAGACAGGAGGTGATTGATATATTAATGCCTTGTGATGTATGGATGTCAATATGATGAACCAATCACAATGAATACCAAAGAGTAGCTGGGAGACAAGTTGACACAAGATTTTTCTCCCGAGGTTCACTTGGTTGCCACCAAGCTAGTCCCCATTGTGTTGACTACTCAAATGGTGATTCAGTGGCTAATAGGCCATCACAAGCATAGCCCACTACCCGGGCGCCACAAGAATGCACCCAAATGAGAGTAACTCAATGACACGAACAATCCACTAGAGTTACCCTTTGGCGCTCCGCCGAGGTGGGTGCAAGCCCTCTCACAAGTCATCAAAGACGGCCACAAACAATCACCAACTCGCGTCGAAGCTTCCTCAATCGCCCAAGCCGTCTAGGTGTTGGCAAACACCAAGAATAACAAGAAAACCCGCGGCAATGACGATGACCAAGTGCCGCTAAGATGCAATGCATTGATCAAGCACTTGGTTCACTCAAACTCTCACAAGAATGCAATTGAAGCAAAGAGAGATGAGTTGGGGGGCTATCTCAAGCAAGCCCAAGTATGTCAAATGAATGGGAGGTGCAAGAGAGAGCCCTAGGAGCCGGCCAAACCACTTATATAGCCACCAAAAGCCAACTAGTTGTTTTGCCCCTTGATCACAACTTACTACGTAGCTCCGGACGCTACCTTCATGGGGGGGGGGTCCGGACCAATGGCCATGCGTCCGGACCCCTCGCCGTTTGAAACTGTTCGTTCACGCCTTACTCTGCCGCTGCCACGTCACCTCCGGACGCTCGCAATAGTGCGTGTCTGGACAAACGCGTCGAGCGTCCGGACTCTATGCAGAGCCGGTCCAGAGAGCGCATTTGCTCCGGACGCTCGTCCGGAGAGCCCTGTCCGGACGACGCTTAGCGTCTGGATCCTCCATCAGAGCAATCCAGAGAGCTCCAAACTCCGGATGCCACGTCCGGAGCTGAGCGTCCGGACCAAGAACACCGTCTGGACCTCCTGTCCTGAGAAGGTCCATGCTAGGGTATGCCACCGGACGCGTAGGCGTTTGTCCGGACCCTGCAAGCCTAGCATATGGACCTCTGTCTGGAGCTCAGTCTCGAGTCCAAATGAGTTGCCTTCTCTTCTCCAAGCTTCCATATGCTAATACAATGTATTCCAAATACTTGTGCTCAGTGTTAGCCTTTGCTTTATATTTTCTTGGATTTTATTTCATTTCTTTATGTCACTTAGGTTCATTTTAGATATGCAATGCAAATGACCTAGTGGCACATGATAACCGCAATCAACACGAATTTTCCCTTCTTGATAGTACGACTATCTATCCTAAAGGTCATCACACTCTCTATAGTGTCTTGATCACTAAACTAAAAATGGCCCTATAAATATACATTTGCCTTGAGCCATTTCCAATCCATCTTTTCCTTATCCATTGAGCACTTGATCCATCATGATCCTTCATCTAGCTCCACTTGTCAAGTTGGATCACCCTATCTTGATCATACACTTAGTAATAGGGTTAGTCCATAGGTTTCATTAATTATCCAAAACCAAACTTGGGCTTTCACATGCCACGTCAGTCTACCACACCAAGAACCAAGGCATAACAGGTTGCCACGCCCGGGATGATGCCGCGGCAGGCTGCCATGCCAGGGACGATGGCGTGGCAAACCGGGAGGTTGTCGAACATCCAGAGCGTCATACACAATAGAATGATATTGTGCAGTTTTGAATGTACGTTGTCAATGTGAAATGTATGTCAATAACAACAAGGGATGACAAATGATGTAACTAGTTAAATATTTGGTTCAATATATATATATTAAAATTATTACAATTCCCTGTAATACACAATCCTACAATACTTAGTACCAGTCACACTGAGTAAGCAACTCATCATTGGAGTTCCAGTTCTCTACCACAACCTGTTTGCTTTTACTACACTCACCTGCATTGCCCTCTTCGGCCATTTGCCTAAAGTAAGCGACCTCCACTTTATTGGTGGCTTGACATAAGAAATTGTTCTCATCCCTCTCCGCCTGCAAACCGGCCTCTGCTAGAGAGATTATCTCACTTGGCCTACCAGTATTGTCATCATCATTGTCACACTTGATTGGAGATACAACACTGCGAGCATTTTACACATGAGTTGCACGAGCCACCTCTGAGGCATGGTCCTCATCCCTCTCTGCTTGCAAACCGACCACTACTAGAGTTATTAGCTCACTCAACCTACCAGTGTCGTCATCATCCTCATCGCACTCGATCAGAGATAAAATGCTGCGAGCATGTATCTTATTTTGCACATGAGTTGCATGGGCCTCTACTGCATGGTACTCACCGTATCCAATCTCAAAACACAAAAATGTGCGAAGTTAGCGATCCGATTACATTACACTTAAAACGAAGCAACGCCAATGACAAGAATTACAATGACTCTTGCACATAATGTAGCAATATGGTCTTTCAAGACCTGTATCTGGACTATTTCCTCCTCCATTACAATCGTCTTTGCACTGTCCTCCTCTAATGCGTGCCTTCTCTCGGAATACCATTTCTCAAGCCCCATATCGATGGAGTTAGGAATACTGCTCTTTTGAGCAAACTTACGCATGTCCGTCTTTTGGCCTTTAGAAATGACTACACGTAATCAGGGCCATACCCCCTACTTCATGCAACTATCTGCCTCATCTTCAATTCACCCAAAAAATTAGCTTGACCATCATAAGATTCACACCTGCATTTCCTAGTGCTCTGTTCAAAGAAAACAAGAAACAATAGATCAGAATTGTTATTAAACAAATTACAATTGCAGGTTTTGAACAACAATAAACAACCTCGTCATAGTCAACCATATGACCACAATGACCAATTCCAAGCTCTGAAAGGACTAGACTGAAAGGATCAAGATGCCCAAGAGGGGGGGTGAATTGGGCTTGCTTTAAATTTCTAAAGCAAATATAAAAACCTATCAAATGCCAATCACCCCCTAGTGCCTACGATCCGTGTGTCCTAGCTAGAAAGCGGTAGCAGTTCATGGGAATTAAAAGCGACCTATGCAATTCTAGTAGGTAATGTAAAAACAAGACGTAAAGTAATGCAGAAATGTAAAGAGCTAGGGAAAAAGAAATTCTCAGTGATGCAGCGATTTTTTCCCGAGGTATCGAGGTGTCGACACACCCCCCTAGTCCTCGTTGGAGCACCTCGCAAGGTATCGCTCCCCCTCTACCGCGCAAGGGTAGAGTGCTCTCTACGGGCTGATTCTTCGCCACTCCGGCTCGGTGAATCGCCCACAACCGATCACAGAAGCTTGGAGAAGCGCCGCCAACAATCTTCCGGCGATCACTTCCTCCGAACACCACCAAACCGTCTAGGTGCTGTCGAACACCAAGAGTAACAAGCACAAGACCTTCACTTGACCAACTCAAGGCTAGGAATGTGGATGGACGCACACAAGTCACTACTAATCACTCTAGGAGGGAAGAACAAGATGAACTCTCTCTAATCTCTCCCTCACTAGCCTCTTGACTCTTCAAAGGATTTCTCAAGATGTCACTAGCTGAAACAATGGCCAAGAGTCCCTCTAAGGATGAAGGGGGCAACTATAAATAGTCCCACCTCCAAAACTAGCCGTTTTTTTACTTTTTCTTCTCTCTGCGAAGCCACCGGACTAGTCCGGAGCTCATACCACCGGACCATGCACACTGGTCCGGAGCTCACTCTGGATTCAAACTCAGGCACCGTCAGACAACTCTGCTTGGTCCGACGCTCTGGTCCGACGCACTGGTCCGGAGCCACGGTGCTCTCTGAGTGAAAAACTTTCTCTCTTTTACGAACCACCGGACCACTCTCCTTGGTCCGGTGCCCTGGTCCGACGCTCTGGTCCGGAGCCAGGGGACTCTCTGCATGAACCCAACCTCCTGTCTTGAGGCGTCGGACTAGCCGTCGGACTAACCTTCGGACTAGTCCGGAGCCTTCTCTGTCTCTGAACCAAGCCACCGGACCACTCTCCTATGGTCCGATGCTTTTCAGACAGGTGGTCCGGAGCTCCTCGAGCTGGGATTTTGCCTAAGTCAGGGACCGTCGGACCACTCGCCTATGGTCCGACGCCTTCTTAGCAGACTGGTCCGGAGCCTCTTTCTCCCTCTATTTCAACTGTTTTCGCTGAGATTTCTCAAGGGATTTTGCTCCTACCATTTCTAGGGTTTATCAAGGGCTGAAAGCAAGGTCTCTAGGACTACTTTGGACAAGTGTGCATATACCCACTCTCCTAAACTCTCCTAGGTCAAGCTACTAACCTCATACCCCCCTTTATAGTGCGGTCAAAGGAAAAACAAAAACCCTAGCTATACTTAGTGCCCTTCTCAACCTTATGGCACTAAGAACTAGCCTAGTCTTCAACTTGTATCATCATCCTTTGCAACCGAAACGACTTCCATCTTGGGGTATGAATATCCATTAAGCCCATTCAAATTGCATCACTAATGACCTAACACAAATGACTTTGCCTCTGCAAAACACACGTTAGTCATAGTGACCTAGTATTGTCGTTAATCGCCTAAACACAAGGGTCCATGATTCTACATAGACCGTAGTTCGAGTTAACACTGCACTAACACATGGCAGGTGGTTCTTCAAAATGTATCATTTCTTTTTGTTTTTCCTTTTTCTTTTCCTTAGCCGGTTCTGACCATTGATTCTTAGGACCATACAACCACTCTTTGAAATGACACCTCTTCATTGAATAGAACTAAAAGAGATGAAATTAGTATATGATTGTTTGGAAAACATGTGTACAAAAAATGAGATGACAAAATAATCAGTTACTTCATGCTTGTTTGGACACACAAACTCCAACGTATTTCTAGGGTTTATCACAACTCGATCTCCACATTCACACAGATGGGTTTTTCGAGTCTTTGAACTGCGGCTAAGTGTTTCTCCTTAGCCGTCAATGTTGGGGGATTAGGGGGAGGTGGAATCCATCGACGAAATTGCTCACGTGGATGTCTCCCTCTCCACCAATGGTCGAAAAGTAGATACCTTGGATCAAACTTGTCTGCTCTGTCGATCCACTGAAAGAAAAAACATCTCTCGTGGTCCTACAAAACAAAATTGAAATAAAACATTAATAACCAACTGAAATATAAAACAAAGAAGGAAGTAAAAAAATGACTTACATTAACATGACTGCATGTGTAAAAGCAACGTGCCGTTGTATCCGGATGTCTGGATTGAAACATATGGGCGGGAAACCACACTTACAATTAGGAACATGGATGTCTGGAGGTACAGGGGGCGTCTTTGCTAAACACGTCGGGGTAAATATCTTTAGGACAACCCATTTTCGCCAAAAATTCTCCTAGTACATGTCTTGCATCTAATAAAAGAATTTCAAATGAACAATAATTAAAATATCGAAGCAACTAACTAACAAACTAAATAACTAACATACACAGACATCCATGTATAACTTACTAAATAAGTAACTAAAATACAAACTAACTATGTAACTAAATAACTAACTAACATACAAACTAACTACAAAACCAACTAAATAACTAAATGACTATCTAACATACAAAACTAACTACTTAACTAACTAGCTATATAACTAACTAATTGTGATGGGGAGGCCGGTGAGGAGGAAGGCGCAAAGGGAGCTAGCGGGGAGGAAGGCGCAGGCGCAGACGAGGGAGGTGGCGGCGCAGGGGGCTCACCGCGACGGCTTGCCGGTTGTCGACGCTGGGAGGGAGGGCGGCGGCGCAGTCGGAGGGAGACGCGGGCAAGGTGAGCGAGTGACGGAGAGGTCTCGCGGCGTATCTTGTTGTAGTAGAGAGCCGCTGCGCGGGCAGTGTCGCAGTAGAGTGCCATGTCAGCGCGTCACGTCAGCATGCCACTGTGTGATATGGCCACGTCAGCGGTTTTGCCGAGCCGGCATGTATGACGCGGCAACGTTGTTTGGCCAGCGCGGTCAAAAGGGTTAGTTTTTTTTTTAAAAAAAACAATGTTAGATTTAAATTATGTTTTAAAAAAGGATTAAAAAAAATCTACTTAGCATATAGGAGTACTTTATACCAAGCAAAAACCAATGTATATCAGTGTATATTGGGAGAAAGCAACCAAAAGAAGTCCTCTTCAGCGTGCATGTGGTCGGACCCACGCTCTCCCTAAGCATTACTAATCAACACGTGTGTGGGGCCTACATGGACCTCTCCTCTGTTTCTTATCGCATGACACACCATTCTCCGTCTTCGTGCGCTGGATATTATTTGATCTGTTGCTGTTCTTCAGTCTCTGTTTCATCTCACCCTCGCATTCATTTCTGCATCGGTTCGTAGCAACCACACACACACTCCGGTTTCGTTTTCTGTCTGGTTATAAATTCGGTCATGTCATGATCGCTAAGCTCCAGCGCCAAGTAATTCTGGGTCGACAGTGACAATGTCGAAGCCACCATTATAGACTACGGAGTACTAGTATAGTATAGAAGGCAACCGGATTTTAATTTGCAATTGGATTGACAACCTCATCACGGAAAAAAAGGACAGAAACGCGGGCGGCAATGGGGAGTTCCAAGCTCTCCTTGCTTTGCCTCGTCCCGTTCCTTGTCCTCGCGGGCGGCGACAAGCTCAGCACGTTCATCGTGCACGTGCAGCCCCCGAAGTCGGACGAGAACCAGACCGCCGGCGACCGAGAAGCATGGTACAGGTCATTCCTGCCGGACGACGGCCGCCTCCTCGTCCACGCGTACCACCACGTCGCCAGCGGCTTCGCGGCCCGGCTGACGCGGGAGGAGGTCGACGCGCTGTCCGCGATGCCTGGGTTCGTGGCGGCTGTCCCGGAGGAGATGTACGAGCTGCACACGACGCACACGCCTCTGTTCCTCGGCCTGGCGTCTCAGTCTCACGGTGGTGGCTCCGAACGCGGCGCTGGGGTCATCGTCTGCTTGCTCGACACCGGCATCTCCCCGACCCACCCGTCCTTCGACGACGACGGCATGCCGCCGCCGTCGCCGGCGAAGTGGAAGGGCCGCTGCGACTTCGGTGTCCCCGTGTGCAACAACAAGCTCATCGGAGCTCGCTCGTTCATGTCCATCCCCACCGCCGGCAGCAACTCTTCGTCCCCGGTCGACGACGCCGGGCATGGCACGCACACCGCCAGCACGGCCGCCGGAGCCGTCGTGCCAGGCGCTCAGGTCCTTGGCCAGGCCGCGGGGGTCGCCGCCGGGATGGCGCCCCGCGCGCACGTCGCCATGTACAAGGTGTGCAACGACACGATGTGTGGCAGCTCAGACATACTCGCCGGCGTCGACGCCGCCGTGGGCGACGGCTGCGACGTCATCTCCATGTCCATCGGCGGAGTGTCCAAGCCGTTCTACCGTGACACCATCGCCGTGGGCACGTTCGGTGCCGTCGAGAAGGGAGTCTTCGTCGCCCTTTCAGCCGGCAACCGTGGCCCGAACGCCAGCTCCGTCACAAACGAGGCGCCCTGGATGCTCACCGTCGCCGCGAGCACCATGGACCGCTCCATCCGCTCCATGGTTCACCTGGGGAACGGCCGCTCCTTCCACGGCGAGTCGGTGTACCAGCCAGATGGCTCCGGCTTCCACCCGCTGGTCTACGCCGGCGCCAGCGGGAGGCCGTACGCCGAGCTCTGCGGCAACGGCTCGCTGGACGGCGTGGACGTGCGGGGCAAGATCGTGCTCTGCCAATACGGAAGCGGACCGGACGGCAACATCACGAGGATCCTCAAGGGCGCGGTGGTTCGAAGCGCCGGCGGCGCCGGCATGGTACTGATGAACGGGTTTCCGCAAGGCTACAGCACGCTCGCCGACGCGCACGTGATCCCGGCGTCGCACGTCGACTACGCCGCCGCCTCAGCGATCATGTCGTACGTCCAGTCCACGGCGAGCCCCACGGCGAAGATCCTCTTCGCGGGCACGATCCTCGGCACGTCGCCGGCTCCGTCCATGGCCTTCTTCTCCTCTCGCGGGCCGAGCCTCCAGAACCCCGGGATTCTCAAGCCCGACATCACGGGGCCCGGCGTGAACGTGCTCGCCGCATGGCCATCCCTGCTCCAGGTAGGCCCGCCGACGACTCCTCCCGCTCCCGGACTGCGGGGACCGACCT
The DNA here is from genome assembly GCA_022036555.1 of Microstegium vimineum. Taxonomy (NCBI): domain Eukaryota; kingdom Viridiplantae; phylum Streptophyta; class Magnoliopsida; order Poales; family Poaceae; genus Microstegium; species Microstegium vimineum. Next base: position 22,640,049 of record CM039120.1, on the reverse strand, counting down.
TCAACATCATCTCCGGCACGTCCATGTCCACGCCGCATCTCAGCGGCATCGCGGCCTTCCTCAAGAGCAAGCACCCTGATTGGTCGCCGGCAGCGATCAGGTCGGCGATCATGACCACCGCCGACGTCACCGACCGCGCCGGCAACGCCATCCTCAACGAGCAGCGCGTGGCGTCCGACATGTTCGCCACCGGCGCCGGCCACGTCAACCCGGAGAAGGCGGCCGACCCTGGCCTGGTGTACGACATCGCGCCCAGCGACTACGTCGGCTACCTCTGCAGCCTCTACAGTAGCCAGAACGTGTCGGTGATCGCGAGAAGGCCGGTCGACTGCTCGGCCGTCACGGTCATCCCGGAGAGCATGCTGAATTACCCATCGGTGTCGGTCGTCGTCCAGCCGACGTGGAATCGGAGCGCGCCTGTGGTCGTCGAGCGCACGGTGAAGAACGTCGGGGAGGAGGTGTCGTCGGTTTACTACGTGGCGGTTGACATATTTGACGACGATGTAGATGTGGGCGTGTTTCCAAGCGAATTGGTGTTCACCGAGGTAAACCAGGAGCAGAGCTTCAAAGTGATGGTGTGGCGGAGGCACAAGCAGAAGCAGGGTGCCAAGGTGGTGCAAGGCGCGTTCCGTTGGGTGTCAGATACGTACACAGTCAGGAGCCCTATCTCCATATCCTTCACTTGACAAACACACACGCCTGCTAGCTAAGTATAGCTACTCCCTCCAATCCAAATTATAACATGTTTTAGTTTTTTTAAAAAAATCACTTAGAGAAAGGCAGTAAGAACCTCAAGTTGTAATGACAAGCTACACTATATTCCTCTTCCTCATTGAAACATTCTTCACCATTGAAACAAAAAAGTTTTTTTTTAAAATTCACTAGGTAACCACAAAAAAGTTCTTGCCCGACAAAAATTCAATTAGAGAAGGCAGTAAGAACCTCAAGTTCTGTATTCCTCATTGAAACATTCTTCACCAATGAAGTAAGAACAAAAAATCAGAAAATGTATGGCTAGCTCGCAGGTACAAATATGCATTTTCATGTTATTACAACTGAGAATTTTCAATATACTTGAAACTTGCATGTAACATTTCCAGGCAGCTATAACTGAAACAAGCAGATGTTGTTTAATTTTGTACCATAAGAGTGCACCTTTTCTTTACTGCATTCTGTGTCACATGGCTTGTCTGCAAAGCACATGAAGTTCTTCCCATGTCTGAATGCCTAGGACATGATATTTTTAAGAAACTTTTGCTCAAGTTTTAAACAGAAATTCTTCTATGGTTGCAGCACAAGATGTTCTTCTCATATCAGAAATTTTACACCTAGAGAAATTATCAAAAGAATAAAGATGTGAGCAAACCTTTTTCAGCCCGGGAATGATGGTGGAGAGCTCGATTATCTGCTTGCTGATCCTCTGCCTCCGCCACAGATTGGGATGGTGTGGTCCTATACAGGCTCCCCAGCAATGATGCCACCACTGCTTCTCCTCACACATATGTTGTTTTGCATCCTGGTGGTTGCTATATCATCCATCATCAGGCAGGGTGACCCTAATGCTGCTTCCGGCGCTCTCTTCAGTTAGCTCTAATGATGCAACAGTGAAGTAATAAGATGTGAGGAAAGACATACGTCAAGGAAAAAACCAAACACTGGCATCCTAATATGTGTTGGCAATGCCTAGTAACTACTCCCTCTGTTTTTTTTTAAAAAAAAATATCACATTTGCTTTGTCCTAAGTCAAATATTGCAATCTTTGATCAACTTTTTTTTTAAAAAAAATCTTTATAGTTTCACAATATATGAATTACATATTATAGTTAAGTGCACGTGCATTGGGTACATTTCATATTCCTTGACAGCAGTAATAAAAATACAAAGTGTTTCAGAAGGGCTGAGTACATAGCAAACTTGAAATAAAAGAACATTTTGTGTGAGCATATCGTCATATAAGTAAGTTAGGATAGGAGCCTCATCTGGCCAGATGGAAACAAAACATACATATAATGAATCTGCATTCAGATAATATGGTTTAATAGCTATTGACAAACCCAAAAGCTTTCTGATTTTGTAATGTTTACCAGAAGTTCTATGTCAAGGGCGTCGGATCCTAGGGTAGCTGGCCCTCGACTACGGAGCTCGTAGTCTCGGTCCGTCGTCTTCTCCAGCGGGGTTAGACCCTTGCCGCAGGCTTAGAGAGAATTGGGGGAGATTAGATTGATATAATATTATTTGCTTGCCTTCAACCAACGTACGGTTACAATATTTATATGGCCTAAGGCCTGAACTAACCGAGCCTATCACTCCTTAAATCTAGTAACTAAAAACAGAAACTATCTTAGACTTCCTAATTCAGCCACAGATCGAGTCCTGGCTGTGCACGTCGCCCAGCGCGTCAGTTCTGCACCCCGACGGACGTCGCGGGTCCTGCAGCGCCTGTTACAGGCTTGGCCCGCAGAGTCCGCGATCTGCCCGCGCGCGTGCCCGCCCAGTGCGGAATCCTCCTAGCCGCTAGAGTCCGCGTGCAGCACGATTTGTGCGCGATCGCCCAGCGCGTCCGCCCCCCCACCCCCCCACCCCCCGTGTGCCGCGCGCTCTCCTAGCGCGTCGCCTCCGCGTGCCGACTCCGCCTGGGCCACTCCCATGCAGCAGCCGACTCGGTCCGGGGTTCCTCCCGCGAGCGGACTGCACGCCCGCTGCCGTGCGCGCCTTCCGGCTGTGCCGCGCGCTCCGCTGCCCTGCCGTGCACGCCTTCCATGTGTGTTGCGCGCTCTGCTGCCGGCGCACGTCCCTGGCCCGACGATTTCCCCACATGAAATCTCTCCCCCCTCGAAGACCAGCTCTTCCTCGAGCTGTAAGTCTCGAAACGACGAAGGAACGGGCGAAGTACATTGTTCACTTCACGAGCGCCTAGAACGTCGTCGGGGCGTTGCACAGCCCAAACGGCATGACCACCAAGAACTCATAAAGGCCGCCGTTGGCGCGGAACGACGTGTTTGGAACGTCGGGCTTGGAGACGAAGTGGGCGCCGTGATGCTCATCGAGCAGCATGTCGACGAGGGAAGCCCCGGTCGATGGCGAGTGGAGTGATGGCGCCGACGGCAGCGGAACACCCTGCCAGCAGATGGCGCGTTCCGTCTGCTCGAACGCCATAGTCCGGGCGGTGAAGTCCCACACGATCGGCCCTAGAGAGGCCATCCAGTTGGTCCCGAGGACGACGTCGTACCCGGCCAGCGGCATCAAGAAGAGGTCGAGGTTGAACCACACGTCGCCGATGTAGACCGGTGCCTGGCGGAGGACACCGAGGCAGGCAACGCGCTCCCCGTTGGCCAGTGTTGTCGTAAGGCGAGGGCGCGGCTCGATGGGCAGCCCCACACGCCTTGACGCCCCTTCGCTGATGAAGTTGTGTATTGAGCCCGAGTCAACGAGGGCGACAAACTGTCCCACACCTAGGGTCACCTGTAGCTGGATTGTGTTGGCGATGGCAACGCCCGCGATGGCGTGCAGGGAGAATACCGGGGTGTTGACGTCCCTTGCGTCTGTTGTGTCGGTGTCGTCGATCTCAACGCCGTGGATGAAGAGGACCCGCTTGCACGTGCGGTTATGGCCCCGCGTGTACGACACATTGCAGTTGAAACAAAGGCCGAGCTTGCGGCGTTCATCCATCTCCTGGGGCGATAGACGCTTCGTGGCGCGCCCCTCCGTCGCGTCCATGGCGGTAGCGCCCTTGGCGTCGACTGCCACACCCCAAAATTTTCATTTTGGGTTGTGCTCAGAAAACACAAATTAAAATAAAGGAATGTGTTTTCTAAAATTTTCAAGATTTAGTTATGTTGGTTATCATTTAAAATAGTAAATGTGTTTTTCTTAATCTTTTGGAATTTAAATTGATCATGTATGTTGCATTCATGCCAAGTGCATTGGTTTTATTATGTGAAAAACAATTTATTAAACCTCGTTAAGCGACAAATAGGTTTTGTCTTTTTATTTAAGTTAAATTATAAAGTTTTTCTTGAAAATTAAATTTGTATAGATTCAAAAAGGAACTTCAAAAGTATTTTTGTTTTGAAAACAAAAAGTGGTTTCTTTTTGAAAATAATTTTGCAAAATCAAAAAAAGGGAAAACCTTTTTCTCTTTTCTCTCTCCCTCGCTCCTTTTCTGGCCCAGTTGCCAAACCGGCCCAGACCCAACCCCCCTCTCCCTCCCTTCCCGCTCGCGCAAGCCCAATCCGCGGCAGCCGGCCTGCTCGGCCTCCCCCGCAAGCTAGCCCACCCGCTTGGGCCTTAGCCCACTCGCGCGGCCCAGCTGCCGCTCCACCCGCGCACAGCCCGCTCGCTCCTCTCCCTGGGCCCGCCTGTCAGCGCACCCGAGCCGCTAACCGCCCGACCCCACCTGCCAGCCTCCCACGGCCTTTCCCCTTCCCCTTCCTCCGGTTGAAAGAGAAACGGCAGCGCCGCCGTCCCCCTCTCTCCTGCAACTGCTGCTGCAAGTGGCCATAATGGCCACTCACCGCACCACCGCTCGGCGGCGCACCAGCGCCGCGCCATCCGCGCCCCACCCACACCCCCTCGGCCTATAAAAGGAACCCCCGACCCTCTCTTTCCCCCCGGTTCCCTTGCTCTGCCGCACCCGAGCTGTCGCCGCCGTCTCCGACGCTCGGGTGAACCTCTCCGGTGACCCGAGGGCCTTGGTAAGGTTCGCCGACGCCCCCTCTCCCTCCCCATCTCCTCGCCTTGGCACGAACACCACCCGAGCGCCCTCCCGTCGTGCGCTAGAGGAGCTCCAAGCTCCGCCATGGCGGTCTGCCGTGGCCGTGCAGCTCCGCGACCATGTCGTCGCCCTCCGACCTCCGGCTCGACCTCTCCGTCGCACCCGCCACCCCCGGAGACCCTGCCGTCGCCAGCCGAAGCACCGTAGAGCTATTTCGCCCGCACCTGCGAAGCTCCGCGCGGCGCGCATGGCGTCCGCCGCGGCCGTGATGCCCTGCGTCCTCGCCGCTACCCGCCGACCTCCCGCGCGTCCTCGACACGCCGCCCACGCCGCTCCGGTGTCCTCTCCAAGGCCACCCGAGGCCCCGAGTACCCCTCAGCCGCTCTCCGGCGACCTCGAGCCGCCGTCCATGGCGCGCTGCCGCAGTAGCACCGCCCGGCCGTTGCTCCGTCGCCATCCTTTCCCGGGATAAGCTCGCAACCTCTCCCGCTCCATCACCGTAGCCTCCGAGCGGCTCACCGAGCCCGGGAGCACCGCTCCGGCCGCTCGCCGGCGAGCTCGGGAGCGCCTCCATGGCGTGCCACCGCGGCAGCGTCGCCCCTGGCTGCTGTGCCGCCCACGCCCCTCCCTGCGCCGTCCATCCGGTGTTGGACGGTCGGGATTAGATCCCCCGAAGGGGTAAGTGTCCTGGTCCACCATGGACCAGTGGACCGAGCCCCCCCATCCGGTCCACGCGCCGCACCGTAGACCCGCCCTGTCCCGCTCTGCCACGTGGCACCCTGTTGGCGTCCAGACGACAGCCCTCGGCTGCTTTGCAGTAAGGCCCCCCACAGTTTTGCAAATCAACCCACCATCCTTTTAGTTCAAGAATCCTTTGTTTTAGGTCCAGTTTTTCACGGTTTAACCCCTGCCTTCTCTAGTTTCAATCCCAACAGCCCAACAACCCTTGTTTTTGCATAAAAACCCTTTCTAATTTAGGTTTATTTATGTTTTAAACCTTGGTTTTAGTTTCTAAACCTTTTGAAAACACACCTATTTACCAAAATGCCCCTAAAGCTTCAAAAGCTTGTATCTTTTTAACCGTAGCTTCGTTTTAGTTGGTTTTCACGCTCACGAGTTCATAGAAGCGAGCCCTATACGTTAGTTTCCTTTATAGCTTGTTTTTATAATGATTGGTGTATTGATATTAGGATCTTTTCTAGATGTTTGTGATGCTTGTTGTTGTTAGAAGTGGAGCTACGCAAGAGGATCCAATAGAAGGAGAAGATAAAGAGTTTGGAAAGCTTTTTGGAAGGCAAGTATAGCCTATGGTTTCCTTGTTACCTAGCAACTCATCAATTCACTTGTAATACATATGCATGTGTCTATTTTACTCAAACCCTAGAGACATACTTAGAACTACTTGTACCATACATCCTTGATACCTATGGGGGTTTAAACATGATAAGTTTATTGTATAGATATGCTATTCTCAACTTTACTTTATGAACTTGGATAATGGAAGGTTGGACCTTTGATCATACGTTAATGATATCAAGGAGGGGGCTGGAGATGCAATTTTTCTCATATGCTCCAGTACCTCTCTACAAGGTTTGTACTTGGGACAGACAACCTAGGAAGTCCGTACAACCTTGAGGATCACATGGCTCTGATCTTAGTCGTAAAGCTAGTTTGCTCTAGCTGTTGTTAGTAGTTACTAACTCGTAGCGCAGAGGGGCGCTTCGGGTTAAGAATGGTGCTCTTGCCTGTCTTGATGTGCCTTGGAGGTTGCGGTCTTTTCAGAGAACCGTCTCAAAGGGGGTCTCATTCGTGTGGCTGCTAATTTGTTAGAGTGGCTAGTGTAAGACTTCGTAGTGAACCCTGCCGTCTTAGTGAGCTAAGAGGCTTGCAATCTCGGGCAAAGGGGTAGCACGACTCAAGGGTAAAGTTGTACAAACTCTACAGAGTTCTAAAAATCTATCATGATAGTCGTGCTCACGGATACGAGCAGTCTGGATCTTTCCAATTATATTACCTGTTTTTACAATAAAAATGAGATGATGTTAACTTGGAACTTTGAGGCTACATGCTTAATCATGGGAATGGGTTTTAAACCTATAATTCTAGTGTTATGTATTAATAAAACTTGACCAACTAAAAATGCTTATCGCTTAAACCAGTGTCAGCCTTTTGAGCTTGCATCCCCATAATTATACTTGTTGAGCTTGGCGAGCTGACGCTTGTTGTCAGCACCTTTATATAAAAATCTCGGATGGGTACCAGATGGAGTTACAAGTGAAGACTTTATTGTGGAGTTCCAAGAGTACTAGGCGAGTGCTCCCTAGTCAACCGTCCTGTGGAGTATGGAGGCCCAAAGACAGAAGTCTAAGAATAGTTTCCGCGATGCTTTGATATAGATGTAAGTCTTTTTGTAACTATGTTTTGATATATAATAAAGCATTGTCTTTGATAATCTCCATTTTGTTACTATATGTGGCATGTGGACATCCTAGGCACACATATGGTTAGCATTCGGTATTCTTCGGAAAACCGGGTGTTACATCGACGGCCGACGCGGGCAACAGCAACCACTGCGCTGGGGCGGATAGCAGACCCCGGGTAGCAGGTTTAGCGACCGCCATGGGAGTCGGCTTTCGCAGCTCGAGGAGGCGTGCTAGGTTCATAGCAGCAGCCAGGGTCTCGGGCCCGTGGGCGCATACGTCCAGGCTGAGCGGCTGTCCTAGGCCCCCGGTGAACAGCAGGACCCATTGCGCCTCGTCGAGGTGGCCTGCGCGAGGGAGGAGGACCTGTAACTGATCTTGGTACGCCTCCACTGTGCCGGCGCGGCGGCAAGACGCGAGCTCGAAGAGAGGGGCAGATCGGAGGGGAGGCCCGTAGCGGAGGTTGAGGAGTTCCTTGAATCGCGCCCACGATGGTGTGCCCTCGTCCTCCTGCACCTGCATGTACCAGAGCTGCGCGCCATCTTGCAAGTTGTACGAGGCCATCCAGACCGGCTCCTCTGGCATGGTTCGCTACTGGCGGAAGAACGAGTCGCACCGGTTGATGAATGCGAGCGGATCCGTCTTGCCGTCATACCGCAGGAAGTCCGACCGCCAATGTTTAGGCAGACGGTCTTGATGGTGCTCGCCGGTACTGTTCTTGCCGGTCGAGGAGGACGAACTGGCGGTGATGGCGGCGATCGCTTTGGCGTTCGCTTCAACCGAAGCTTGCAGGGTGGTCATCGCCTTGGCGAGATTCACCACGGTGGTCTTCAAATCGTTGGTGTCACCCATGGGTGTGGCGACGTACGAGGCAGCGGAGGAGGAGGCTGATGGTGGTGGAGAAGCGTCGGCGGCGTCGTTGGCGAGCGTCGGTGAGGTTGAGCGGGATGTTGAGGATCGTCTTTATCCTAGGGTAGTTGGCCCTCGACTACGGAGCTCGTAGTCTCGGTCCGTCATCTTCTCCGGCGGGGTTAGACCCTTGCCGCAGGCTTAGAGAGAATTGGGGGAGATTAGATTGATATAATATTATTTGCTTGCCTTCAACCAACGTACGGTTACAATATTTATCTATACTATAATTGAAATCGTCGAAAAAAAGTAGGAAGCCGGATCTCACCTTTTGACCCCACAAGCAGCCTTCCAATCCCACCGATCCCACTCGCGTAACCCCCGGCATAACCCGCTCGCGTAACAGGCCGCCGTGTGATCGTCTCGCGTAACAGCCTCCCAATCCCACGATCCCGCTGCCCCGTGAACCACGCCGTGCACCTCGTATCTACCCCGTGCACCACGCCGCCGCCGTTCCCACCCACACGCACCTCTCCCTCACCTGGCGACCCACGCCCGCCGCCGCTCCCTCTCCCTGCTGCCGGAACCACCGCACAGGGCACTCACGACGCGCATCAAGGTCGCCGCATCCATCGCGACATCAGCTTGGCGCGTGTGCCGCCGCAGACGCGCGGATCAGGGCGTCGTCGCACATCAGGGTGCCGCTCCCGCGGCAACCGCGCATGAAGACTGCCGCCGCCGTGGCCAAGCTGCTGGTCGTCGGGGCTTCAGCTCGTCGCCGGGCTTCTGCTTGCCCCGGATTGAGTGCGCTGCTGCTGCTGCGATGAAGCTCCTCGCAGGTGCGGCCTTCCTGGGCACCGGCCAGGGGCACTCGACGGAGCAGCGCGCAGCTATGGCCGCGCGCGTGCGCCGGTGAGAGGCCTGAGTCGGCACCGGCGTCACCGCCCTCAGTCTCCCCGGCGGCTTCTCGGCTGCGTGAAACGCGGAGGCAGAAGAAGGAAATAAAGCTAGGGTTTCAGGATTTTGCCTTTTGATCATGTCGCAGACACCCACGGTCGTCCGATGGCCATCGATGGCTAGGACAACAGGCCGTTAGCTGGGCCTGAGGGAGCACGAGTGGAAAAATGAATTTGCGCAACGGTCGGAGAGGGTCAAGTCGGTGGATTTGCATCCCTCGGAGCCATGGTAGGTTCCCATTCTTTTTTGGATCGTACTGAATTTTCAGTCATTTCGTCTGCTTGTGCTTACGGTTTTGGTGTGCTTGTTCTTATAGATGATTATATGTGGTTTTCATTGTGCAGGATCCTGCCAAGCCTGGGAGTGTCTGCATCTGGGATTATCAGGTACAGGTAAGAGACCGAACTGGGTTTCATAAACGCCACGTGCATGAAGGTGTAGCAATGCTAGCAAATAAGATATGAACCAAGCATCTACAACCGATACTGAAATTTTTTGATCTCAGGTTGCATTTGATAGTTCAGTTTCATTTGCCACCGAGGGACCCTGCACCACACCACATCCTTCCACGCTCAAGCTCGCTCTTCGGCGATGAGCTGTAGTGTGTTTGGATACTAGCTAGGAATTTAAGCTTCACTTTAATAGTAATCATGTATTTTTTGGATGAGTAGATATGACTTCTAGCAACCATGTGTTTAAGCATCATATATCATATATCTGATTGTGATATACAATACTCCTTATGTCCTTTTTTAAGTGTCTCCTAGATTTTCTTAAAAAAGAAATGAAGTGAGTACATGTATACAAGTGTTGCTTAGTGCACACAAATCTTGCTGGCAATGAAACTGAAGAAATGCCATGAAGTAGCAGTATGCAAGCTATGAAAATGGACCCAAAAGGATCCTAGAGCAAGCATTTTTGGCTATGTCTCTGATTTTCCTTATCAAATAAATAGAACTAGAAACTCTTGATATGACTGAGGTTTCAGGTTTTTAGCAAGAGAGCTCAATGCTAAATCTATTTGGGAGCTTTACCTCAAGGTTTCGAGGATTCAGAGAAATGCATCGAACTGAATCCTACTTTTCAGAAGGGTTGTGTGCGCAAACCTGAAGTTCAGTTCCTAATAGAATAGTATGAAAATGCTATAGCAATTGTACCTTGAGGTGCAAGGTGCTTATCTGTAATTAATCTTAAGAACTACATTAACACTTAAAAATTGTGAACATGCTATATGGGGATTGCGAAACATAGTCAATGAACACCTAATTGATTATGAGACAAGGAATATTGCGGTTTCATGCCCCCTATATTTATTTGTGGTTTCATACTCTGTCTAGATTTCTTCACTACGCTTTGACTCCATATAGTATTAGTTGTATGCTTTTTTTTCTAGATATCACCGTAGCGTTAGCACCGGTAATATACTAGTATGGCCTAAGGCCTGAACTAACCGAGCCTATCACTCCTTAAATCTAGGAACTAAAAACAGAAACTATCTTAGACTTCCTAATTCAGCCACCGATCGAGTCCTGGCTGTGCACGTCGCCCAGCGCGTCAGTTCTCCAGCCCCACGGACGCCGCGGGTCCTACAGCGCCTGTTACAGACTTGGCCTGCAGAGTCTACGATCTGCCCGCGCGCGTGCCCGCCCAGCGCGGAATCCTCCTGGCCGCTAGAGTCCGCGTGCAGCACGACTTGTGCACGATATCCAGCGCGTCCCCCCTGCGTGCTGCGCGCTCTCCTAGTGCGTCGCCTCCGCGTGCCGACTCCGCCGGAGCCTCTCGCATGCAGCGGCCAACTCGGTCCGGGGTTCCTCCCGCGAGCGGACTGCACGCCCGCTGCCGTGCGCGCCTTCCGCCTGTGCCACGCGCTCCGCTGCCCTGCCATGCACGCCTTCCATGTGTGTTGCGCGCTCCGCTGCTGGCGCACGTCGCTGACCCGATGATTTCCCCACATGACATCTCTCCACCCCTCGAAGACCAGCTCGTCCTCGAGCTGTAAGTCTCGAAACGACAAAGGAACGAGCGAAGTACATCGTTCACGAGCGCCTGGAACGTCACCGAGGCGTTGCACAACCCAAACGACATGACCAAGAACTCATAAAGGTTGCCGTTGGCGCGGAACGCCGTGTTTGGAACGTCGGGCTTGGAGACGAAGTGGGCGCCGTGATGCTCATCGAGCAGCCTGTCGACGAGGGAAGCCCCGGTCGATGGCGAGTGGAGTGTCGGCGCCGACGGCGGCGGAACACCCTGCCAGCAGATGGCGCGTTCCGTCTGCTAGAACGCCATAGTCCGGGCGGTGAAGTCCCACACGATCGGCCCTAGAGAGGCCATCCAGTTGGTCCCGAGGACGATATCGTACCCGGCTAGTGGGAGGTGGTCCATCCCCATGGGACATCTTGCTCTAGGCGGTGAAGCCTAATTTAGAGCAAACCTTGCTCCGATACCAATTGAAAGGATCAAGATGCCCAAGAAGGGGGGGGGGTTGAATTGGGCTTATTTCAAATTTCTAAAGCAATATGAAATCATAGCAATGCCAATCACCCCTAGTGCCTATCGGTAGTGTGTCCTAACTAGAAAGCGGTAGCAATTCAAAGAAAGTAAGGACAATGCAATAAGTAATGCGGTATGAAAGAGCTAGGGATAGAAAGTGACACGACGATGTTTTGCCGAGGTATCGAGGAGTCGACACTCCCCCTAGTCCTCGTTGGAGCACCCGCGCAAGGGTATTGCTCCCCTCTACCCGCGCAAGAGTAGAGTGCTCTCTACGGGCTGGTTCTTCGCGCACTCCGGCTCGGTGAACCGCCCACAACCGATCACAAGTTGATGGAGAAGGGCCGCCGACAATCCTCCGGCGATCACCTTCCTCCCAAGCACCACCGGACCGTCTAGGTGATGTCGATCACCAAGAGTAACAAGCTTCACAACTAGAGGATGCACACTTGAACTCTTGGAAGAACTAGAGGAGACGATGGATGGATTCGCGAATCACTCTCTCTCTAGGGCTCTTGCTCTCTTCCCAACCTTCTCAAGCAACTCAACAACTGAAATGAGCAAAGGTGAGGTGGGAGAGAAGTGGTGGAGCTATTTATAGCCCACACACAAAACTGCCTCGGGCTGAAAAACTCTCTGCGTTTAAGTTGGCGACGGACGCTCCGTCGCCTAGGCGATGGATGCTCCGTCGCCCTTCCCAATGGCTAGGTCTGACAACAGTTTCCCAGCGACGGACGCTCTTCTCCAGCGTCCGACACTCTGGCTGTACCTGGGCTGAAAACAGCCTCTCTGGAAGGCCAACGGACGCTCTCCCTGCGTCCGACGCCTGGCCGACGGACAGCGTCCGTCGGACCTCAAATATCTCAGCCAGACTCGGGGCTCTCGGGTAGGCCGATGGACGCTCGGGGGATAACACCCCAGCGTCCGACGCCTCTATCTGGCGCGACGGACAACGTCCGACGCCTCTGTTAGGAGCGTCCGTCGCTCAGAACTCAGCCCTTTCAACTTCGTTTTTCGTCGCGATGAAAACGAAAGCTGTTCTGGGCTATCTTACGGTCACCATAGGCTTGCTTAGAGCTAAGGAAGTCAAGTGTGCACCACACCTAAGTTATGAAGCTTTCCTAAGTCAAGCTACTAGTCTCAACCCCTCTTTATAGTATGGTCAAAGATCAAATAGAAGCCCTATCTATTTCTAAGTGCCCTTCATCACCTTATGAAACTTAGCCTATCATTCTAGGGTCTTCATCATGCCTCTTTGAAATCCGAAACGATATCCATCTTGGGGGCTAAGTGATAACCATTGATGCCCATTCATGTTGATCACTATGGCTAAGCTACGCATAGCCTCTACAAAATAGACGGTGGCGCGCCCTGAGCCTGCTGCCCGCCTGACCATTTATAGTCTCGCTGCACCCTCTTGAATTGGGTACTGGCGTACAGTGTGATGTGGTTGGGAGGCGGTGCTGTAGCCTCACGGGCCGGCTGCCACGTGAGCGCCCCTGGCGGGCTACAAATAGGGGCGCCCGCCTGCGGGGAGATTCATATCCTCACAGAATGGCTTGCTCTAGATTCTTCCTTCGAGGTCTCATCGGAGAGTCCTTTGAGCCTCCATGGCGAGCGGCCCTTTGAGAGCAACACCGGATTCAGAGGAAGTTCTGCGTTGGGAGCGCCACCATCTCGTGTCGTCGAACGGGAGATATCAGGGGGAGTCTTGCGGCATGTGCAGTTCTTCCCTGTCATCTCATCCCACGGGACGGTCGTGCTCCCTCGTTGTCTCCCATAGCAGGGTGTAGAATCATGGACCCTTGTGTTTAAGTGATTAACGACAATACTATGTCACTATGACTAACGTGTGTTTTGCAGAGGCAAAGTCATTTGTGTTAGGTCATTAGTGATGCAATTTGAATGGGCTTAATGGATATTCATGCCCCCAAGATGGAAATCATTTTGGTTGCAAAGGATGATGATACAAGGTGAAGACTAGGCTAGTTCTTAGTGCCATAAGGTTGAGAAGGGCACTAAGTATAGCTAGGATTTTGTTTTTCCTTTGACCGTACTATAAAGGGGGGTATGAGATTAGTAGCTTGACCTAGGAGAGTTTAGGAGAGTGGGTTTATGCACACTTGTCATAACTAGTCCTAGAGACCTTGCTTTCAGCCCTTGTTAAACCCTAGAAATGGTATGAGCAAAATCCCTTGAGAAATCTCAGCGAAAATAGTTGAAATAGGGGGAGAAATAGGCTCCAGACCAGTCTGCCTAGTAGGCGTCGGACCATAGGAGAGTGGTCTGACGGTCCCTGACTTAGGCAAAATCTCAGCTCGAGGAGCTCCGGACCACCTGTCTGGAAAGCGTCGGACCATAGGAGAGTGGTCCGATGGCTCGTGTCAGAGAGAGAAGGCTCCGGACTAGTCCGACGGTTCAAGACAGGAGGTTGAGTTCATACAGTAAGCACCCTGGCTCCGGACCAGAGCGTCGGACCAGGGCTCCGGACTAAGGAGAGTGGTCCGGTGCTTCGAAGAAGAGAAGAAGTTTTTCACTCAGAGAGCACCCTGACTCCGGACCAGTGCGTCGGACCAGTGCGTCGGACCAAGCAGAGTAGTCCGATGGTGCCTGAGTTGGAAGTCAGAGTGAGCTCCAGACCACTGTGCATGGTCCGGTGGTATAAGCTCCGGACTAGTCCGGTGGCTTCGTAGAGAGAGGAAAAAGTAAAAAACGGCTAGTTTTGGAGGTGGGGACTATTTATAGTTGCCCCCTTCATCCTTAGGATCTCTCTTGGCCATTATTTCAGCTGGTGACACCTTGAGAAATCCTTTGGAGAGTCAAGTACTTAGTGAGGGAGAGATTAGAGAGAGTTCATCTTGTTCTTCCCTCCTAGAGTGATTAGGAGTGACTTGTGTGCATCCATCCACCTTCCTAGCCTTGAGTTGGTCAAGTGAAGGTCTTGTGCTTGTTACTCTTGGTGTTCGACAGCACCTAGACGGTTTGGTGGTCTTCAGAGGAAGTGATCGCCGGAAGATTGTTGGCGGCTCTTCTCCAAGCTTCTATGATCGGTTGTGGGCGATTCACCGAGCCAGAGTGGCGAAGAATCAGCCCGTAGAGAGCACTCTACCCTTGCGCGGGTAGAGGGGGAGCGATACCTTGCGAGGTGCTCCAACGAGGACTAGGGGGGTATGTCAACACCTCGATACCTCGAGAAAACATCGCTGCGTCACTGAGAATTTCTTTTCCCTAGCTCTTTATATTTCCGCATTACTTTCCGTCTTGTTTTTATCTTACCTACTAGAATTGCTTAGGTTGCTTTCAATTTCCATGAGCTGCTACCGCTTTCTAGCTAGGTCACACGGATCATAGGCACTAGAGGGTGATTGGCATTTGATAGGTTTTCATATTTGCTTTAGAAATTTAAAACAAGCCCAATTCACCCCCCTCTTGGGCATCTTGATCCTTTCAATTGGTATCAGAGCTTTGTTGCTCTAAATTAGGCTTCACCGCTTAGAGCAAGATGTCCCATGGGGATGGACCGCCACCCATGTTCGATGGGGATGATTTTCCTTATTGGAAAGTGCGGATGGAGGCCTACCTTGAGGCCGTGGACGTCGGCGTTCACAAAGCCGCCACCCAAGGTGGATCGGTGTTTGCCGAGGATCCATACTTTGAGAAGAACAATGCTAAGGCAAAGAACATTCTTTTCCGTGGCATTTGCAAGTATGTGTTCAACCATGTGCGAAATTGCAAAACCGCGCATGAGATTTGGACAAACATTTGTGTTCTACACGAGGGCACTAAATGTGAAAGAGAAGAGCGTTATCAACTCAACATTGCTAAGTTAAATGCTTTCACCATGCTATCTCATGAAAATGCTAATGAAATGTACTCTCGCTTGAATGTGCTTGTAGAGGAGTTGAATGGCCTTGGGCTCTCTCAAATGACACCGACCGATGTGGTGCGCAAGATACTTTGTGTCCTACCAATAGACAAGTATAGCCACATCGTCACAGTTCTTCATCAAGGCGATCTCTCCGCAACTACACCAACGCAAGTGTTGGGCAAGATCAATGCTCATGAGATGTACATGAAGATCAATGATGGAAGTTCATCCTCCTCCAAGAAGAAAGAGAAGGAGGAGAAGAGGGACTTGGCTCTCAAGGCATCCTCCAAGGAGAAGTGCAAGATTCAATATGTCATTGAGAGTGCAAGTGATGATGATGATGAAGACAACATCGCTCTCATGGTGAAGAAGACCGCCAAGATGTTGAAGAGGCTAAACAAGAATGGAGTCAAGTTTGACTGAAAGAAGAAGAAATTCTTCACAAGCTCTTCAAGGAAGCCAATCTCCCAAATGAAGTGCTACAATTGCGGCACTCTTGGTCATCTAGCCCATGCGTGCCCCGAAGAGAAGAAAGACAAGTTCAAGAACAACAAGTTCAAGAACATCCAGAAGAACAAGGGCGGCAATGATGACTCGAGTGATGATGACAAGAAGCAAGACAAGCCATACAAGAAGAAGAAGAACTTCAACTTCCACAAGAAGAAGAAGGATGGCAAGACTTACATTGTGGGTGATTGGCTCACCAATATTGATGATTCAAGTGACTCCTCCGATGATGAGAGTGAAGAAGAGAAGGTGGCCGCATTGGTGATTGGTTCTTCTATTCCACCGCCACCTCCTCCTTCATCGCCGGGCTCATCCTCTACACACCTATGCCTTATGGCTAAAGGTGACAAGAAGGTACAAAAAGAGGATGGTGGTGATGACCTCTCTAGTGATGATAGTGACGATGAAGAAGCACCTTCCTATGATGAGCTAATTAAAATTTGCAACAAGTACGCTAGCATCATAAGGAAGTACAAGAGTAAAAATGACAAACTTCTTGAAATCAAAGAAAACTTGCATGATAAGCTTGACAACTTGTCTAGTGCTAATGATGATTTGAAGCTTGAGATTAACTCTCTCACATCTAGCACTAGGGAGCTCAAAGCCTCTCTTAAGCAAGCAAATGAGAAACATGATAAGCTTGAGAGGTCATCCCAAGAGCTCCTCACAAGGTTTAACTTGCTAAAAGATGACTACAACCAAGTGAAAAATGATCATGGCACACTAGTGGTAGCAAATGAATTGCTTACTCAAGATCTTACACATGTTGCTACTAACCCGTGTGCTAAGTGTGCAAGTTCGACCTCTTGTGAAATCGAGCTTGATGATGTGGCTCTTGAGCAAAGTGCTAAGTGCAAGGGCAAGAGAGTTGTAGAAGCCGACAAGTATGATGATTATATGAAGATGAGGGAAGAGAACTCAAAGCTCAAGGAAGAGCTAATCAACCTCAAGGCAAACAAGCCCTTCACCATCAAGCCGGCTCAAGAAGAAGATAAAGATGCTATTACTTTGATCAACTCTCTTCGAGAAGAAATTTCCAAGCTCAAGAATGACAAGACCAAGCTTACAAGTGGCCTTGAAAAGTTCACCAAAGGCCATAATCTCCAAAGTGAGCTATTAATGAGCACCATCATGAAGAATGACAAGACCGGTATTGGGTACAAGGAAAACCAAGTGATGAAGGCCAAGGTCAAGCTTGAAGCCAAGAACTACTACAAGAACAAGTACAATGGCTACAATCAAGAGAAGCCAAAGCCCAAGCCTAAGAGGTGCTTTGGATGTGGACAAATTGGTCATCTCTCATTTCAATGCAAGACTCCACTTCCCAAGACCTTGCCCAAGCACACTAGGCCATTTGCTCATGATGCTCACTATGTCATCAACAAAGATTCCAAGGGTAGACCACTTGTGGTGTTTCTTGGACCACCAATGAGAACAAGCCTAGGGTTCTTTGGGTTGCTAAGGAGTTGGTTGACAAGGCAATGGGGCCCTGCACTAAGGGGGTTCCCAAGCAACAAGCTTAACTCCAAGTTGCTTGTGTGTAGGTGAACTACAAGACCGGTGGGAGCCATTGGGTAATTGACAGTGGTTGCACTCAACACATGACCGGCGACCCCCGGATGTTCACCACACTTGATGAGGATTGTGCAAATCAAGACAAGATTACTTTTGGGGATAATTCAAAGGGAAAAGTTGAAGGCTTAGGCAAAGTGGCTATCTCCCAAGATCAATCAATTTCCAATGTCTTGCTAGTACAATCATTGAGCTTCAACTTGCTATCGGTTGGTCAACTTTGTGATCTTGGGTTTCATTGTCTCTTCACTCCAAATGAGGTGATTGTGACCAAGATTGAAGATTCATCAATGATATTCAAAGGGTTCCGGCACAACAACCTTTACTTAGTGGACTTCACTTCAAATGAAGCTAACTTGCAAACTTGTCTATTCCCCAAGAATTCTTTGGGTTGGCTATGGCATAGAAGATTAGCACATGTGGGCATGTCAACCTTGAAGAAGCTTGTTAAGAAGGATATGGTTAGAGGAATCAAGGATGTGGTGTTTGAGAAGGACAAACTTTGTAGTGCATGTCAAGCCGGCAAGCAAGTGGCAAACACTCATCCAACCAAAGCTTTCATGTCAACCTCAAGAGTTCTAGAGTTGCTACACATGGATCTATTTGGCCCTACCACCTATGCCAGTCTTGGAGGAAATCTCTATTGCTTGGTGGTAGTGGATGACTACTCTCGATACACTTGGGCGTTCTTTCTTCAAGACAAGGGAGAGACACAAGGCATCTTCAATAATTTTGCTACAAGAGCTCAAAATGAATTTGATGTGAAGATCAAGAAGATTAGAAGTGACAATGGCACCGAATTTGTGAACACAAAGATTGAAGATTATTGTGATGAAGTTGGGATCAAGCATGAGGTATCCGCCACATATACTCCACAACAAAATGGTGTTGTAGAGAGGAAGAACCGGACGCTCATAACTCTAGCAAGGTCTATGCTTGATAAGTACAACACTCCGGAGAAGTTTTGGGCGGAGGCAATCAACACCGCTTGCTATGCGACAAACCGTCTCTTCGTCCAAAGGCTATTAAAGAAGACCCCCTATGAGCTTGTCAATGGGAAGAAGCCGGATATTTCATTCTTTCGGGTGTTTGGTTGCAAGGTGTACATCTACAAGAAGCGCCAACACTTGGGTAAATTCCAACGGCGGTGTGACATTGGTTTTCTTGTTGGTTATTCACTTAAATCCAAGGCATACCGTGTATTTAACAAAGCCACCGGCTTAGTTGAAGAAACGTATGACTTGGAGTTTGATGAAACTAATGGCTCCCAAGGAGCGCTTGAGGATATTGATGTAGGTGATGAACCCTTGAGGGAGGTGATGAAGAATATGCCAATTGGTGCTATCAACCCGCAAGAGGTGGAAGAAGTTGAAGATGAAGCAAATCAAGATCCTTCTCCACCCCACACGCCTCAAGTTGATGAAGGAGATCAAGTGAGCGAAGCTCAAGAAGACACTCACATTCCTTAAGATCAAGCCGAGGCCGAAGCAAGAAATGTTGAAGCACCGCATCCTCCTCCTCAAGAGACAAATAGAAGATCAACATCTATCCTTCAAGCTCACCCCATGATCAAATAATAGGGAGTCCATCAAAGGGAGTAATGACTCGCTCTAGACTTGCATCTTATGTTGAACATCACTCGTTTGTTTCCTTTGTTGAGCCTACTAGTGTAGAAGAAGCACTTGCGGATCCAGATTGGGTGAATGCCATGCATGAAGAACTCAACAACTTCACCCGGAACCAAGTGTGGACACTTGAAGAGAAGCCAAAGGATGCAAGAATCATTGGCACCAAGTGGGTGTTTAGGAACAAGCAAGATGATCAAGGCGTGGTTGTGAGGAACAAAGCAAGATTGGTGGCAAAGGGGTTCTCTCAAGTAGAAGGACTCGATTTTGGAGAGACCTTTGCACCGGTTGCAAGACTTGAAGCCATCCGTATCCTTTTGGCGTATGCTTCACATCACAAAATGAAACTTTTTCAAATGGATGTGAAGAGCGCCTTCTTAAATGGTTTCATAAATGAACTTGTCTATGTCTCACAACCTCCCGGGTTTGAAGACCCAAACTTGCCTAATCATGTGTATAGGTTGTCCAAGGCACTCTACGGAATGAAGCAAGCTCCAAGAGCTTGGTATGAGAGGCTAAGGGACTTCCTAATCAAGAAGGGCTTCAAGATCGGGATCGTCGACACCACACTATTCACCAAGAAGCTTAATGGAGAGATCTTCGTTTACCAAGTATATGTCGATGACATTATATTTGGATCAACAAACCAAGATCATTGCAAGGAGTTTGGTGACTTTATGTCCAAGGAGTTTGAGATGTCAATGATTGGCGAGCTAACCTTCTTCCTCGGCTTTCAAGTAAAGCAAATGAGAGAAGGGACCTTCATCTCTCAAGAAAAGTACACTTATGATCTACTTAAGAAGTTCAAGATGGAGGATTGCAAGCCAATCAAGACCCCAATGCCAACTAATGGGCATCTCGATCTCGATGAGGGAGGTAAACCGATTGACCAAACTCTTTATCGCTCTATGATCGGTAGTTTACTTTACCTCACCGCATCTAGGCCAGATATCATGTTTAGTGTGTGCATGTGTGCTAGGTTTCAAGAAAGCCCTATGGAGTCGCACCTTTGTGCGGTTAAAAGAATCCTTAGGTACATAAGGCACACCCCTAGCATGGGTCTTTGGTATCCCAAAGGAGCTCCCTTCCAACTAGTTGGCTATTCCGATTCGGATTATGCCGGGTGTAAGGTTGATAGGAAGAGCAGCTCCGGCGGGTGCCACATGCTAGGAAGATCACTTGTTTCTTGGTCCTCAAACAAGCAAAACAGTGTGGCATTGTCAACCGCCGAAGCGGAATACATTGCCATCGGAGCAAGTTGTGCACAAATCTTATACATGACCCAAACACTCTTTGATTACGACGTGTTTTTAAAAGAAGTTTCACTTTTGTGTGATAATGAAAGCGCCGTAAAGCTTGCAAACAACCCGGTTCAACACTCTCGCACCAAGCACATAGATATTCGCCATCACTTTCTTAGAGATCATGTGGCTAGGAAAGACATCACACTAGTTGGAGTTAAGAGCGAAGATCAATTGGCGGATATCTTCACTAAACCACTCGATGAAACAACCTTTTGTAGGTTAAGAAGCGAGTTGAATGTGCTTGATCACTCTAACTTCACTAAAAGATGAGTTTGTGTGAACCATGCATTCATATGTAATATAACATGTTTAATTTGGTAATGCACATAGGCTTGGCTAACGCGGTTAAGATAACCGCCCTCAAAGCGTGTGACAAAGCTTAACCGCGGTTTAAATTTGCAAGCAACCTATATTCATATTCCGTTTTGCATTGCATATGCATGAGTGTTGCTTCTTCGGTTCTTTTCGGTTAAGGTTTTTTGTCACGGTTAGGTTCATCACTTAGGGGGAGCAATTCAACGCTCTAGCTTCAGCTAATACCCCTCTTGTGCCCCTATGGTGACCCTTGGAGCTTTATTGAACTATTTTCTTATGAAAACTAATCCTAGCCTATGGCAAACTATTTCTAAAATTGAGGGTTTGAGAGATGGTTCTTATGTTAAGTCCAACAAGTGTTCCTCTTTGCTCTTTTGTGTTGGTACTTGGCTAAGAGAAAAGATTGGAGAGAAAAATAGGAAAATTCAGAGCAATTTTAAGCATTGGACCACCCTCCGGACCACTCTGCATGGTCCGACGCCCTGTCCCTCACTGCATAAATTTTTTTCAGTCCACAAAATCCGTCGGACCACCGTCTGACGCTTCTCCGGACCATTGGCAAGTCGTCCGGTGCCTCTGTCAGTTATATCTATGCACCGTCGGACCAGTCCGGTGCACCGTTGGACCAGTCCGGTGAGTAGTCCGACGCACTGGTCCGGTGGTCGGGTGCTCACTGTTTTCCTTCTCTGGTACCGTCGGACCACCCGTCGGACCGGCCTCCGGACTAAGCAGAGTAGTCCGACGCTTCAAAATTTTGCGGATAACCCCCCGCGAAAGGCTTGTTTCCGCAGTGTTCTTCATCTCTGCCGTCCGTATGCCGTCGCGCCTCCACCGCTGCAGCTTCGCCGCCAGCTCTTCTGCGCCCTCCTTGCCACCGGTGAGGCCATCTCCGGTGCTCCGCCACCACACCTCACCGCGCTGCCGCTCTCCACCGCCCTGCGCTGCCTCTCTGCTTCTCCATCGCCGCCGTCTGCGGCCAGCGCCGCCCTGCCGCCTCACCTCACCTCGCCGCCGAGGAACCCATCTCGCCGGCGTCCAAGCTCCCTGCCGAGATCGTGCATACCTAGGGTGGAATCCCCCCCTCCATACATTGCCTACAAATCAGAAGAAGCTTCCTACCCCTTAGGGTTAGCCCTAACCCTAGGGTTTGTTTTTCGACGTGTTCGTCCTCGACCGAATTCCGCTCATCGTCGTCAACTTCACCTCTTCATCGCTAGGGTATGGTTTTCATCTTCGACGTCGCGTTTTGTCGAGTCGTAGATAGAGTCATGTCCTAGGATTATTCCTTGAAAATCTCTTAAGCATGTCAACTTGAATTCACTAAATCAATTGCTAATTGTAATTCACAGCTGGCAAATCTCTTTCGGAGTGTGATTTGGTACTTGAATTGCTCTGATTAGATACGCTCTCTTACCTCAGGTATCATGACAGCTTTTCATTCCTTTACTTATCTAGATGCTTGCTTCTATACGGATTCTTATCTCTAGATTTTATATATGCTTATATATGCCCTGTCTATTCTATCTAGCAGCAGTAAGTGGCAATTTTAAACTCGGGGCAAAGCTCGCGAGTAAGGATTGAGGCAAAGCCTCAGAAGGTTCAGTCCAGTGGCTTGCAGGCCTCTCTGTCAGTTGTGTTTTGATCAGTGGGCAGTGGTTCTTACAGAGATCAGTGGTTCTTGTGGCAGTAGTGCTTGTGATCTGTCAGTGGTTGCTTTCAGTGGGCAGTGATTCCTTGATTGATCCATATGGCTCGTGGTTCTCGTGCTCGCACTGCTGGGTCAGGTGATGATACTCCTCCTCCTCCACATCCTTCCAGAGACAAGGGCAAGAAGCAGGTTGTTGAAAAGCCAAAGAAAAAGAAACGAAAGCTCACAGAGGCTGAGAAAGCCGAAGCAGTGGCCGATGCAGCAGACCGCGCAAAGCGAGGCGGTCGCCGAGGGTCAGTGAGACTTGGCACCCCTCCGTGGGATCTACCTTCTACTCCTCCTACTGGGTCACAGACAGAGGATACTCTAGAGGAGCCAGAGCTTGTCACTAAAGCTTTGGGTACACCGTTGGCACCTCCTTCCTGGGGGCGATCTACTCGCACTCAGTCAGCTCAGTCACCTCAGAGTGCCTCAGCAGCTCCTACAACAGCTTCAGCTTCTGTTCACCTCGATCTGCGGAATCTCACAGCCAAGCAGGTGAAGAAGCTTCGGTTTGTCGCTCTTGAGAAGTGGTGCCTGGATCAGCGTGACCCCTGAGCCTCACCAAGATGGCACACACCTCTCATGGAGGATTTCTATAGAGCAGCTCAGCTTACCAGCATTCAGATCCAACCGCACAGGGTTTGCTCCTTGGAGAGCATCGTTGAGTTGGCTGGTGAGGAGATCAGACCGTTTATCACATATCTTCCGGGACTCGCCGATTTACTCGGTCATTCCGGAAACTACATTGAGAGATGGGTCAGAGAGTTCTATGCCTCAGTATGGGTTGATCCAGAGCACAAGTTTCTATAGTACACCTTCAGAGGTGAGCGATACAAGCTATATTTGACTCGGCTCAGAGAGATCTTTCACCTTTATCAGACAGGTGGCGAGCTCGATCTTCACTATGACTGCTACAGAGGAGCTTCTGTGCCTCGCCGAGCTCAAGGTGGTCGTACACTGTCAGTTCAGGAGGTGGCTCCTCTCTTCAAGCCACCTTTCTCAGAGGGCTCCTGTCGTAGCCCAGCAGAGGTTAGACCCATCGTTCACAGGTTGAACGAGGTTCTACGTCGTACCTTGCTGCCTCGCACGGGTTACAAGGAAGGATTGACCAACATGCAGCAGCTACTCCTTCAAGCCCTAGTATCTCAGACACCGTTTGACATAGCAGATTTTCTTGTGTCAGAGATTGAGGACGTGATAGCAGATGGTATGAGGGCACGACGTCAGTTTGCCTATGCTCATTGGATTTCATCGATCATAGCTATTGAGCTTGAGGGAGCCAACCCTGGACTCCGCGCCCTGCTGGATCAGTCACCGACTTCTTTCCCGGCCTACAGAGTCCTTGGTTCGTTTGACAACCGGGTCCTTCGTCTTGTCAGGGAGAGGACTGCTCCAGCTGATAGAGCTGAGGTTGATGCTCAGGATGAGGCAATCCGCAATGTTGAGCAGCAGGAGCTCCATGGATTAGACACTGGAGCTGATCTGACTCCTGAGGACACTACTTCAGACAGCTCAGACGCCGACTTCCAGCCAGTTCCACCTATGCCCCCACGGGCTCACGACACTGAGGCTGGCGGCTCTGGCTCTGCTATAGAGACGATGATGCTGAAGATCCTTGACCATCTCAATGAGCAGCAGAGCTCCCTAGTCACTGCCGTTACTCAGGTTCATCAGCGACAGGATGAGATGCAGAGGCAGTTTGAGGAGCGCCACTTTGAGATGCAGCGACAGATGCTAGCCATGCAGTTAGAGTCACAGCGCCTCCAGCTACAGTCTCAGTAGCTTCAGCAGCAGAACATGGCCTTTATGGCCCACATGATGAAGTGGACTGGCGCCCCTCCTCTTGAGTTTCCAGCTGCCCCTCAGATATAGATGATGAGTACCTCACAGCCTTCTTAGTCATTGGGCAGCTAGGAGGACCGCAGTTTTCAGCTGGCCCCTTAGTTGGCCCTTTAGTGGCCCCTGCAAGTTCCGCCAGTCAGACAGTCACTCCCACCCCAGCCGTACAGTCCAGTGGACTTCAGGGTGCCGGATTGACCACCCCGTTCCAGTCACCGGCGACTCAGATGACGCAGTGGTTGGACACCTTCGGCCCCTCTCAGCAGTTCACCCCTCTCACTACTGGTTTCACGCCGCTTACTGTTACGATGGGTTCTACTGCCAGAGATCTATCTGTGTCGTTCAGCGACATTACAGGGTAGGCGTCCCCCAGAGGTTGAGGCAGAGCTTGTTGCACCGACAGCCGATCAGCACCGCTCTTCAGTAGCTTCCTCAGAGGCTACACACGACAGTCGGGCTCCAGCCGTGTCTACTCCACCCACAGCTGCAGTTGCTACCGATGCCACAGTGGTCACCTTGACTCCAGTACAGCCTTCGTAGTCTCCGGTCCTTCAGACTCCAGTCGAGTCCGTGCATGAGGCACAACCGGATACTGCAGCTCCTGAGGCTCCCGCAGCGACACTGGCACCGGTTCCTGATTCTACTTCTCCTCCAGCTACTGCTCCAGAGTCGTCGACAGCAGCGATAGCAGGCCCGTCAGCTACCGACCCCCAGACCGCTTCACTTCCAGCGTCAGACACTCAGGGGGAGGACTCAGATGATGAGACTTATCTGGCAGCGTTCAGGGTGCTCTACCGCTCCATGGCTGCTTCCACTCCGCCTCCAGACGCCTAGTTTTGGTGCTTCGACGCCAAAGGGGGAGAGGGAGAGTCGAGTAGATGGACTAGCTTCAGGGGGAGCTAGTAGGATTCGTTCTTTTGATGTGTATAAACTCTATTGCATCATGCATCACGTTTACCGTCTTTATGCATTGTATGATATGTGTGATGTTTGGGACTTGATGGTTGTGTGACATGTGTGGACATTCATCTTTATATATCATGTCACCTGTTTATGCTATATTGCTTCTGCGCTAATCTCTGATCATTTGGCTATAGCATATCCTTTATGAAATCAAGTACTATGCTCAAATTCATATCTTTTGTGCTTGTCATGGCTTGAATGGTTAGGCATGTTTTTGTCTTTCTTATCACTAACCCATGCCTATCTCATCTCAAGTCATGTTTTCTCTTATCAAAATTCACTCATTATTCTCTACTCGAGCTTGTATTGTCGTCAATCACCGAAAAGAGGGAGATTGTAGAATCATGGACCCTTGTGTTTAGGCGATTAACGACAATACTAGGTCACTATGACTAACGTGTGTTTTGCAGAGGCAAAGTCATTTGTGTTAGGTCATTAGTGATGCAATTTGAATGGGCTTAATGGATATTCATGCCCCAAGATGGAAATCGTTTCGGTTGCAAAGGATGATGATACAAGGTGAAGACTAGGCTAGTTCTTAGTGCCATAAGGTTGAGAAGGGCACTAAGTATAGCTAGGATTTTGTTTTTCCTTTGACCGTACTATAAAGGGGGGTATGAGATTAGTAGCTTGACCTAGGAGAGTTTAGGAGAGTGGGTTTATGCGCACTTGTCATAACTAGTCCTAGAGACCTTGCTTTCAGCCCTTGGTAAACCCTAGAAATGGTAGGAGCAAAATCCCTTGAGAAATCTCAGCGAAAATAGTTGAAATAGGGGGAGAAATAGGCTCCGGACCAGTCTGTCTAGTAGGCGTCGGACCATAGGAGAGTGGTCCGACGGTCCCTAACTTAGGCAAAATCTCAGCTCGAGGAGCTTCGTACCACCTGTCTGGAAAGCGTCGGACCATAGGAGAGTGGTTCGATGGCTCGTGTCAGAGAGAGAGAAGGCTCCGAACTAGTCCGACGGTGTGTCCGACGGCTAGTCCGACGGTTCAAGACAGGAGGTTGAGTTCATACAGTAAGCACCCTGGCTCCGGACCAGAGCGTCGGACCAGGGCTCCGGACCAAGGAGAGTGGTCCGGTGCTTCGAAGAAGAGAAGAAGTTTTTCACTCAGAGAGCACCCTGGCTCCGGACCAGTGCGTCGGACCAAGCAGAGTAGTCCGACGGTGCCTGAGTTGGAAGTCAGAGTGAGCTTCGGACCAGTGTGCATGGTCCGGTGATATAAGCTCCGGACTAGTCCGGTGGCTTCGCGGAGAGAGGAAAAAGTAAAAAACGGCTAGTTTTGGAGGTGGGGATTATTTATAGTTGCCCCCTTCATCCGTAGGACCTCTCTTGGCCATTGTTTCAGCTGGTGACACCTTGAGAAATCCTTTGGAGAGTCAAGTACTTAGTGAGGGAGAGATTAGAGAGAGTTCATCTTGTTCTCCCCTCCTAGAGTGATTAGGAGTGACTTGTTTGCATCCATCCACCTTCCTAGCCTTGAGTTGGTCAAGTGAAGGTCTTGTGCTTGTTACTCTTGGTGTTCGACAGCACCTAGACGGTTTGGTGGTGTTTGGAGGAAGTGATCGCCGGAAGATTGGTAGCGGCTCTTCTCCAAGCTTCTGTGATCGGTTGTGGGCGATTCACCGAGCCGAAGTGGCGAAGAATCAGCCCGTAGAGAGCACTCTACCCTTGCGCGGGTAGAGGGGGAGAGATACCTTGCGAGGTGCTCCAACGAGGACTAGGGGGGTGTGTCGACACCTCAATACCTCGGGAAAACATCGCTGCGTCACTGAGAATTTCTTTTCCCTAGCTCTTTATATTTCCACATTACTTTCCGTCTTGTTTTTATCTTACCTACTAGAATTGCTTAGGTTGCTTTGAATTTCCATGAACTGCTACCGCTTTCTAGCTAGGTCACACGGATCGTAGGCACTAGAGGGTGATTGGCATTTGATAGGTTTTCATATTTGCTTTAGAAATTTAAAACAAGCCCAATTCACCCCCCCTCTTGGGCATCATGATCCTTTCACAGGGGGCCAAGGATGCGTCTAGAGGAAAGACTGTGCGGTCCGCCCGTACAGTTTTCTAAGCCAGGCATTCCTTGGGCCTGCTGGTGACGACGCCACCGTTGGGAGACGGTGGACCTGCGAGCTGGTGAGCCTGGTCACGTCCGGGCGAGGGCGCACCAGTGTCGCCCCTCGAAGGACTAGGGGTCGGGAAGCAATCGCCCACGCACATGCGCGGGGTTGCCCTGATCATGTAGCACCTGTGTAACCACTGGTGCTGCATGCCTAGTTGAGCTTCGAGGGGGTGGCGCTGAATGCCTCTCGGTGCTGGTGAACGCGACCAGGCACGTGCGCGGGGTTGCCCTGATCATGTAGCACCTGTGTAACCACTGGTGCTGCATGCCTAGTTGAGCTTCGAGGGGGTGGCGCTGAATGCCTCTCGGTGCTGGTGAACGCCCTCCCGGAGTAGGCCGAGGTGTGTTCCCAGACCGATGGGTGCTTCGCGGCCCGTCGTTCGAAGCGAGACCCAGAAAAATGCTTGACCAACTCGTCATGCCTTTTTCAGGGGGCGCAGTCGACGGCGTAGGTCTCGAATGACGGTGGTGCAGTCCCTGCTCCGTCCTGAGAGATGAAGCAGGGGCAGTTGGCTCGCTGGGAGCTCACCTGATAGGCAGCCTTCGGAGCGAAGTTACCAGCACATGCAGGGCATTTAGACGCTTGCCCTGTTTCTCTTTCCTTTGGCCCTCGGCCGGGATCCCCCTTCAGTTCATCTTGTATTTGTTTTGGTGTCTGACGAGTTGGTCTGGCCCTTGTGGCACCTAAAAAGTATGTAACCTTCACAGGGATTAGCGTATAAGAATGTGACTTTCGTTTGTCGTTTTTACCTGTGTGGACCTCTGACGCGTGAGACTTGCCCCGTGGTGCGACGCCAGCCCCCGAGTCTTTACTCGATGTAAAGAAAACCGTCTCGGTTCTGTGTCGTCTTTTTTGTTCGTTCCCCACGCATCCCTCTGCGAGAAGGGGGAAAATGAGCTAAACCATGCTATCCTCGAAGCGGACGAACCATGGCTGCTCGTCGAGTTACTATCAGGCAAATTTGAGTGGGGTGCTCGGTTCTCGTTCACTGGGGTTCCAACTTGTGGCCCATGTCGTGGCTCACCCCAAATCGGTTTTATTTAGTAGCCGGGTCCGTTCGATGGGTCCCGGGGGCCTGCTGTCTTCCTTTGGTAGGAATACCATGAACCAATCATCCGCAAAGGCGAACTCAAATATGAAATCTAGGAATGACCTTAGCATCCGATTGCTAGGCTAATGACCGCTAGCGTGTCCATTCCCTGTTCGCCCCTCGCTCTATTGCCTGAGACGGCCATTTCGAACCCCACTGGGTTGACCTTCGTATCTCTGGACCGTAGCGGGCCGTCGGGGCGTCTATAGCCCTTATCCCTTAGTCTTACCTAGACCCGGAGGCCGTCCCCGTTGATGTTGGTGTGTACGCGTTCGTCCGATCTCTGGATGCGTTGGGTGAACCATGTTGGGGGTCGGGCCGAGCCCTGCTTGCACTTGGGGGTAAGCGTGGCGTTGAGCCTAGTGTCCCTGCGAATGTCAGAAAAAAATGTTTCCACGCGTGGGAGCAGAATCCGAGCGAGAGTGGGCGAACCCGGGGAGGAGATTGGGTCAAGGCAAGATTTTATTGAAAAAGTCGAGGAAAAGTAGAAAGCAGCCCCCTTATCCAGCCCCCGAGCAAGATATGCAACCACAGGCTGGGAGCGCATCTTGCTTAGTCGTTCAGGCTCCGCGTCGTCTGCGCCATGTATATCGAACCTCTTCTAAAAGAAAGATACATGCGGGTGTATGTGATTCGAGGGGAGGCTCTTAGGGATAGAAACGACGTAGCTTTTCGATGTTCCAGGCATTGGAGAAGACTTGGCTGTTGGGCCCCATGGTGGCGATCTTGTAGGTTTCGGGGCGGAGGACCTCCACCATGACGTACGGGCCTTCCCACGGCGGTGTGAGCTTGTGCTTGTCTTTGTTGCTTTGCCTGAGCCGAAGCACCAGGTCTCCGATGTTGAACTCGCGTTTGCGGATGCGGCGGTCGTGGTACCTCCGGAGGGCCTGCTGGTACTTTGCGGAGTGTAGGAGGGCGATGTCCCTTGCTTCGTCCAGCTGATCCACGACGTCCTCCATGTTGGCTTGGTTTCTTTCGTCGTCGTATGCCTTGACCTGCGGGGAACTGTACTCCAGGTCGGTGGGGAGCACGACCTCTGCCCCGTAGAGCATGAAGAAGGGGGAGCAGCCGGTGGCTCTGCTCTGAGTCGTTCTGAGGCTCCAGAGGACGGCTGGCAATTCCGCGACCCAACGGCCTCCGAACTTTTTAAGCCGGCTGAAGATTCTCGGTTTTAACCCGTGCAGGATCATCTCGTTGGCGTGCTCGACCTGCCCATTTGTTTTGGGGTGCGCGACGGTGGCCCAGTCCACACGCATGTGGTTCCTGGCGCAGAAGTCCAGGAACTTCTTGCCAGTGAATTGGGTACTGTTGTCGGTGATGATCGTGTTGGGCACTCCGAACCGATATATTATGTCCGTGAAGAACATGACTGCCAGCTCCGACTTGATCCGGGCGAGAGGGCGTGCCTCGATCCACTTTGAGAATTTGTCGATGGCGACGAGAAGGTGGTCGAAGCCCCAGGGCGCCCGGGATAGCGGACCCACTAGGTCCAAACCCCAGACCGCGAAAGGCCATGTGAGGGGGATGGTCTGTATCGCTTGCGTGGGCAGGTGAGTCTTATTGGCGTAGAACTGGCACCCTTCACAGGCACGTACTACCTCTGTGGCGTTTGCTACGGCCGTTGGCCAGTAGAAACCTTGGCGGAAAGCCTTTCCAACAATCGTGCGGGGGCCTGCGTGGTGGCCGCAGTCTCCCGTGTGTATGTCCTCCAGCAGGCTCACACCCTGCTCCGTGGGGATGCAACGGTGCAGGATCCCCATGGGGCTGTGCCTGTAGAGCTCTTGATCGATAATGACGAAGGTCTTGGCGCGCCGTGCGATGCGGCGCGCTTTGTTCCTGTCGTCGGGGAGGCGCTCCCGAACCAACCAATCCAGGATAGGAAACCTCCAGTCGGGGGGAGGGTCGTCATCGCCGGTCGGTGCGTCATCTGCAGCGTCCTGTACCTCTTCGATGTCCATGACCTCCGACGCGGTGGTTTCCGAAGTCCCGACATCGGGATCCACATGCCAGGTGACGGACGACTTGTGAAGGTCACTGGCAAAGACTCCGGGCGGGACCGTACTCCGACTGGAAGCTAGTTTCACGAGCTCGTCCGCCGGCTCATTGTATCTTCTAGCGACGTGGTTGAGTTCCAGGACGTCAAACTTTTCCTCCAGGTGGCGGACTGCCTGGCAATATGCTATCATCTTAGGATCGTGGCAACTTGACTCCTTCATAACCTGTTCGACCACGAGCTGAGAGTCGCCTCACACGTCGATCCTTTTCATGCCCAACTCTGTTGCTATGTGTAGTCCGTTTACCAGGGCCTCATATTCCGCAACGTTGTTAGACGCCGGGAAGAACACACAAATCATGTACTTGAGCCGGACCCCGAGCAGGGAGACGAAAACTAGGCCGGCACCGGCATCAGTCTTCATCAGTGATCCGTCAAAGTACATGATCCAAAACTCCTGGTTCTCCGCCGCCGGTGGCAGCTTGATCTCGGTCCACTCGGCGATGAAGTCCGCGAGGACCTGGGATTTGATGGCCGTGTGTGGTGCGTAAGAGATAAACTCCCCCATGAGCTCCAGCCCCCACTTCTCCACTCTTCCCATAGCCTCGCGACTCTGTATCACCTCCCCGAGGGGGTAGGATGACACGACGGTGACGTGATGGCCGTCGAAGTAGTGGGCCAGCTTTCTCCGCGTGATGAGAACCGCATAAAGGAGCTTCTGGATTTGAGGGTACCTGGTCTTGGTCTCGGATAGTACCTCGCTGATGAAGTACACCGGTCGTTGGACCTTTAGCGCATGACCCTCCTCCTCCCTTTCGACGACGATAACGGAGCTCACCACCTGGGTGGTGGCGGCGAGGTAAAGGAGGAGGGCCTCGTGTGGCGCCGGCGGGACGAGGATGGGAGCACTTGTGAGGATCGTCTTGAGCTTGTCCAGGGCCTCCTGCACCACGGGAGTCCAGGTAAAGTGCTCGGTCTTCTTGAGGAGTCGGTAAAGGGGGAGACCTCGTTCGCCGAGGCGCGAGATGAAACGGCTCAGGGATGCGAGGCACCCCATGACCCGTTGTACCCCCTTTACGTTGCGGATTGCTCCCATGCTAGAGACGGTGGAAACTTTATCGGGGTTGACTTCGATGCCACGCTCGGAGATAATGAAACCGAGGAGCATGCCGCACGGCACCCCGAACACGCACTTCTCAGGATTGAGCTTGACGCGCTTGAGTTTCATGGCCTTGAATGCTGTCTCGAGGTCAGCGATCATGGTTTCCGTCCATTTGGATTTCACCACAATATCGTCCACGTATGCCTCGACGGTCATGCCGATGAGCTTCCCAAAAATCGAGCGCATGCATCGTTGATACCTGGCTCCCGCGTTCCTGAGTCCGAATGGCATAGTGACATAGCAAAATGAACCAAACGACGTGATGAAGGACGTCGCGAGCTGGTCGGACTCCTTCATCTGCATTTGATGGTAGACGGAGTATGCATCGAGGAAAGAAAGCGTTTCGCACCCCGAGGTGGAATCGACGATCAGATCGATGCGCGGCAGGGGTATGGGTCCTTGCCGCATGCCTTGTTTAGGCTGGTGTAATCTACGCACATTCTCTATTTTCTGCTCTTCTTTTTAACTAGCACTGGATTAGATAACCATTCGGGATGAAATACCTCTTTGATGAATCCAGCCGCCAGAAGTTTGTGGAGCTCCTCCCCGATGGCCCACCGCCTTTCCTCGTCGAAACGGCGCAGGCGTTGCATCACCGACTGGGCCCCAGATTGGATCATCAAAGCGTGCTCAGCCACATCCCTCGGTATGCCTAGAATGTCCGCAGGGCTCCACGCGAACATATCGCCATTTGCGCGGAGAAAATCGACGAGCGCCGATTCCTGCTCCAAATCTAGGGAGGCGCTGATGCGCAGTACTCGGTCGTCCATCTTGGACGGGTCGAGGGAGATTTCTTTTATCCCCTCTAGGGGGGTGAAGTTTCCCATGCCCTTAGAGTCAACTCTCTCGTTGCTCACGGCTTCGGCTGCCGCCGCCAGTTCCGGGCATCGTGCCGTGGCCATTGCATCCTCGCAACTGTGACTGTGATGACCCCGTGAGGCCCCGACATTTTGAGCTTGAGGTAGGTGTAGTTAGGAATAGCCATGAACTTTGCGTAGCACGGCCTACCCAACACCGCGTGGCAGGGTGCATGGTAGTGAGCGACCTCGAAGGTGAGGAGCTCGCTCCGGAAGTTATTCGACTCCCCGAACGTCACGGGTAAGTCAACCTGCCCGAGGGGTATGGAAGGTTTCCCGGGGACGATTAAATGGAAGGCAACACCCCTCCAGGCGAAGCTTTTTCCAAGGTACCTTTAGGGCCTCGAAGGCGTTGTAAAACATGATGTTGTGGTCACTGCCCCCGTCCATCAGCACTTTGGTGAAGCGTATGCCCCCTATGATCAGGTCCACGATGAGCGGATAGCGTCCCGGATGGGTGATACACTTCGGGTGGTCGCCCCGCCCGAATGTGATGTCGGACTCCGACCAGTCGAGGAAAACAGGGGCCGTCGGGACGGACGTGAAGACCTCGCGCCACTCCTACCCCTGGCGACACTCGTGATCGCCGGTCCTCGAATTGCCGAAGATCACGAGGCATTTGTCCTTTAGGGGGTAAGGATCGTTGCGAATCCTGCCCCCTTTTTCGACGATTGAGAAATGCCTAGCCATCTTGTCACACTGCTGAGGCGTGTGTCTGACCGGCATGCTATGGTGTGGGCATGGCTCGGCGAGGATGCCATCATTCTTGCCTCCCTTTCTCCTGCCATGGGGAGGAAAGCAAGCCCCACGATCTGCTGGTGTGACCGCGTCGTCGCAGCTGCGCTGCGGCCCGCCCTTCGCCTTGCAGGGATGGGAGGTCATGCCGACCGCCTCTCCGCCCGGCGTACAGGCCACAATGATGCCAGGGAGGCGCCGGCAGACCACTCGTCGTCGTCGTTTCTTGAGTCGCCGCCCTGCGCCGCCGGGCCCCCCGAGGTCCAGCCATTGGGGGTCTGGGAACCGCGGGTCGCCCGCGACATGAGCGCCAGAGTTCCTGTTTCCCGCACAAGCGCATTGAGCCTGGAAGAGAGTAGCTGCCCTCCCGCGAGCGGCGCCGCCATGTTGGCGAACGCGAAGTAGAGGTTGTGCAGGGACTCCTGAGTTGGTGGGGGCCCATAAGCGTGTCGAGCTGGCGCTCGAACTGAGGGTAGTCGACCCGCGGGCGACTTGTTCCCCGCAGGGAGACAGGTGGAGGTGGGCCATGGATGCGGTGATGGCATCCATGGCTACCTCGGAGGATGCCGTAGGGTGACGGAGGGCCAGGTCGGCCCCCTGCCCGTTGCACTGGAAGTCCAGGCTACCAAAACGAACAATGGAGCGCGGAGCGAAATCAACGTGGCGATTAGCCATCCGAAACTCGAAAATACGGGTGACATGCAAAGGTCCTCTACCTGGCGTGCCAACTGTCGGTGTCTAAAATGGTGGGGTCTAGACGGCCAATGAGTAAATTTCTAAGCGTGTCGGAGTTCAGATGGTTACGCTCGGAGAACACAGAGGTTTATACTAGTTCAGGCACGAACGCCCTATGTCCAGTTTGCTGCGGAGTCGTGTTACCGAGCGCAGAGGACTCATAGAGGGGAGCTACAAGCTTTGGTGAGAGAGGGAAGCCAGTTCCCAGGTCTTGTGCGTATGAGGTTCTTGGTTCTGGTGTGTGTTCACGTGAATGCGAGTTTAAGTGTGTGTGAATGAGTGTTGGAATGTCGAGAGAGAGAGATTAGAGGTCCATTCTCCCCTTTTATATGTAGGGAGAGAAGGAGGAGTACAGTAGAGAGAGAGAGAGAGAGAGAGTGAACGTGGGCCCCGCTTGGGCTGCTGTCGTGGGAGAGCTTTGTCTTCTTTATGTCTTCCTTCCTGAGGAAGATTGCGCCACTAGACATATGTCCGGGTCCTGTTCGTCCTTGTTGTGCTGTAGCCACGCGCCTAGAAACCAGGAACTCCGCTGTTCCCCTACTCGGGCATGGGCGGGGGCTGGTCGCACAGTGCCACGCACCCCCGCGTTCCGTCGTACAAGGCTGATTACGCCCTAATCCCTGTTCGAGTGTCCGTTGGAGGTATGACGCGGGTGTAGCGCGCGTAAGTCATCGATGAGGAAGCACATGACCTTGTACCGTAGGGGGGAAACAGGGGTAGGCATGGCGACTCATGCCTTGAACCCCATCCCTGAGGACGGAGGGAACTGTGGACCTTTTGACTATATGGGCTAGGACGCCCCTAGCCACTGGCGGCGATGAGACCTCCGAGGGTAGGGATATGTCACGGATGACGTCGCCCTGGCTCGGACGAGGCGGAAGAGTCCCCGAGGGTGGATGACGTCACAGATGATGTCTCCTGTGATCGGACGGGACGAAGGAGCCTTCGAGGGTAAATGATGTCATGGACGACGCCTCCTTAGCTCGGGCGAGGCGAAGGAACCCCCGAGGGTAGAAGGTGTCACGGATGGCATCTCCCTAGCTCGGGCGAGGCAAAGGTCCTCCGAGGATGCGAAGGAGCCCCCGAGAATAGGTGGCGTCACGGATGACGTTACCCTAGCTCGGGTGAGGCGAAGATCCTCCGAGGGGAAGTAGCGGTCTTGGTTGATTTGGGGATGAAGAGCCCCCACGTGTGATGACGTTACCGTGGATCGGACGGGGCGGAGAGCCCCCGAGGGTGATTTGGTTTTTGTGCTGGTGAAGAATCATGGCCCTAGTTGGTTTCGGTGATTAACGACAAC
Source organism: Microstegium vimineum (assembly GCA_022036555.1). Taxonomy (NCBI): domain Eukaryota; kingdom Viridiplantae; phylum Streptophyta; class Magnoliopsida; order Poales; family Poaceae; genus Microstegium; species Microstegium vimineum. The sequence continues at coordinate 22,604,942 of CM039120.1, read as the reverse complement.
TAGAGATTATTATGGCTAACGTGTGTTTTGCAGAGGCTATGCGTAGCTTAGCCATAGTGATCAAGGAGAATGGGCTCTAAAGGTCATCACTTAGCCCCCAAGATGGATATCGTTTCGGTTCTTAAGGAGACATGATGAAGACCCTAGAATGATAGGCTAAGTGTCATAAGGAGATGAAGGGCACTTAGAATTAGATAGGGCTTCTCTTTTTATCTTTGACCGTACTATTAAGAGGGGTTGAGATTAGTAGCTTGACTTAGGAAAGCTTCATGTTTAGGTGTGGTGCACACTTGACTTCCTTAGCTCTAAGCAAGCCTATGGTAACCGTAAGATAGCCTAGAACAACTTCCATATTCATCGCGACGAAAAACGGAGTTGTCAAAATCATTTTCTGGGCGTCGGACGCTCCTGGCAGGGGCGCCGGACGCTGTCCGTCGGCATCGGACAAAGGCGCCGGACGCTGGGTGGTCGAGTCCACAGCGTCCGTCGGCCTTCCAGAGAGGTTGTTTTCTAGCTAAGTTTTTCAGGGTACGACGGACGCTGTCCGTCGGCCAGGTGTCGGACGCTAGGAAGAGCGTCCGTCGACCTTCCAGAGAGGGTGTTTTTCAACCCTAGCCAGAACTCAGCGTCGGACGCTGTGGCTGAGCGTCCGTCGCCCAGTGACGTAGCGTCCGTCGCTGGGAATAGTGTGTCAGAACTAGCCGTTAGACAGAGGCGTCGGACCGTCCGTCGCCTAGGCGTCGGACCGTCCGTCGCCTCAATTATGAACAGAAACTAGCCGTTGGGAATGCGATGGACCGTCCGTCGCCTAGTCGATGGAGCATCTGTCGCCAACTTAAATTGCCAGCCCGAGGCAGTTTTCAGAGGGTCTATTTATAGGCCCTCCCACTTCTCTCCCACCTGGCCTTTGCTCATTTGAGTTGCTGAGTTTGTTGAGAAGGTTGGGAAGAGAGCAAGAGCCCTAGAGAGAGAGAGTGATTCGCGAATCCATCCATCCTCTCTCTAGTTCATCCAAGAGTTCAAGTGTGCATCCTCTAGTTGTGAAGCTTGAGTGAGTCAAGCGAAGATCGAGGCTTGTTACTCTTGGTTATCGACATCACCTAGACGGTCCGGTGGTGTTCGGAGGAAGGTGACCGCCGGAAGATTGTCGGCGGCCCTTCTCCATCGATGTTTGTGATCGGTTGTGGGCGATTCACCGAGCCGGAGTGGCGAAGAATCAGCCCGTAGAGAGCACTCATCCCTTGCGCGGGATTGAGGGGGAGCTATACCTTGCGAGGTGCTCCAACGAGGACTAGGGGGGAGTGTCGACTCCTCGATACCTCGGCAAAACATCGCCGTGTCAAGCATCTCTTTCCCTAGCTCTTTATTACCGCATTACTTTCCGCACGTGTCTTTCATTTCATACTAGAATTGTGTAGGAAGTTTTCGCTTTCCATTGCCTTGTTACCGCTTTCTAGCTAGGACACACAAGTGGTAGGCACTAGGGGGTTAATTGGCTCTTTATAGGGTTAATTCTTGTTTAGAAATTAAAAAGAGCCCAATTCACCCCCCCCCCTCTTGGGCATCTTGATCCTTTCAGCTGGGCAGTAAATTGGGTACCCTATTTCTAGGTATCCGACAGTGATAAACAAGAGTATGCCACACATGGGAGAGTATCTCACAAGCATCAAACATCACACATATATACAAATGCATGAAAGGTAGATATGATGACATGAGTACGGGGAAATAAATCACACAAGTAAGAATCAAATCCCCTATCTCACAACTCTCCCCCTATCTCTGATATACTTGACCCTCTCTCCCCCTTTGGCGTCTAGCACCAAAAAACTAAGCATCTGGAGCTGGGGATGGAGCCGAGGTAGCTGCCGCCTTGCGGTCAAGCATGATGAAGTCCTGAAGATCTGACTCGTCTGACTCATCATCTGCCTCTGTCTCTGCTGCTGTAGGCTCAGCTAGGGTGACCTCTGGAACCGGAGCTGCTGGTTCAGAAGCTGGCACTGTCTCTCCTAGCTCCCCCTGAGGCTCTGAAGGAGTAGCATTCTGTATTGAAGCCTCAGACGGTCTGGCCCCTGTGGTAGCGGGTCTGGGAGCCCGACGAGTGAAGACCCGAGGTGCTGGGGAAGTAGTCACTGCCAGAGCTGCAAGTGTAACAGCGGCAACAAGCCCGGCTGGCTGGCTCTGAGAGAGGCGGTGAGGATACTGCCACTGAGACTGCTCCGGCATCCACTCCACGCTGGCTCTCTGTCTCAACTACCTCGGCTGCGACGATAGTAGCCTCTGTCTGAAATGCAGCCCAAGGTGGAGTAGTGACTGTCTGGGTAGAGCAGTCTGGCACGACCTCCAACGATGCAACCAAGGACAAGTAGGTGCCTGCCGCCGGAGGATGCTCCTCTGAGAGCTGAGTCTCGGGTGCTGCTACCGCTGGTGAGTCCTCTCCAGTGATCTCTCTATAAGTAGCTGTGAAACCCCATGTAGTCTCCTCAATAGTAGCCCCCCGGGTAGGAGTGAATCCAATCTGAAAGTCACCGGGGGAAGCCAACCATGATGAAACCTGGGTCATCGGCGTCTAAAACGCAGGCGAAACTGGAGGCTGACTCTGAAGCCCGCTGCCCTGTAACGCTAGAGTCGAGACAACCACAGGAGGTGTCTGTGCCTATGAAGAGAGTTGCGGCTACTGCTGGGAGGTCTCAGGTAGAACAGGCTGATGTGTAAGTGACGGTCCTAAGCTCGACCCAAGAAGCCTACTGAGAAGCTCTATCATCTGTCTCTGTGACTCTGCCTGTTGCCTCTGCAAGAGCAGAAACTGCATCTGAAACTCATCCTGAAGGGCCTGAGCCTGAGCGGCTAACTGCTGAGCAGTGAGTCTACGAACCTCCTCAGCCTGTCTCATCTGCTCCTCTGCCTATCGTGTCTGCTCCTCCTGCATCCTCGAAAGGATGGTGAGAATAGTGCTCTCTGAAGCACCTGAGGCTGGGGCTGTGGCTGTACATTACCCATTGGCCTCGTAGTCATGAGACCGGGGTGCGTACTCGGGAACTGGCCTGTAGTCCTCGTCAGAGCTATCTGAGGCTATATCCTCTCTATAGGAGGCCTCAGCAGCTGCATCAATCTGTGCATCAAGATCCGCAAGCTCTGCCTGAGCGATCCGCTATACTGTAGTATCTTGTCTACTCCTCTGACTGTGGTGGCACTCCTGTCTGCCTGGTGTCTGGACGGTAAGCTCGACTGGGGCGAGGAAGGTTCCCGTGGATGACCAACTGGCTCATCTGGTACTCAGGGAACACTGTGCCTGACCGGGTAAGAGTGCTCATCATGGAAGGTGACCCGGCCCTAGAGACCATCAAGTAAGAAATCCAGTGGGCATACTGCAACTGCCAGTGCCCACGGAGGCCTGCTGGTATGATGTCCTCCATCTCGCTTACTATCAAGTCCCACAAGTCAAACTTTTCCATTCTGATCACGTGAGCTAGCAGCCACAACTGTAAGCGGGTAAGAATGTCACGGGCTCCAACTCTGGGTAGAACAGTCCTCCTTAAGGCCTCATGGAGAGTCCGAGCAAGTGGTATGAGGTCACGTGGAGTACGGCTCGAACCCTCTGTGAAAGGCTGCAAGAAGCAGGGCCTCACATAGTCTGTAGATGACACTATCCCGTCGTGGGGTCAATGAGGTGCCTCCTGATCCCCGTAACACAAACTGTGGATCCTCGTCTCTGAGGCCTCCAGGTGGAAGATCTCCCTAAACCTCTGAGTTGTGACCATGTAGTCTTGACCTCTAAAGTCGTAGTGAAAGAACGTGTGGTCAGGTGAGATCCACAGGGATGCCTAGAACTATCGAACCCAGTCCTCCTGGTATGTGCCGGCTCGCCCCATCAACTCAGTCAAACCCTGAAGATACTGCAAGTGTTGAACTATCTCTAGACCACCGACACTCTCGATACGTCGGAGTGGGCACACGCGGTGTGCACCAAGAGGAGCATCTATCTGGACGTAGCCTCAGTAGAAGTCCTCGTGCAGAGGTGTATAGAAGGGAGGACTGGCATGAGGGTCTCGCTGAGGAGGGAACCAGGTCTGGAAGTCAACAAACCGAAGAAGCTGCACCTACTTCGTTGTAAGCACTCGAACCTGCTGTCTCACTGGGTCTGGCAAGCGAGGTCCTGGTGGGCTGTCAGGTGCTCCTAAACCACGAGACCGTGTAACTCGACGAGCCATCAGCTCACCAATCGAAGAGTGGCCCCCGACCTCTATCTGCTCTGTGTCTAGAGCTAGCTCTACCTCCTCTGACTCAGTAGCCTCTACAGGCTCTGTCTCTAGACACGAGGGGGACTCATGACGCGCTCCACGGCGAGGGGAGATCCTCAAGCCAGCGCGACATCCACCCTGCTCTGCTAGCTCTGCGGCCTCTGCCACTGCAACTGCTGCTGCAGAGTCTGGATCCATAAGCGGCCTCTTCCGCTTTCTTGACACTAGCTTGGCCTTGCCCTTTCCCCGGTCGGTGTGAGGACGCGGTGGAGGTGGAGGGTCACCACCACTCCCGGGGACAGGACCTGCATTCTTCCTCCGCAGCATTGTCGGCCACAGGAAGAACCACTGAAAGAGCTGACTGTCACTGGCAACAAAACCTCAACTAACTGATCACTGCCACTGCTCAAATGCAAACCAAATTCTAACAATTCACAAGCAATCAAGAGTGGCTCTAGAAGCCCTGGACTATCACTCTCAAGTCTTTGCCTCGTTCCATACTCGCGGGCTTTGCCCCGAGTTCACTGTCACTGATCCACTGCTTAACTGACCCTGCTCGATAGATAGAGAGGAGTATATAGAAATATAAGCACATACATCTAGAGATAAGTAATATCTATTATAGAAGCATGAATTCAGATAAGAGATAGATCGTTACTGCCCAATCCATACCTCAAACCAGTGACCAAGAAAGTGAGGGGGAATGAATCCTCGATCAATCCAATACAAATCCGCAACCTAAACAAGGGGATAGGTGAAGAGCAAATTTAGGGTTTGGGTGGAATTTGGTGGATGAAGAAATACAAAGGCCAAAGTAATTGTAGGGCAAACAATCACCTTGAGAGAAGCAAGCAGAGATCCACTGGAGAAGATTTAATCCACAGAGCACCTGAGGGGACTCCTTCTGCTGCTCGGTCGAAACGCACGAGAAGGGAGAGGGAAGCAGGGGAAACTGGCCGGCGACGCAGGGAAGAAGGCCACCGGGGGCGAGGAACTCAGCCGAGCAGCGGCGCTGGCGAGCAGAGGCATGGGGCGGGAGCGAGGGCGAGGGACAGCGGCGACGGAGGAAGAAACGGACGGACGACGACGGATCTGGACTGAAAAACAACCGAGAGGAGAGAGAGAGGGAGACGAGGGTTTTCAAAATGATTTGCGCCTGATAAGTTCACGACGGATGCTCTGGATCTGAGCGACGGACGCTCTATCAGAGTGCGACGGATGCTGGGCAGCGTCCAACGGCATTGTCTGTCGCGCTTACAGAACGAGTGTGAAACGCCTTAACGCATTGACCGCGTCAGACGCTTCGTGTTAGACGCTTCGCATCGGACGCTGGGGAGCGTCCGTCGCCCCGTAGACAGGCAACTTTTCTCTCCGAACGATCGCGACGGACGCTGAGGCATTTGTCACCGAGCGTCCGTCGGCAGCGTCCGGCGCCTTTAAAATGGAATTTTTCAAATCAGATTTTTGCGTCTTTCTCCCAGCCAAGTCCCAGTTCCAATAAGGTCCAAATAACACCTGATTGGACTTGATATGAGAACCATCTCTCAAACTCTCATTTGCAAGTAGTTTGCCATAGGCTTTAAACTTAGTTTTAGCTCAAAATAGTCGAATGGAATCTTGCAAGGAGACATCATAGGGCCACAAGAGGGGTATAGAAACATCTTGAGCTTGGAATGCTCCCCCTAAGTGGACGAACCCAGCGGATGCTCAAACTAAACCGAAAAGAAACAGCAAGCAACACATGCACATGCAATGCATTATAAGAATTTGAATCTAGGTTGCTTGCAAGTTTAAACCATGATTGGACTTCTTCACACGTTCAAGAATGGTTATTCCAACCATGTTAGCCTAGCCTATGTGCATTACTAATTAACATGATTAAATTACACATGATGCAAGGTTGGTTCTCACAAGATCATCTTTTAGTGAAGTTAGAGTGATCAAGCACATTCAACTCGTTTCTCAACCTATAAAAGGTTGCTTCATCGAGTCGTTTAGTGAAGATATCCGCCAATTGATTTTCGCTAGAAACTCCCACTAGTGATATGTCTTTCCTAGCCACATGATCTCTAAGAAAGTGATGGTGAATATCTATGTGCTTGGTACGAGAGTGTTGAACTGGGTTATTTGCAAGCTTTACGGCACTTTCATTATCACACAAGAGTTGAACATCTTTTAAAAACACGTCATAATCAAGAAGTGTTTGGGTCATATATAAGATTTCTGCACAACTTGCTCCCATGGCTATGTATTCCGCCTCGGCGGTAGACAATGCCACACTATTTTTCTTCTTAGAGGACCAAGAAACAAGTGATCTTCCTAGCAAATGGCAACCGACGGAGGTACTCTTCCTATCAACCTTACACCCGCCGTAATCCGAATCAGAATAGCCACAAAGTAGGAAGGGAGCTCCTTTGGGATACCAAAGGCCAATGCTAGGGGCGTGCCTTATGTACCTTAGGATTCTTTTTACCGCACTTAAGTGCGACTCCTTAGGATTAGCTTGGAACCTTGCACACATACACACACTAAACATGATATCCGACCTAGAAGCGGTGAGGTAAAGTAAACTACCGATCATCGAGCGATAAAGAGATTGGTCGATCGGTTTACCTCCCTCATCGAGATCGAGATGCCCATTAGTAGGCATTGGGGTCTTGATTGGCTTGAAATCCTCCATCTTGAATTTCTTGAGCACATCATGAGTGTACTTCTCTTGAGATATGAAGGTGCCCTCCCTCAATTGCTTCACTTGGAAGCAAGGAAGAAGGTTAGCTCGCCAATCATCGACATCTCAAACTCCTTGGACATCAATGCACCAAATTCCTTGCTATGATCTTGGTTTGTTGACCCAAATATAATGCCATCAACATACACTTGGCAAACAAAGATCTCTCCATCAACCACCTTGGTGAATAGTGTGGTATCCACTTTCCTGATCTTGAAGCCCTTCTTGAGTAGGAAGTCCCTTAGCCTCTCATACCAAGCTCTTGGAGCTTGCTTTAATCAATATAGAGCCTTGGACAACCTATACACATGATTAGGACAATTTGGGTCTTCAAACCAGGGAGGTTGTGAGATAAAAACAAGTTCATTAATGAAACCATTTAGAAAGACACTCTTCACATCCATTTGAAAAAGTTTCATTTTATGATGTGAATCATATTCCAAAAGGATACGAATGGCTTCTAGTCTTGCAACCGGTGCAAAGGTCTCCCCAAAATCCAAGCCTTCAACTTGGGAGAACCCCTTTGCAACCAATCTTGCCTTGTTCCTCACAACCACGCCTTGATCATCTTGCTTGTTCCTAAACACCCACTTGGTGCCAATGATTCTTGCTCCTTTGGGCTTTTCTACTAGTGTCCACACTTCGTTCCGGGTGAAGTTGTTCAACTCTTCATGCATGTCATTTACCCAATCCGGATCCGCAAGTGCATACTCCACACTAGAAGGCTCAACAAAGGAAACAAAGAGTGATGCTTAACATAAGAAGCAAGTCTAGATCTAGTTGTTACCCCCCTTGATGGACTCCCTATGATGAAGTCTTGTGGATGAGCTTGAAGCATAGGTGTAGATCTTCTTTCAATCACTTGGGGAGGAGGTTTTGGTGCACCAACATCACTAGCTTGAGCCTCGGCTTGATCTTGAGGGATGAATGTATCTTCTTGTGCTTCCCTCACTTGTTCTTCATCAACTTGAGGCGTGGGTGGTGGAGAAGGTACTTGATTTGCATCATCTTCATCATCTTCCACCTCTAGTGGGTTGATGGCACCAACAGGCAAATTATTCATAGCCTCCCTCAAGGGTTCATCACCTACATCATCAAGATTCTCATGCTCTTCTTGAGAGCCATTAGTTTCATCAAACTCCAAGTCATACATTTCTTCAACTAAGCCGTTGGTTTGTTAAATACACGGTATGCCTTGGATTTAAGCGAATAACCAACAAGGAAACCAATGTCACAACGCCTTTGAAACTTCCCCAAGTGTTGGCGCTTCTTGTAGATGTAGACTTTGCATCCAAACACCCAGAAGAATGGTATATCCGGTTTCTTCCCATTCAAAAGCTCATAGGGGGTCTTCTTGAGAAGCCTTTGGACAAATAGTCGGTTGGCCGCATAGCATGCGGTGTTGACTGCTTCGGCCCAAAACTTCTCGGGATTGTTGTACTCATCTAGCATTGATCTTGCAAGAGTGATTAGTGGCCGGTTCTTCCTCTCTACTACACCATTTTGTTGTGGGGTATAGGTGGCAGACACCTCATGCTTGATCCCAACTTCATCACAATAATCCTCAATCTTGGTGTTCACAAACTCGGTCCCATTGTCACTTCTTATCTTCTTGATCTTCACATCAAACTCATTTTGGGCTCTAGTTGAAAACTTCTTGAATATTGATTGAGTCTCTCCCTTGTGTTGAAGAAAGAACACCCAAGTGTACCTAGAGTAATCGTCAACTACCACCAAGCAAAATAGATTGCCTCCAAGGCTAGCATAGGTGGTAGGTCCAAATAAATCCATGTGGAGTAGCTCTAGGACTCTTGAGGTTGACATGAATGCCTTGGTGGGATGGGTGTTGGCCACTTGCTTGCCGGCTTGACATGCACTACACAATTTGTCCTTCTCAAACACCACATCCTTCACACCTCTGACCAATTCCTTCTTGACAAGTTTCTTCAAGGTTGACATGCCCACATGAGCCAATCTTCTATGTCATAACCAACCCAAAGAACTCTTGGAGAAGAGACATGTTTGCAAACTAGCTTCATTTGAGGTGAAATCCACTAAGTAAAGGTTGTTGTGCCGAAACCCTTTGAATATCAATGGTGAATCTTCAATCTTGGTCACAACTACCTCCTTTGGAGTGAAGAGACATTGGAACCCAAGATCACACAATTGTCCAACCGATAGCATGTTGAAGCTTAGAGATTGCACTAACAAGACATTTGATATTGATTGATCATTGGAGATTGCCACTTTGCCTAGGCCTTGCACTTTGCCCTTTGAATTGTCCCCAAATGTAATCTTGTCTTGCCCTTCACAATCTTTCTCAAGTGTGGTGAACATCCGGGAGTCACCGGTTATATGTTGAGTGCAACCACTATCAATTACCCAATGACTTCCACTGGTATTGTAGTTCACCTACACACAAGCAACTTCGAGTTAAGCTTGTTGTTTGGGAACCCACACTTGGTGAGGTCCCATAGCCTTGTCCACCAATTCCTTAGAAACCCATAGCACTTTGGGCTTGTTCTTCATCTTAGGACCGAGAAACACAACTAGGGGTCTACCCTTGGAGTCCTTGTTGATGATGAAGTGTGCATCATGAGCAAATGGCCTTGTGTGCTTGGGAAAGGTCTTGGGAGGTGAAGTCTTGCATTGAAACTCAAAGTGACCAACTTGTCCACTTCTTGGGCTTGGGCTTTGGCTTTTCATAGTTGTTGCTCATGGCCTTGTTCTTGTAGTAGTTCTTTGCTTCAATATTGACCTTGGCCTTCATGAGTTGGTTCCCCTTGAACCCAATACCGGTTTTGTCGGTCTTCATGATAGTGTTCATCAAGAGGTCACTTTGGAGGTCGTGGCCCTTGGTGAACTTCTCCATTCCATTTGCAAGCTTGATCTTCTCAACCTTGAGCTTTGCATTTTCTTCTTTGAGGGAGTTGATCAAGGTGATTGCATCCTTGTCATCTTGCTTGGTCGACTTGATAGTGAAGGGCTTGTTAGCCTTGAGAGTGATTAGCTCTTCCTTGAGCTCGGAGTTCTCTTGCCTCATCTTCACATACTCTTCATACTTATCGGCCTCAACTACCTTGTTGCCCTTGCACTTAGCATTTTGCTCACTGGCAACTTCATCAAGCAAGTCCTCACAAGAAGTAGCTATATCACACTTAACAACCGGGTTAATAGCAACATGTGTAGCAAGATCATTTGTAAGAAATTCATTAGCTACCACAAGTGTGCCATGTTCATTTCTCACTTGGTTGTAGTCATCTTTTAGCAAGTTATACCTTGTGTAGAGCTCTTGTGTTGACCTCTCAAGCTTATCATGTTTCTCATTAGCTTGCTTGAGTGAGGCTTTGAGCTCCCTAGTGCTAGATGTGAGAGAATGGTTCTCAAGCTTCAAATCATCATTGGCACTAGACAAGGCATCAAGCTTAGCATGCAAGTTTTCTTTGATTTCTTGGATTTGTCGTTTTTACCTTTGTACCTCCTAATGATGCTAGAGTACTTGTTGCAAATTTTAATTAGATCATCATAGGATGGTGTGTCCTCATCATCACTATCACTAGAGTCACCACTATCATCATCATCCTCTTTTTGTACCTTCTTGTCACCTTTAGCCATGAGGCATAGGTGTGTAGAGGATGAGCTCGGTGATGAAGGAGGAGGTGGTGGTGGAGTAGAAGAACCAATCACCAAAGCGGCCACCTTCTCATCTTCACTCTCACTATCGGAGGGCTCACTTGAATCTTCAATGTCGGTGAGCCAATCTCCAACAATGTAAGCCTTGCCATCCTTCTTCTTCATGTCAAAGTCGAAGTTCTTCTTCTTATAAGGCTTATCTTTCTTCTTGTCATCTTCACTAGAATCATCTTGTGCACCCTTCTTCTTTTAGTTCTTGAACTTCTTGTTCTTGAACTTGTCTTTCTTCTCTTCGGTGCAAGAATGAGCTAGATGACCAAGAGTGCCACAATTGTAGCACTTCATTTGAGAGATTGGCTTCCTTGAAGAGCTTGTGAAGAATTTCTTCTTCTTTGAGTCAAACTTGACTCCATTCTTGTTTAGCCTCTTCAACATCTTGGTGGTCTTCTTCACCATGAGGGCGATGTTGTCATCATCTTCATCATCACTTGCGCTCTCATACACAAATTGCATCTTGCACTTCTCCGAAGAGGATGCCTTGAGAGCCAAGTCCTTCTTCTCCTCCTTCTCTTTTTCTTTCTTCTTGGAGGAGGATGAAGAGCCACCATCACCAATCTTCATGTACATCTCATGGGCATTGATCTTGCCCAATACTTGTGTTGGTGTAGCGGCGGAGAGATCCCCTTGGTGAAGAACCGTGAAGATGTGGCTATACTATTCAATTGGCAAGACACAAAGTATCTTGCACACCACATCAGTCAGCGACATTTGGTTGAGCCCAACTCCATTCAAATCCTCTACAAGAATGTTAAGACGTGAATACATCTCATTTCCATTTTCATTAGCAAGCATAGTAAAGGAATTGAGCTTTGCCATGACCAAGTGATAGCGTTCCTCACGCTCACTCTTTGTGCCTTCGTGAAGAGCACGAATAGTGGTCCACAACTCAAATGCGTCTTTGGAATTACGCACTCGGTTGAAGACATCCTTGCAAATGCCACAAAAAAGAATGTTCTTCACCTTGTGTTGACACAAAATGTGACGTACTGTGTCTCACACACAGCAAGCCGGAAAGCGTGACTTCAATCGGGTGCCCGGGTGCTTCGAGAACCGAGAACGTGCCAGTCAATTTGACCTGAAACTAACAAGGGATGAAAGTCATTAGATATAAACTGGAATGTGCCGGGTGATACTAGACAGTTCCATATGTACGGCCCTGAAGCCACTTACAACGACATACAACTATGAAAGCTATCTGCCAATAGGTTTTATGGAACGTTCGGCTAAAATGAACATGTAACACGCAAATCACTGATTGCCGAATGCGTATGCATGAAAAAAGGAAATACGAACGACTTGTAATTGACTATAAGTTAAAGCATAACCAATCTCAGCAATCAGCCGAATTGGGGTCCATGATGAAGGAAACACGTAAGCAAACATGATTAAACTAATCTAAAGCCTGCATCTGCTGCACGACACCCAACGTCATCAAAGCTTAAACATGGATAGCATGCATGAACCCGCAACACGTGACAATCTAGATTCAAACTAATTCGGCTATTTTTAGATATAAGATCTAATCATGGAAACAACATGGGAGCAATTCATGATAACGTAGATAGATCTATATAAACTAATGCGAACACATGGTGGATAAGTACCCATGTATGTTCAGCTTTGATGATGAGTGATTGATCAACACGTGAGTGTTTCAGTTTGAGTGGCTTACCCTAACCTCTGTGAAAGCAGAAACATGTGCTTGTCTATCGGCTTGTGGTGTGCAGGTGCTATGCCTAGTGACAGTGGTCAATGGCGTGGAGAAGGTCGAGTAGAGGCTTTCCGTGCCGATGGACTGAGAGCGGTGAAGGGCGAAAGCGGGGCTCGGACTGAGGGACCATGGGCGCCGGCGGACTAGCTGTGGTGGCTAGTACCTGACACTGGCAAGTGCGAGAAGACATGGAGGTAGACCGAGTCGACTGAGTCAAGATGGTGTACGCGCGAGTCGAGCGGAGGCTCAGGGGACTCGTAGTCCGATCGGGCGAAGACAAGGTGGCTCGCGTCGAGTGGTTTTGTGGTTTGGGCCTCAAAACCATCCGCATCGGTTTCCGAGTTTGGGCCGCAAAACCGGTAATTGAGCCCAAAGCTACCGGTGGCGGGTTTCCTGGGTTTGGGCCTGAAAACCTAGGCGGAGCTTCCGAGGAAGCGGGGATGGCACGTGGCGGAATCCTGGAGGTTGCATCGAGGCGACGACAACTCCCGGCAGGAAGCGGGGCCGTCCATTCAAAATGCGGGAGATTTTTCCAGGAGCTTGGACTACAATACTTAGGCTAGGTAGTTCACTCAATGTATCTAGGGGGGTCTTTGGGAAATAGCCAAAGCCCGTTAAGTAGGGGGTGAAGGGGTATCCCTCATCCCATCTCTTGAACCCTAATCATTTGCCCCAACTCTCTCTCTCTCTCTAGTTCATGAGATCCCTAGGTTACTTCCACTAACCTTTGTAAGAACTTGAGTTTGTTGCGAGGAATCGGAGGCCGTAACCTCCGTAAGCCATGGTGGCTTCGATTTCGTGATTGTGTTCCCGTTTTGCTTGTGTTCTTCGCGTTTTGCTTTTGCTCCCTATTTTCCCAAGATGATTTCTCTTTGTAGGGAGTAGCTCTTGCAATTCCGTTTGAACCAAGTTGTTCGTGTTCGTAAGGAGCATCTTTGCACTGAAGGAATTTCCCTCAAACCTCACGAGTGCGTAGATCGGGCGATTTCTTTGCGGTGTTCTTCGTTCTTGCCCCTTTTCCCAAAATCCTCGTTTCCCTTTTAATCCTCACCAAATTGAGCAATGATTTCTTCGGGATAGCTCCTCCATAGCACTAGAATCATGCCTACCAACTTGGGTTGCTAGTGGAGAACATTTGGTCAAGATTTGGGAAGATTTGGTGGAGAGAAAAACGATTTTCGCGGTTACTGCGCGTTTGTCTGGGGCGTCGGACGCTCCGAGGGTTTTGCGTCGGACGCTGGTACGTGCTGACGTCAGCGTCCGTCGCCTCGCTTATTGGCGTCCTTCGGTTTTAGCGTCAGACGCTCTTCAGAGTCCGTCGCCCAGCGTCCGTCGCGTGGTGTGTGCTGTTCTGTTCTGTTTTGCTCTCAGGTAGGCCGACGGACGCTTGTCCAAGCGTGCGTCGCCTCAGTAGTTTTTCAGCTTCTGTTAGGCTCTCTGGAAGGCCGATGGATGCTCGCCTAAGCGTCTGTCGCCAGCGTCTGATGCCCTGCCCTGGAGCGTCCGTCGCGCTGTCCTCCAGCGTTCGTCGCCCTGCTGTCCAGGGTCCGACGCCTGTCTTTTGGGCTGTTTTGCTTGGGGTTCTTGCCTCTTTCTCATAGGGGTTGAGAACTCATTCTTGGGGGTTTCCGGTGAGTTTTCCTCCACTGCCGGTGAGCTTTCATTTGTTGGTTTTCGTCTGAGTTTGGTTTTTGGGAAAGAGTGGCCCGAATATTTCGAGAGAAATTTGAGGCTCCCATTCACCCCCCCTCTATTCGCCGTTCTCGGTCCTTCAATTGGTATCAGAGCAGGTTAAGGATCAATCCACCTTACACGGTTCTTGATCCGCAAAGGCGACATGTAGCGAGGTGCTGGTAAACCTCCTTACTTCGATGGAACCAACTTTGCCTATTGGAAGGTGCGCATGTCTGCTTACCTCCAAGGGCTTGATACGAAGTTTTGGGAGATTTGTGAGAATGAGAACTACGTGGTTCTTGAGGCTCGGATGACCAATGCCTAGGTTATGCAGCATGCATCTAATGCAAGAGCTCGTAGCATTCTCTTCTCTTGTTTGTCTCTTCCGGAGTTTGAGCGGGGTTTGAGTCTCACTACGGTACGGGAGATCTGGCAAACACTCTTGAGATATCATGAGGGCAACCCTCAGATCAAGTCCATACTCTTTGACACGTACCGTAGAGAGTACGAGAACTTTGCTCAGTTGGCTGGCGAATCTGTTGACGGGATGTTCACTCGCTTCCAATCTATCGTTGGCAACTGGATTTGGTTTTCGGGAAAGAGTGGCCCGAATATTTCGAGAGAAATTTGAGGCTCCCATTCACCCCCTCCTCTGGTCGCCGTTCTTGGTCCTTCAACTAACAAGAGCCGAACCGTATCAATCTAGATTGGGAAAAAGAGTGTTTGCAAATATGTAAAGATTATATAAAACATGCAACACGATAACTTAATAAACCCAATAGATCTTGCCAAATCTACAGGAGCCGATAACTATCTTGCTTTTGCTAAGCATACAAGCAAATATCCGCCGCACGACATCTACTCATAGGCAAAACACAAGCGAAGACCTCTTGATTATTGAACAAAGATCCGCCGCATGATCATTGATAATAAACAAGACTACTTGCATCAATATCTAAATCCACCGCATGATACTAGACATGATAACAAGGTTGCCAAGACTTACGGAGGTCGACAGATCAATGATTCCTCTCGAAGAACTCGACGACACGACAAAGGACTCGAAATTGGCATGGGGCCGGTTGTATTGGTTTGGTTGTGAACACCCTTTACAATGGCCTAAGGGTTTATATTTATACCCTGGTCATGACATGAGTCCTAAGAGGACACGACTACAAGATATTAAAGGAAAAGATACAATATCTCGACTCTATTTCTCTTTCGGAGTCTTTATTTCCTTAACCGTTACGGCTATTGTTGTCAATCGGTTCTTTTCTTGCCCTTTTTGTCGTCTCGACGCACAACCTCCTTTCTCTCAGAAGTAGCCGATCACATAGTCAATTGCCGAATCTCTAGGAATTAGCCGACCACACGGACTTTGCCGAACATCTTCAAACAATTCGTCCTCCAGCATCCTTTCCTCACACTAGCCCACCTGTCAGTCTAAGTATGCCAAAATCCAGTGTTAACACCTTGGCATTGTGCTTCTCAAAGTAAGGGTCCTCCGCAAAGTAGGAACCCCCCTTTTTGGTGGCCTTGAGCACGCCAACGTCCATGGCCTCTAGATAGGCCTCCATACGAACTTTCCAATAAGGAAAGTCATCTCCATCGAACATGGGAGGTGGTCCATCCCCATGGGACATCTTTCTCTAGGCAGTGAAGCCTAATTTAGAGAAAACCTTGCTCCGATACCAATTGAAAGGATCAAGATGCCCAAGAGGGGGGGGTGAATTGGGCTTATTTCAAATTTCTAAAGCAATATGAAATCCTAGAAATGCCAATCACCCCTAGTGCCTATCGGTAGTGTGTCCTAACTAGAAAGCGGTAGCAATTCAAAGAAAGTAAGGACAATGTGGTAAGTAATGCGGTATGCAAGAGCTAGGGATAGAAAGTGACACGACGACATTTTGCCGAGGTATAAAGGAGTCGACACTCCCCCCTAGTCCCCGTTGGAGCACCCGCGCAAGGGTATTGCTCCCCCTCTACCCGCGCAAGGGTAGAGTGCTCTCTACAGGCTGGTTCTTCGCCACTCCGGCTCGGTGAACCGCCCACAACCGATCACATGTCGATGGAGAAGGACCGCCGACAATCCTCCGGCGATCACCTTCCTCCCAAGCACCACCGGACCGTCTAGGTGATGTCGATCACCAAGAGTAACAAGCTTCGATCTTCGCTTGACTCACTCAAGCTTCACAACTAGAGGATGCACACTTGAACTCTTGGAAGAACTAGAGGAGAGGATGGATGGATTCGCGAATCACACACACACTCTCTCTCTCTAGGGATCTTGCTCTCTTCCCAACCTTCTCAAGCAACTCAGCAACTGAAATGAGCAAAGGCGAGGTGGGAGAGAAGTGGTGGAGCTATTTATAGCCCACACACAAAACTGCCTCGGGTTGAAAAACTCTTTGCGTTTAAGTTGGTGACGAACGCTCTGTCGCCCTGTCCAACGGCTAGCTCTGACAACAGGTTCCCAGCGATGGACGCTCCATCGCAGGGGCAACGGACGCTCTTCACCAACGTCCGACGCTATGGCTATAGCTGGGCTGAAAACAGCCTCTCTGGAAGGCCGACGGACGCTCTCCCTACGTCCGACGCCTGGCTGACGGACAGTGTCCGTCAGACCTCAAATATCTCAAACAGACTCGAGGCTCTCGGGTAGGCCGACGGACGCTCGGGGGCTAACATACCAGCGTCCGACACCTCTATCTAGCACGACGGACAGCGTCCGACGCCTCTGTCAGGAGCGTCCGTCGCCCAGAACTCAGCCCTTTCAACTTCGTTTTTCGTCGCGATGAAAACAGAAGTTGTTCTAGGCTATCTTACGGTCACCATAGGCTTTCTTAGAGCTAAGGAAGTCAAGTGTGCATCACACCTAAGTTATGAAGCTTTCCTAAGTCAAGCTACTAGTCTCAACCCCTCTTTATAGTACGGTCTGATGAGGAGTGGCCCGATCTTCCGTGAGGTAGCCAATAAATTCGATTGGTGGAGGTCTCAATGTTGGCAATCCGGCTTCAAATCAGACACGATTCGAACCCTGCAACCGTTACACCACTGCTCCGTTGGTAATCAACCAAGCACAACTTGATTGACCTCGCCAATAAGGCTTTTCCTGCAAGAGAATCGAAGAACACAAGCAAGAAGGTATAAACACGCAATCTGAAATTGCAAATATGAATTATGCGAATATCAATAGAGGGTTCAAGAACTCGGTTCCAAAGGACTAATCGACACAGTGGAGGAAATCAAGAACAAGGGGCCCTGGATAACTGTAAAAGGACTAATCGACACAGTTACAATGAACGATTCAGTTTCTCGATGGAAAACTAAACTCTAAAACAAAACCCGAGTCTCAACGGCAGAGGCTACGTGGAATATAAGGGAGAGACGTCCTAGGGTTGGTGGCGACCAGCGAGAGGCGCCCCCAACATGGGCTTAATGCCCAACTCGCGATACATGGGCAAGTTGGCCCAAAATAGGTGACGCAGCACCAGAACAGATTCTGGACACTAACTGGTTTCTACGTTTCCCAATGACTCAGAAGTAATTTGAACATAACGTCATTGGTTTCCTTATGAAATTATCTTTCCATCCGTGGGTGAATCATCGAAAACGGAGTCCGTATGCATCCTGGGCGTCCGTTTTACTCCTTGCTAGTCCTGGACTCCGAAACAGCCTCGAAGTCGACGTGGCAGCTGAGTTGGAGATGAGTTGCAACTTGGCAAAGACGATGACGTAGACGTGTCCAGCGTGGTGATGTACTCATCACGGTCAAAGATCAAATAGAAGCCCTATCTATTTCTAAGTGCCCTTCATCACCTTATGGCACTTAGCCTATCATTCTAGGGTCTTCATCATGCCTCTTTGAAATCCGAAACGATATCCATCTTGGGGGCTAAGTGATAACCATTGATGCCCATTCATGTTGATCACTATGGCTAAGCTACGCATAGCCTCTGCAAAACACACATTAGCCATAATAATCTCTCTTTGTCGTTAATCACCGAAACCAATAGGACCATGATTCTTCAATCTAGTTCAACATAGTCCTTTTAAGGACACTCAAAGGGGTCCAGCAGAGAAATTAATATTGCACATAAAGCTTAAACGAAACAACAAAATGGAATATGAAAGAAATTTGATTTGAATACCAAAGGACATCCTATGAGGTAATGTTAAAGCCAACATAAAGTCTGGAGCTCACTCAGAGTGCTACTGGCTACACAATAGCTGTGGCTTATGTGGATATCTTATTAGGCAATCTAAAACCATGTGATGGGGACGTGGTTACTGATGAACCCTGCAATCTTAGCACCAGAACAACAGTGCCACTAATCCGGTTGACCTTGCCCTGAATGTTATTCCCTGCATGCACAACAAAGAACACAAACAAGAATAAGAAAGAAAACAACCAAATTGCAGATGAATGATAAATCTCACGAGTTGGGGTCTCATAAACTGAGAAAATGACAAAAATTGTTCTTGATAGATTAATCTAAGAAAAACTTGACTATGGGGGAATAAAACCCCCATACCCTCACAGGAGGGACTGGGCTGACTACAGATGGACGGCCCAAGGCACCAGGCCTAGGCGTGCACCTCGATTAACTGTCGGGCGTACCTTGCGGCCAAAGCAAACCGAAGATTGGAAAAGCGTGGAGATCTAGTCGGTTAGGAAAGTAAACATATTGTATATGTTTATCCTCATTGTATCGACTAGATATTGGATACCAATCTGTAACCCCGCCTCTGGACCTATATAAGGAAGGCAAGGACCCCCCCCCCCCTAAAAACATGATCTTAGATCAATACAAACAACCACAAAGCAGGACATAGGTATTATGCCATCTTTGGCTGCCGAACTTGGGTGAAACTTCGTGCTCTCTTGTGAAACCATCGAGTTCGCCGTCTAGCGCACCTTTATCGATATTCTACCACCGTGGGCATACCCCTTTGTGAACTACCAGCGATATTTCATTGACAATGGCACGCCAGGTAGGGGGTGTGCACAAAGACCTCGACATGACCTCGATGGCCATCTCTTTCTCCGACTCCGTGCAGATCCCGGCTGGGCTCACCCTGACTGTCGGATCCATGACATGGACTACTAGCGTTGACCTCGTTGATGCTACAACCCAAGGAACACGATCTGTCTCGTTCTATCTCGGTTCGAAACAACATCGACTCCCCAGCCGACATGTCAATCCTCACCATCGACATCACGACGATCGTTCCCTCGCTACCCAAGGAATCGAGTGGATAACGCTGACCTGATCGGCGCCATCGACAAGATCAGCTCAGATCTGCCGAAACTCTAGAGTTGGTAGATTCGATCGCGACCCCGTTCGATGAACATGATCCCGCTGAATCACAGCTTGATGCCCAAGCCGAGCAACCTGTTCGCGCCACTCGACCGACGCACCTCAGATCCGACCTCCACATCACGGCTACCAAGCTGGGACGGACAGCTTGATTGGCGCCGACCACTAAGGTCGGATCTCACCACTTTGTCGCAAACATTGTCCGAGCATTCTAGGCCCCCGTTCCCTTATGGGATGGCCAACACCTCGGCCTCATATTCACGACTCGTTCCCCGTCACATCTCGCGGTCGGGAGAGTACGAAGACCCTCCGGAGAAGCACCTCACCGACTTCGGCGACCTCCGAAGCGGCCACCACACGGTGAATATGGTCAACATCTAATAGCTTGATCCCCAAGCGGAAGACGTAGGATCTTCCACCAACACGGATTACACCTGGATTGCTTTGTCTACCGGTAGTGATCATGATTTCCCCAAATTCCCTCTAGGTTTCGGCGGCGTTGTTTTCAACGTCAACAACGACGAGCCGGAGGCCATCGGAAAAATTGCCCAGCAGAAGGACGCACGCGTATGCCGGAAGCCGACCGCACCCAGCGACGAGCCACCGAACAACCCGTCAAGGACAAAAACCCACGGCGCAACCGTGGCCGACCACCACCCTGAAACCTCGTGGAGGAATTCGACATGGTCGGCAACCAACCAGTGTCAAGACGCCCGTCGCGAACCTCGTTGTAGCCCTAAACAAGCTAAAAAGGCTCCAACAGACTCCGGAGCTTGAGCTCGTGGCCACACATCTCAAGGCAGCCATGATACAGGTCCAGGAGCACCTTGGCTCTAGCTCCTCGATCAATCCTTCCGCGTCCAAACAAAGCCGCAATCACTGCTCCATAGCATCCCGCGCGATCAACCCCCTCGAGGAAACGACGGTCCTCCGGGAGGAGAAAGATCCAACGGACGGCGTGACCAAGAAGTCGAGCAACCCCGCGACCTCCATGACCGCATCAATGCCAGCATCCACAACCACGACGCTCGTCAGTTGTTGACGGTCGTTAACGTCAACATTTAATATAATTATAAACATGATAAATGGATCAACCATATGGAAAATAAAGTATAGGGCTTTATCTGAAAATTTCCACAAATTTTGGTATTCTATTATTTTCTAGGGACTATTCCAGAAAAGAGTAATAAAGGGAATCAAATCACAATAAATATCGGAATAAATCTGTGGAGATATATTTACCATTTAACTCAAGAAGGATCCAAAAGACACCGGAGAGAAGCGGAGCTAGAGACATATGGGGCCGGCTGGCCCCACCCCTGGCCGGCCGGCCACCCCGCTTGCCCACCTTCTACGCTCTTTTGGAATGTTTCTCCACCACCTTTGAAGAGTCATCTCGGCCCTACATTAAGTCGGTTTCATCCAACGAACGTCGTGCACCCCAACGGGCTATAAATACAGGGCAAAGCCCACCCCCCAGGGCACTAGAGATCCATTCAGTCTAAATCATTTGAGATCTAGTCATCCAAAGACACAAACCCTAGTTCATCTAGAGCCTCTCTAGTTCATAGCATAGCTTATTTAGATCGAGAGTAGAGGAAGTCAAGATACATCAATCGCTCTTGGACTCCCGATGTTGTCAAGAGATTGGAGTCTGGTACAATTCTTATTCTCTTCTCTCTTATAGTATTTATCTGCAGTTGTATGATATTGATGGGCAACACTATTCTTCATTATTGTGTTCTTGTTTACTTTGTTCATTGTCTACTTCAATATATCTAGTATAGTTAGTTTTCTATTGAGTTCATGCACATGTTCGTATAGCGCTCGTCTATTTGATCATATGGCGGATGATAGGCAGTATGTAGGCGTAGTGCTTAGATACATTGCTTATCTGCGGATGCCCCCATCTGTGCTGAGTCGTGGGGAAGATCGTGGACGTGACAGGTCCATTGTGTCCTTTGTAGGCCTCCCCCCGTGCAGTGGTTTGGTAGGGAGGGATTGTCAGGTTGAGGATATCTTTATATATCTGAGGTTTCTGAACTCAACTAATCCTATTCATGGCCCCATTGAGGTTGGGAACATTGGTAGTATTACTTAACGATGATTTCTAGATGTACTTGCACTAAATGACGTAGCTTTGATGGTAGCTAGAATACTTAGGAGTTATTTCTTTATTACTTGTATTGGACGATGCTTGTGTAGTGACGGGAGTGCTCTAACAACTTTATCTTTATTATTATGATGACCGATCATTACCCTTATCATATAAATATATATTTATCATGTGACTTACCCCTGTTATGAGTAAAGTTCTTGGTTGGTTTTATCCCTTCATTCATTTCATATGCATGTTATCAATACTATAGATTATCAGTTTAACTAGTCCTGGTGGTAAAAATATAAATCGACAACCTGATAATACTCTAGGTAAAATACTACAATGGTGTATTAATCTGTCTACTTGCATAATCAATTGTTCTTTATAATTACATATCCATTATTATTTATTTCTTCCTAGTCACACATAAAATAGAATATTTCATAAGTACCATTAATTATTCCTAGCTCTATAGTTGGGGATGACAACCTAGTTCCATGCTTAGGAGTTAGGACTATAAGGTTAAAGATAATGGCTAGTTGCTAAAGACAAGTTAATTATATACCATATATTTTTGGCGTTGTTGCCGGGGAAGATATCTAAACTTAGAAAGTATTGATAACCATATGCAAATGAATAAAGATCGATTAACCAATTAATCTTTTACTCAAATAGGCTTATCTTTGTTTCTATCTATCTGTGTATCTTATGCAGGGTAAATGAATGCACTGTTTTTCTCTTCCAGATAATTTCACTTCAAATTCATAGAAACTCCTTCAAAGAAAGCCGAAGTCATGAATACCAAATTTGTTAAAATCATCAAGATCTACATTGGTTGTTTTGGCCAACGTTTCTTTTGACAAAGTTTAGACAATTCAATTTTTGAATTTTTAAATTTTGACACCATCAAACCAGTTTTTGAAACACTAAATGGTCTTAAACAAAAAAGTCATGAATACCAAGTTTTTCATTTGAAAAAGTTTTAGGGTAAGTCTTTCATATAGTTTCATAACTCTAAGATTCATGATTTTGTGAGTAATGTTTGTTAACACTTTCTCAAATGATTTTGTTAGGAATAAGTGAATAGAGCATTGGTAATGCAATTTAGGATGCCCCTACTAGAGGTGTTGAGTTTGAACCCTTGCTGTTGCATATTTATTCTTTTTTTGAAATTCATTATTTATTTTAATTTAACCATATTTAACGAGACTTGGACCCACAAATGTCTTAAAAAATTACACCATGTTGTTGAAATTCATGATTTATTTTAATTTAACCCTGTTTGATCAGACTTGGGCCCATAAATGTCTTAAAAAAATTAGACCATGCATTAACATATAAGTAGCCTAGTGGTTTGTCCATGACCTAAACAGTCTCCTCTTCCCTTCACAGATAGTTTTTTTTAAAAAAATAATTAACAATTCACTTATTGGACATGTCATTTTTCTTATAATTATCAATTCATTTATTAGTTGTTTTTTTCAGAACCCTTCTGCTGCATATTTATTAATTTTTTGAAATTCATGATTTATTTTAATTTAACCCTATTTGATCAGACTTAGACCCACAAATATTTTAAAAAATTAGACCATGCATTAACATATAAGTAGCCTAGTGGTTTGTAGATGATCTATACATGTTTTTTTCATAACCCTTGCTGCTGCATATTTATTATCTTTTGGAAATTCATTAATTATTTTAATTTAACCCTGTTTGATCAGACTTAGACCCACAAATATATTTTAAAAAATAGACCATACATTAACATATAAGTAGCCTAATTTGTCCAGGTAATTTTTTTAAAAAATAATTAACAATTCATTTATTAGACATGTCATTTTTCTTATAATTCACAATTCACTTATTAGTTGTTTTTTTAAAACCCTTGTTGCTTCATATTTATTATTTTTTGAAATTCCTTATTTATTTTAATTTAACCATATTTGATCAGACTTATATCCACAAATATCTTTTAAAAAATAGACCATGCATTAACATATAAGTAGCCTAGTGGTTTGTCCATGACCTAGACAGTCCTAGGGGCATAGGTTTGACTCCTCTTCCCTTCATAGGTAACTTTTTTTAAAAAAAATAATTAACAATTAACTTATTGGACGCATCTATGATGGCGACACCCAATTTTTTTCCCCTTTTAATGACTTATTAATCTTCTTTTTTTTCTATTCTAAGCAAACCTTGATTCAGCGGTCATGTGACTTGTGTCTTTGTCCTGGACCAAAGGCACATGTGGCCCAATAGATACAATCACATATTAAAAAATAGACCGGTGCGATATAAACACATGTGACAATAGTAGTTTTGCCTCACCTATACACTTTAGTTGCAATTAACAACTACATATTGCAATGGGCGCGAAAACTTCTTACAACGTACCAAAAGTGTGGAAATTCTAGCTTTATATTTCATCAGTTTTATTATTCAGTTGCAATAACCAACACCCTAATTACAATGGTCTTGAGCAGATTTGCAACCCACCAACACTGTGGCCATAAAATGAATCAATAGCAAAAGCACCAGATAGTTGCAACGCTAATCAACATTAATGCCACGAAATGTCATCATGGCAAAAGTGCACACCTATTGCCACAGTTTAAAAAATCGGTTGCTATAGAGATAACATATTGTCATGGTTAGGATAAATGTTACAGAACGTCCCCTTTTACAACACAATTTCACGCGTTCCACGTAGAATCGTGTGGCAAGAAGGTTCGAATTTAGTTGTGTATTCACCCCCGCCCCGCCCTCTAGTTCGCCATCTCACCCCTGCAATAGTGCCGCCAAGGCAGGTGCTGGTGCGGCAAGCGATGTTGATGCAGCCATGTAAGCACTAGTGAGGGTCGATCCCACATGGTTGTTGTGGCAAGCAATCGTACCCACGAAGGGGCACACCCACGCACACACATACTTATAGACACATAAGTCTGGATAACGAGTTAGCTCGGCTTGTTTTGACTCGTTAGGATAACGAGCTAGCTCGGCTTGGCTTGTTATCCTAACGAAAGCTGGCTCATTAGGCTCGTGAGTTAGGTATAAAAAATCACAAAATATAATATTTATATTTATCTAAAGCTTGATCATAGTAATAATACAAAAGTAAAACATCCTACCGTCTTAAATTGGACAAAAAATTAATATGTTCTAATATATATACTATAGTATAATAATATTTAAAAATTAATACAAATTATACTACTTTTGTTCTTAAAAGTGTGGCTCGTTTGGCTAGCGAGTTGGCTCAAGTTGACCCGTTATAGTTAACGAGCTAAAATCTTGACTCGGCTCAACTCGTTATCTTAATGAGCTGAATCGCCGAGCCAGCCACGAGCCGAACGAGCCAACAAGCTTTGAGTTTTTCGTTCAGCATTACACACATAGTAGCACTCTTCTACATCCTAAGTGGTGCAGTGGGGCTTAGAGGCATTTGGTACAATTTATACCCTAAACCAAACGACATCCCAAGTCGTAGCTTCATTGTCGGAGCCACAAAATTTACACTCTCTAGAGGTGCATGTATGAGAGCAAGCTAAAACACCAGCTGTTTTCGGGTCCTCTGTCCCATGGCCCCTACATGGTCATGTCAGATTTACCCCAAGGGCTTGTTGGCATGGTGTGAGGGTACTGTGGGGATGCACATAGAGGCAAGGGAGGAGGAGTGTGACAGTGAGGGGTGGATGGTGGCACTTGGACAGGTGGGGTAGTGACACCCTGGTCGGGAACTGCAGAGAGACAAACACGTTATCTGGGATGAGCCATGCAGCTAAGGAAGAAAAAACAAAAGAGAAAGAGAAAAAAAAGGAAAAGGTATTATGGACATTTTATTCTTTTGAAGAACTAGAAGATGTTGTTCTATGGTAGAAAAGTTGCTCTACCGTAGAATCTACAACTAAAAGTGTTTTGACTCAAGCTATAGCTTTACCAAACAGCCCATATTCTACACCCATTAGTCAATATCAATACTAACAAAAACGAACAAAAACTATTGAATACCATTGAGCGATACCATGTCCAGTAGTACCATGTCCTCGCGAATCACCTCCCTCCTAAATCATAACAGTGGGAGTGATATCGTCACTCTAACTGAGGGAAAAAAATATAAACCGATAGCAACAAAGGAAACACATATTTTTTATGGCACAAAAGGAAAATTTGTAGATCATGTTATGGAACCCGACATTTACTACGTCACAATTCATGAAAAGTCATAACTAACCTAAGGAGGATAGAACCGGTGGATCAAAACCCCAATCCAAGGAACTAGGCTCCACATGTCTAACCTGACCATGCTGCTGGATATGGCGAAGGAGCCTGGCCAAGAAAGCATTGTTACAAATAGTAGAAGTATCACACACCACTACAACATGTGACCTTGCCCTTGTAATAGCTACATTCATGCGCCTTCTATCACCAAGGAAACCGACTGCTCCCATGGAGTTTGACCGAACCTAATACAAGTGAGGGATGAAAACATTTTTAGTATTTCAAGAAATGGCACATCAACGTAGTGCTTGGTCTGTACATCAACTTGATATTCTATTTTTTCACCATATTAAAAAAAATAGAAAGGCACCACAAAAATAGCTTACCATGGATATGACAACCGCATCTGCTTCCCGACCTTGGAAGCTATCTATTGTTGAAACCTCAACATCAGAAGCCATTGGATATTCTTCTAGTCTTCCGCGTAACAATTGTACTTGTGCAATGTAAGGCGATTGGACAACAATCGAAGTTGGAGGGACTCCTTCAAAAATTAGTTCAATGCATTAGTAGTTTCAACATTCACAGAGCCAATGGGGCAACACTACTACACAATAAACAATTCCTACCACATATACACAGGCAATGAACTGTGATATCATGTGATAAAAAAATGTTTTAGGATGGGTATTGCAAAGTGATTGGAATTTTTGGTATATGTAATATGCATGTGTTACTTAGACTTGTGATAGCAAGTTGGTTGTAGAGACTCGTGGCAGTGTAATGGTTTTGGTTATTGCATAAGACAATCATGTGAAGTGTTGTGTGGATTGACTTGAGTCAAACCATGGACTTGAGCTCATATAGATGGCTGCATGTTACTTGAGATTGAACATGGTTTATGACATGAATGAAACTAGATTTAGGAGGAACTAAGTCAACACTTGATTTAGGAGGCCAAAAGCTGAAACAAACAACCTGTTTTGTTGAGTTGGCTTTTGAAATTATGAAAAGTTGGTTTGTGAGGAAACAAATTAAAAGCGAAAAAGCAAAAAAAGATACATTTTTTTGGCTTTAGTATGCTGAGAAGTTAGAAAAGTTTGAGGAGGAATATAGGTCATATTAGTGAAGGATGTCATGTGCGATGTCCGGGTTAGAAAACTATGCAGATGAAGGCTTGTCTTTGCACGAGTGTGTGACTTACCATTGGCAGATGATGTTAGCTGGTTCCACATGTAGTCGTTGACCGAGCACAACCATAATTTATAAGTTCTCCCAATGCTATTTTGGTAGTTAAAGTGGGTGCACGATGTTGGTGCATTGGCTGAACAGAGAAAGCACTTAAGGAGCTAGTAGGCATGTGGGCCCGAGTGATGCATGCATGTGTCACATATGCAATCCAATGGTACTAGGAGTTGGTGGGCTCATGTATGTTCAGCCAGAAAATAAAATGAAACTCAATCAAATAAAGGCTTATATGTTTTTTGACAGAGAAACGTGACAGTTATGGCTTAGGGATTGAAAAGAAGTACTTATATATGGATGCTTGTGTGATGCATCTTGTGAATTGTGAATATACTATTAAATATTAAAGTAATAATAAAGATCAATTCTCTCATGCTGATGTGTGTTGGTAATCCTATTTCTTAACATTGCTATCTATTTTACATGCCTAACTTTTAATTTTAGATTGATTTCCTATTCTCAAGTTTAGACTGGTTTTGATCTATCTAGAATTGTGCTAGGGCATTATGTAATTGATCAGAAGTTTTATTGGTTAATCGTCTATAGATTTTGGTTAATCATGAAATTAATTAGGGCTTCAATAAGTATCGTCACCATCTAGCACAATGAACTTGCTTATTTTGTATCTTGAGTTCTATAAATCAGATTGACATGATCAAATTGTGTCACTTCACAAATTTTATGTAGTTTATTCATAAAAATTTAAGATAAATTAGATTTATGGTTTTTGAATGGTTGAAGTTTAGTAAAAGTATAGTGTCTTTATCCAAAATATGGTGCAATTAGGTTTTGTGTTTAGGGGACCTGTGAAAATTTATTTTAGCTTACAAAATCATTGCCTCCCTCTAATTTCCTATATCTTAGTGCAAATTGATCGTACATCAACAAAGCTAGAGACAGAGAGGGGTGGGGTGGCGTGTGGGGGGGGGGGGGGGTGGGGGGTGGAGGCATCATCTACGACTATGTTGTTGCCTCTTATCTAGCTAGTGTTGCTGCCTCAGAGGCTCAACCACTTCAGATAAGTAAACAAGAATGACATAAAAGACAAAGATGCATGACAAATTCAACATATAAGATCATAGTATTGTGATTAAAGAAAGCAGGAACATACCACATTGTACAAGATTGAGAACATGTTGTGCAACTATATCCGCCTCACCATTGTTGTAAAATGAGCCAGTTCCAGCTGGGTCTAAACTCTCCTCACAGTCAATATTTAGACTTCCATATGCCTTTCGAGTATCAAGTAAAAGCATGGCAGACTGAGTCATCCAGGTGGCCTGAAATAAATAAGTAACTTATCACAACTTAGGATCGAAATTTGACTCAAGAATTTAAGGGGCTACTAGAGAGAAAAATGCGATGGTATCTGGAAAAATATACAAAGCCATTAACACTTCAACGGAACAAGAAGTATAGCTATTGAAATTTCTTATTGAACTCTAAACAATAACTCTCTAGGCTCTGTCGATTTGGCCATCCAGATTAGAAATCAACATATTTCTCAAGTCAGGATTTGTTATTTCGCAGGTTGTAGTGTTAAATATATTTTATAGCTTAGGTTGGAGAAGCGAGAGATACAAATGTTGTATGTAATAAAGAAACCGGTAATAAAGAAACCGGTGACTGGACTTGATGAAGTAGTGTAGTGTCAACCCCAATAAAACCAGTGGGAAGCAATAACTTTTAGCATAATGGGTAAACAACATCTACTCTTGTGTCATCGTGCACAAGAGGGCTTGGGAGAAAAATAACGTCATTCAACCATCCATCATGTCTCAACAGGAGAGGACTGCCACCACCACCATTGCCACCAGCACCTAGTGGCGCACCAAGTAGTGTCCAGTAGCAAATTTAACAGCAAAGACAGTGTCCACCAGCAAATTGGTTCATTTTCGGTGTCCGCCAACAAAAGGAGGTGACTTTTAGTGTCCATGAGCAAATTTTTTCCTATAGATTATAAGCATATTTGTTCCTAGTGACAGTAGCATTCAAAAGGAACAAAGAAAACATGGCTGCACTGTTTCTTATCGAGGTGGCAAGTAAACATGTACCATAGGGTGGTACAAAATCTACAGCGAGAAGTGTAGCCTTGACAGGATAAACATGCTTCATAGTTTTTTTATCGACTAAAACTGACAAGCTACACCTTGCCACCTTGGTAGATTTTTTTAGCTTATGGATAGAGCATTGGTACCTTGACAAATGGATAATCGATAAGAAGTCGAGAAGCAACAGGTGGGAACGACTGGAGCAATCCATCGTACATCTCCTTTGATGCCCAACTAGCTATAGATTCATGCATCCGGTATTGTGTTGTTAATGTGGTAATGAGCAGTCCATCATGCAGTGATGAAGCCCTTTCTAACAAAGACATTCCCAGCCCACCTTCCATAGCCTCTCTTGATAATACTACTGGTGCAAGCTGACAGTGATCACCAGCAAGAATGCAACCCTTTCCCTGTAATATAGGGATCCAACATGAGGGCTCAGTTGCTTGTCCAGCTTCATCTATAATTACCAGGTCAAAGCAACCAATTCCCTGATAAGTGGATCAGCTGCCCCTGTATTGGTTGACAGCACCACCTCTGCATTTGACAGAACCTCCCTGATTGCTTCCTTCTCCTCCTTATAGTCCTTGCCGAGCTTTTTCAATCGTTGACGAATTCCTGAAGCTAAAGAATCGTCGTCCTGCTGTATGCAACGCTTCAAGTCCTTTCTCAAGGCATATTTTTTCCTCTCAAACTCTTGGGTGAATTTCTCAAGCCTCTTGGTAACAATCTCTCCCAAGGACATAGAAGTGACAGATGGAGATATCCTAGATGGATTTCCTACTCGTACGATGTTCAGTCCACTTCTTGATAAACTCTCCACTATGTTATCAACCGCTGCGTTGCTAGGAGCTGTTACGAGAACAAGTTCACCCCGGCACACAACACGTGCAATAAGATAGCTCAGTAAACGAGTCTTGCCTGTTCCAGGAGGCCCTTGGATAACTAGGACAGGCCTCTCCTTGTTCAAGGCCAGTGCAAGAGCCTTCGACTGAGAGGTATCAAAGCTGTAGCTGTGCCTCTCCAACAAACCATCATCAGGTACTTCTGATCCACCACAATCCGTCAGATTATTTCCCTCAAGCTTCGTCACATCTTCCTTGTCTCCAAACAGAGTGGCTACTACCCCAATGGATGCATTTCTTTTCTGTAGCCCTCTCTTCTGAAGAACCATCAGTGCTTCAAAATTGCGCTGCAGAGCATTTTCATAGGTGAATGGGTTGAACATCTCAATAAATAATCTTCTGAATTCAGATCATTTAACACATAGGATTCTTGGTGTGATTTATCAGAAACAAATTTCCTGAATTAAATAGTATCCAAGGTCTACAAAGAAATTAGAACAAAACATAGCTGCATTTCTCAAACAGATAATCGTGGTCAAGCATTATTGAACTATATAATGTGTAGCCAATGGAACTTAGCTACAGATCAATCAATTCGGCATTGGCGAACTATATAATGTTACTTTATTCCAACAATATTTTTTTTATTAAAAAATGGAAATTGACCAACCTAGAAGGAACAAGGTGGTTTTCAAAATAAAAAGAAATTGGCACCCAAAAACTTGTGTTATGTGCCGAAAATTGACTTCAAAATAATGAATCAATTTGGTGCCAATTCATATGGATTATTTGTGACAAACAACAAAAAACGGTTAGCTGACTATCCAAGGTAAGGAGATTTACCGAGCAAAGGCAATACAGAAGCATATCCAAAAGGGAAATTGCATTACCTCGTATGTAACTGCATCTGCTAGAGCATGTATGCGATCAATACGCGCAATTTTCCCAAGAAACTTGGAGAAGGTAGGATCACCGCGTCGTGATTTCAATGCCACTGTGATGCTGCATCCATCCTCACCGAAACTATGGACAAAGGCTTCCATGCAAGAAGTACCCTGGCTGTTGCACGTTCTCACACAAACCATGTCTCCAGGAGAGAGTCTAGTTGGAGGAAGTTTGTGGCTTCCCTCAACCTAAATAACACTAGATGTTGACCGGTTAATCCTGCTCCATTGGAAACATGAGTCATTGACCAAATGATGTCAGTTAAGAATCTTAACAACAATGTATAAAGGTACAGAACTTCCAAATTAAATGGTCTCACTAAAAATTAAAACTGAGTAAAAGAAAAAAGAAAACATACCAGTTGAGCTGCTGATAACTTTCAGATTGCAAATGGTGTCAGACTCCTCTTGGGCCTGACCATGAGTCACCAGATCCGTCATTGAACTGGCACTCATCAACTCATCCTGGGTGGTCTGGGTTACTTCCAGTTCTGCATCTCGTTGTAGTTGAAGAAGGCCGGTCATTTTCTGAACAAACTCATCTATTTTAGCCTGCATTAGCCTTGTCCTGTCCAGGCTTATGCCAAGTGTACTGTGCATAACAGGAGCTGTAGATCTGCGTGCGGCTGTCCGATGCTCTGCTGATCTAGCCATTTCTTTCAGAAGCACCCAGGAACGTGCAGAGCGCCAGTCTGAAACAAAGCCCTCTTCTTGCTGCTGCTGCTGCTGCAGGACATCGCGGAGCTCTCTCTGGAAGTTGTCGCGTGGGGTAGTGCGTGGAGGCCTTGAGGCACAGAGCTTCTTGTCCCTTGGGCATGACAGCGGCAGAAAGGTATGCCTGTGCCTGCATCACAAACCCCATATGGCCATCAAAACACAATGTCTCTGACTCATCTGAGGAAGCGGCGAATTTAGAGGCCATTAGGTGCATGCCCTGCTTCAGCCATTGGACCACGCGTTGGCCCAGCTCCTTTCGCCCAAGGGGGTCACCACTCTGGTACAGGTTATTCACCATCATTCCAGTCGGCAATTCCTCCTCTGATGGTGGAGACGACAGCACACCTTGTTTGGCTGTTTGCTTCTTCCTCTTCCTCCTCTTGCTCTTTTCCTTGTTCCCGATAGCATTGTCATTGTCACGGCCGCCATGGCTGCTGATGGAATATGAATGACAACCAACAAGTGCTGATAATGCTCGTTTGCAGGGCCCTGGAGATGACACTAGTCGGAGGTGACCTGAATGATAACAACTGATCTGTGGACTACTAAAACAGGAGGAGAAATGATCAGGCAATGAAAGCAGCTTCAGTTCTCTCCTTCTTTGGGGTCGTACTACAGTAGCATAGGAAGAAAACAGGGACCTGGAATTTTGATGATGAGGTGACATGGTCAGACAAAGCTAGTTAGCAATGGCGGAAGCAATAGAGCTCAGGAAGGTAATGAACTCAGCATGCAAGTTAGTTTTGATGGGCATGCAGCATCCAAGTGGCCGGCAGCCCGCCACACAGGCTTCAGCTCCTATGGTCAACACAATGCTACGTCGTTTCCTTATTACCAAGCATATATTTGTACTGGTGGCTAGATGCCAATTCCGTCTCTATTCAGTCTACTCTGGTGCATACCACATTTGGACACGTTTTCAGCTGCTGCTCCTTAAATTTTGACCCAAGGTTTCCATTGGCCTTCTTATTTCCTCTTTATTATCCTCCACTAAAACGGACACACCACCACCACATGTCTGAATACCCCCACGCATATCACTTATAGAACACATATAACAAGAGGCGGTAGATAGGCTAAATACTGAAGTAGAAGAAACAGAAGAGAAAAGATACAAGCGTATACGAGAACCAAAAAATTTTGGAAGAGAAAAAAGCATACCATATATTAATATTCTCACCGTTATAAATTATAAGTTGCTTTGATTTTTTACACATATTTTATTATGTATCTAGATATAAGGTGTATAAGGTTGGACAAAAAACTCGAAACTCATTAACTCGTTCGATTCTGCTTGTTAAGATAATGACTTGAGCTAAACCAAGGTTTTAACTCGTTAGCTATAATAAGCCGGCTCACAAGCCACTCGCGAGCCAAACGAACCACACTTCAGAAAAAAAAACAAATGAACTTGTATTAGTTTTTATCTTGTACTTTTATAATTGGTTGATAATTAGTTTAGACCCTATAAATATAAAGTTGAGATTATTGCAACTTTATTATTTTGTTTTTAATAAATGTACATAGATGTATTATATAATATGTACCATGAATGTCTAGTATATATATATATATTAGCACATATTAATTTTTTTATTTGACTTAAGGCGGTTAGGTGCGTTACTTTTATATTATCACTATTTTTAAATTTTAGATAAATATAAATATTTTATTTTATGTATTCTTATACTTGTCTTACGAGTTTTATGAGCTTAACAAGTCGAGTTGGCTGGGCTTTCTGGCTCGGTAGGGTGGTGGGCTTGGCCAACCTACCATATTCTTTGTTTCTATTCTATATATATCAAAACTTGAACCTCGGTGAGTCACGTCCTTGCTAACCTTTTGCCATTAGATTTTCATGTCTCAACGATCAAACAATACTACACAACCTGTAATCATTGCCGATTCAAAACTCCCCTACAGTGGCGGTTTTAAAACCGGCACTGGCACTTCGGCAGTGATGAGCTCATGTCATCACTGCCGGTTATGCCAAACAGGCAGTGATGGCTCAAGCATCACTGCCGGTTGGTAACACGAACCGGCAGTGATGCTTGAGCCATCACTGTCTGTTTGTTCCACCAACCGACAGTGATGCTTGAGTCATCACTGTCGGTTTTAATTGAACGGCAGTGATATTATTTTTTAAAATTGTATTGTATTAATTGTTTTATTTTCATTTGGGGTTTAGGGTAGAGGTGGTGGGGTGGGAGATCGTGGAGGTGTTTGCTATCGAACCATTTGACATCGATGTGAATTGAAGGTGGTTGTGGACTAGCGACAATACAAACCCATCACACATTTATAATAATTATTACAAAACATCCAAACAAAACTTAAAATATCAAATTAAATGTCGCATTACAATAGCCTTTCGAGGCGGCCTTTTCTATAGATATTCTTGAAGTCCTTACTCTGCACAATGGACAGATATTATTTTCTATACACTATCTCGTCCAGAATAAGAGCTGCTACCTCCTCTTGAAATCTTCTTATCTCAAAATCTAGCAACCTGTTGTGGCTCTGATCTTTGCGCTGTAAATTGATACAAGATGATATTGAGATGCACATACGTAAGACAAAACAATAGAATTAAAATGAGACGCGTACGTACCATGTCATCTCCTAATCCTAGTTTTGCGCCAAAGTAGCAAAGCATTGCCCACATCACATAGAACCCACATTCGTTGTTCCCCATTGGTTGATCTAGGGTCTTGACCTTCTTCATATACTACACGCTGAATGAGGCTCTCCATTTCTTTTGCATCTTAGGCTCCACATTTCTTCAATCAGGTAACGCCTTCATCCTATGTGACAATGTAAATGAAGTGTGAAGGCTGAGGACATTAATTACAATATCATATGTGATTGAAAAGTGTGGTGATATTGGGTTCACTTACATATTTAGCACTTTGACTAGGGGTTCGATAAGTTTAAGTGGCTTCTTTTTTGAGTCTCACACCTCGATAGTTGAATTTTTAAGACTTATATCTACGAGGACGTAATGGTTGCTGCAATCACAAAGCTCATGTTATTGAATGATATATCAAGATAAAAAACACTTAAGTAACGGTCGAGAACACATACTCGCAATTGTAGGTTAGCAGTGCGTTTGTTTTGCTGACTGAAAATATTTTTTCAAACTCTATCTTCAAACTTGCTGAGACATACGGGTCTTTGAGACCGGCTTTGCATGTTGTCTCATTTACCAAGATGGGGTCCAAGAAGTCAAAATTGTTATTTCGTTTTTGGAGGCAAAATTTTGCTATAGAGCTGCAAAATAAACATGCATGGATATATTCAAATGCAGATCACGTAGTTTATTATAATGTTGTTAGGGTATGGTACTTACAGAGTCCATAACATCATAATCTGCACATCCAGCGAGCGTCGTTGAAAGAGTTCAAAGAGGTCTTCATAATGAATAGTATGCACAACTTCTTCAGGATGATTAAAATGTAAACAGGAAGGGATGCATACTTCAAAGGTTGCTATCTTGTCTTCGCTGCTATTACTGTCTATGATGTAATAATCATGCAACTATCGCATGTTTGTTGGCAATTTTCTATACTCTTCTTCGGTGGCGACCATAGGCTTGCCTAGTTCAAACTTGTATACAACTTTGGAATTTTCAAATTCGGTCTATCCAAAATAGAGATTCTCGGCATCCTTCATGCTTATGTTCAGGTCCGCGGCCAAGGTTTGTATCTCTAACTGCTGAAAGGTGTATATTTCTCTAGATCTTTCTTGATTACCCGGATTTTTGCTTTGCCTTTCAAATTCGCTCTGTTTCTCAGGCATATAAGCCAATAGTGCATACAAGGTAAGTTTGGCGGTCTTTTCTACAATCTGAGCTCGTAGGATTTTGTCCTCAGTCGGCGCTCGCTTTTGCCTTTTACTAGTCATCTTAGGATCTTTACTAACTGAAGCTGATGACCTCCTCTGTTGCGAAGTCGAACCTGATCTAGAGCTAGGCCATCGAGATCCCAGTCCTGAGGACTTTGAAGCTGGTGGATGAGGAGGAGGAGGAGGACGAGTCTTCTCCTTTGGCGGTGGAGAAGGAGTCTTCTCCTTTGGTGGTGGAGAAGGAGGAAGTGTCGGTGGATCTTGACGAGGAGAGAAACCTCTTGGCGGAGGCGACCGAGATGATTCACTATCATCCTCATCATCCGAAGATGTCTGC
Organism: Microstegium vimineum; assembly: GCA_022036555.1. NCBI lineage: Eukaryota > Viridiplantae > Streptophyta > Magnoliopsida > Poales > Poaceae > Microstegium > Microstegium vimineum. Next base: position 22,569,273 of record CM039120.1, on the reverse strand, counting down.
TCGTCTAGCTTGACGAAGCGTTTGTGCCAGGCGACATGAGTGCCCAAGTTGTGAACTAGACGCGGCCTTTCTTCCTCCACTGGGAAATCAATATGTATCTTATTGTACTTCTTGTCCAAGATCTTATCAATGCTGGCCCTGGCATACCCGAGTGGCACTGGCTTGCCATGAATGACGTTCTCTCCTCTAGGAAATGCTTGCCCGACCGCCACCTTGTCTTTGGTTCACTGCTGACGGATGTACAACCTGACATTCACAGGTTCTGTGATGTCGTCCATCGGATGAGGAGCATTGACCTCTTCGTCGTCAGGCATAGGGGTTGAGCCACAGCTACTGCGGCCCTTGCTAGACACTGGGCTATTCAAAGTCGGGATTGCATGCGGCCCTTGACTCGAACACATGGATTGCATAGCGCTCGCCACTTGAGCAACTATCCGTCCTTCCATGCTCTGTTCTAGCTCCTCTCACATCCTTTGGAACTCCTCTTCTCTTTGCGTTCTAGCCTTGACCTGGCTCCTATAGGAAGCGGATTCACCTTCAAATGCTTTTTCCCAAGGAATTACCCCGGCTCCTCTAGTGCGACCGGGGTGCTCCTTGGTTCCAAGTGCTTGCGTGAGCACGTCATTTTCTCTATCAGACCTGCGGCCCCCTCTATGCACTTCCTCAGTGATCGTGGAAATCTTCTGGAGGAGATCGGTGACGGGTTTTGCGCTGGCGGAAAGGCTTCCATCAAGATTGTATCGTGCCCCCCTTGTGAGTAGGTAGTTCACTGATCTGGGCTGCCAATCGCTTGTCTGAGGTGTAACGCCGCTCCGCTCTAGTGCTTCAACTTGGGCATCCCAATCCGGAATCTTCCTTATGTACCCATGCGATCCTTGGCGGTGAGGATTATTTGACCTAAACGAGTTTGCTTTGTTTCTTTCGCTTGATGCCTTGGCCTCTTTGGATAGATTGTAAGTCTTGAACTCCTCCCAGAAGTCCCTCTGCTTGCTGAGTTCACCTTCCGCAAAATCCGATTATTTTTCCTCCTTGATTAGCTTGTGCAACTTTCCTTTGAAATTCTTGAAGGAGTGACCCATAATTTCCTTGGCCCTCTTCTTGACTGTCGCTTCATCACAATCATTATGGAAAGTGAAATACCCTCTGAGCTTGTTCCAAACTAGTTCCTTCTCAACTTCTGGAACCCTCCACGGGTCTTGTTGACTGCCATTCCACTTCCTGTATTTGATCGGGATGAAGTCCCTTACAAGTGCCCCGATGGTACTCTTGTATGGGCCCAATGCTTTAAGTGGCTCCACCGGCTCCCCTAGTTGATTGAACTAAGAGATGTGCCAGTGTCTAGTTGTCTAAGGGATCTTTGTTGCACCACGCTTAGTCCTTCTGGAACTCTCACCAGTACTTGGACCTTCCGGCGGATCCTGCTTCAAAATGTATAAATAAGTCCCCATCAAACTTTTCTGGCTATATCTACCGTGTTTTTAGGTATGAACTAAGTTATTACCTCGTCTCCTTGGCCCTCTTCTAGGTTTAGCATATGGCTAGGGCTCCAAGGTCTTTGATCCCCTTGCTGGTTGTCATCGGATCCTTGGTCACGTTCAACACCGCCACCACTAGTTCCTTGGTCATCGGCTTTAGTCGCAGGGCGACGGGTGGTGAATCGGTGCTTAATTGTCATGTTTTTGGATAATAATTTCGATAGTCATGTTATACCAATAATTCCGACGGGTAGATAACATATATACAAGCATAGGCTCCATTATTGTTATATTTCTATGGGTAGCACAAGTATATAGATAAGTCATGTATCTCCAAAAAATGTGTCAAGTCATGTATCTAGCATGAAGAGTGATTGATATTAGCTCATAGGTACAAGTCATGCTATACACAAATTGTGCTACAAGTATATACAAGAATATTGGTATTAGCTCATAGGTACAAGTCATGCTATGTCACAACATAAAGCCATGTATATATGATATAAAGTCATGCTCATAGGTACAACATCTCTCTCTCTCTCTCTCATAATTAAGGATGAATCAATCTATCTCTTTCTCATAACATCTCTCTATATACAAGCATAAGTGTAGCATATTGATCTAAGCTATATTTCTCTCTATCTTTATATCTCTCTCTATTTATCTATTTCTATGGGTAGCATAAGTGTATGACATATATCCAATCTCTCTCTATCTCCCTAATATCTATCTCTTTAATCTCTATCTCTCTCTATCTCTCTAATCTCTAGCTCTCTCTATCATATTTCTCTATCTCTATCTCTATCTATATCTCTATCTCTATCTCTATCTATATCTCTATCTCTATCTCTCTCTATCTCTCCTTCCTCCTCTCCTTCTCTATCTCTCTCTCTCTATGTCTCCCTCCTTCCCTTTCTCTCCCTCCTTCCTCTCCTCATCTATCTCCATGACAAGCAAAACCACTCTGAATCCATATAGTCAATTCGTCGAACACCTTCGGTGCATGGACATGGAGCTCACCGCGTGGAGGTTTGGGTCGGATTCCGAGCTCCTGAACATGGGGGATTCCGAGCAGTGCTTCTGCGGCGTTGAGATCCGGCTTGTTCGGGCGTCCTTCTGTTGCGTCGAGCGGCGGTGGCGGTGTCGAGCGTCCAGCGTCGAGCAGTGGCGAGCACTGGCGGCGGGGAGCCCCTGCTGCGGCCGGCTAGAGCGGCGGCGAGCTCGAGCTTCGGCGGGATGGAGCGGCGGCGGGATGGAGCGCCTGCTACGGCGACGAGTGGCGCTGGCGGGCTGGAACGGCGGCGTCGGGCAGTGGCGAGCGTCTAGCAATGGCGAGCGGAGAGGCTAAGTGTGGAACGGGCGCGAGTCTGAAATTTTTAGACCGCGCCCTTTCCTTATATACCACTACTAAAGAACATCAAAACAGTGCCGGTTCAAAACCCCCCTTCAGTGGCGGTTTTTGAACCGGCACTGGCAATTCGGCAGTGATGAGGCCAAGCCATCACTGCCGGTTATGCCAAACCGGTAGTGACGGCTCAAGCATCACTGTCGGTTCGTATTACAAACCGGCAGTGATGCTTGAGCCATCACTACCGGTTCATTTAACCAACCGACAGTGAATGTAGGATATCACTGCCGGTTCTAAGTGATCCGGCAGTGATTTAATTTTTATAATTTACATTTATTATAGAAACCATCAACATTATATTACAGAAACCATCAACATTATATTACAGAAACCATCAACATTTATATTACAGAAATTCATAGATGTGTCTTAAACTTATTGTACATTACAATAGTTCAACGATTTAGTACTACCAAATCGGAGAAGTGTAAGTCACCTATCTTGTAACCAATAAGCTCATCGATGAACAACAACGTATTAAATAGTATACTCTCTGTTGCTTCACACTTACGAGCACGTGGTGTACTAACTACGTTTAACGGTGGTCGAGTAGTTGGTGGGTTTCCCTTCTTAGTCGCAACCAACTTTGCTTGAAAGCTTGCAGTAGTTAGTGTTGGCTCTTCATCAGCATATTGCTAGTCATAACCCAATGCATCCATTACTTGGTTCAGAATGGCTTCAAAACTACACCCTGCGTAGGTCATGTCATACTCCTCTACCTATAAGTATAGGGTTAATTATGAGAGCAATATTGACAACATTTAACAACAAATCTAGGTATAAGTTATGAGTCTTAAACTTACCTTTGGCGAATTCTGAGCCATTCGTGCACATAAACCCGAAATATTAGGATACATGTTGCGATTAATAGCTTCAATCTTCACTGAAGACAGAGTAGGAAGTGTGATCCCATTTCTTGAGAGCGTGACAGCACAAGCATAGACGACATACTTAATAGCAACATCCCGTTGGCTTGTCTGTATTCCCACCTCTGAGATTTGTAACACATTGCGCCCGCCAACACCACCGCGGCCACGACCACTACCACAACCACGACCACGACCATGACCATCCTAACGACAATTGAAAATGAAATACAACATTGGAGTTCTGGATCATTGTTTACATGATTAATCTAAACATCCACATTGTCAACCCCAAAATAGGCGAGTGTTGATTTAAGCCAAATAACTGGATCAATCATCTACATTACATATAAGACATGTTAATTAATAACTTGGATGATCTAGTCGTACATATGAAACATATTTTGACTAACTTACTATGTTTGGAAAATTCTGTGGGGCTACCGGGAATACCGGATCGAAACCCATCCAAGTACAATAACCATTCCAACCAATTTCCTCTGGTGGTGGAGATTACGATGTCCAGCCATCTATATATTAAATCACATATACTCAGATTATATTTCATCTATCTATCTATCTCTCTATCTATCTATATCTATATTAAATTTCATATCACATATCAAATAGCATATACTAAGATTATCTATCCCTCTCTACCTATCTATCTCTACCTATATCTCTATCAAATCTATATATTATCCATATTAAATTTCATATAACATATCATATAACATATCAAATAACATCTCAAATAGGTATTTCGTCGAACACCATGGTACCGTGGAGGGAGGTGGACGGGCGTCGTGGAGGAAGGTCCGTCCTCCTGCGGCCTTCACTGTGGCGAGGACGGTGGCGTGGAGCGCCATCCTCCTGCGGCCTTCACGCGGCGGCGACGGCGTGGAGCGGAGGCGGCGTGCTACGACGGCGTGGAGGAAGAGGCGCGGCGGCGGCGGCGTGCTGCGGCGGCGTGGAGGGCGTGGAGCGGCAGCTGAGTGGGCACTGGTGCGCGTTTGAACATTTCGGAGGGCGCCAGTGCCTGCTTAAATAAAAACCTAGCCGTATCACTGCCAGTTCAAGCCACGAACCAGCACTGAATCGCCTTATCACTGCCGGTTCGTGGCTTGAACCGGCAGTGATACGGCAGAGAGACATCACTGCCGGTTCTTCCCCAGCCCCCGATAATTGGGGGTCTGTCAGAGACAGAACCGGCAGTGAAGAGGCATCACTGCCGGCCCAAATACAACCGGCAGTGATGGGCCGACAGTGATTGCTGATTCTGTAGTAGTGTACGCGGCCTCATCATTGCCGGTTCTTGTTACAAACCGGCAGTGATGTCCCCTATCACTGCCGGTTTGTAACAAGAAATGGCAGTGATGTGAAGTCATGAGTGTCGGTTGGTAAATAGAACCGGCAGTGATAGAGGCACATGACTGCCGGTTCCTTAGTAACCGACAGTGATATGTGATTTTTTTAAAAAAATTTGCATGCTTTAGAATTCAAATTACTCTTGATTTTTTACTAAAACTTGAAAAACTCTAAACATAGAAGTTGCTAGTTTTGAGGAGCTCTACATTAATGCTTATACACTCAAGGTCTAATTGAAGGACCGAGAACGGCGACCAGAGGGGGGGTGAATGGGAGCCAAATAAAATTCAACTCAAAGACTTGGCCCTTGTCCCAAAATCACACCCAAAACTTGACCTCGGAAGAACCGATTCGCAAAACGGGGACACGATCAAGAAGTTGAAGCCACCATGGCTTACAGAGGTTACGGCCTCCGATTCCTCGCAACAAACTCAAGTCCTTACAGAGGTTGGTGAAATCAACCTAGGGATCTCATGAACTAGAGAGAGGGTAGAGAGAGAGAGTTAGGGCAAATGATTAGGGTTCGAGAGAGATAGGATGAGGATACCCCTTCATCCTCTATTTATCAGAGGCTTTCGCTATTTCCCAAAGACCCCCCCTAGATACAATGAGTGAACTACCTAGCCTAAGCATTGCAGTCCAAGCTCTAGTAAATATCTCCCTCGATTTGAATGGACGGCCCCGCTTCCTGCCAGGAGTTGCCGTCGCCTCGACGCAACCTCTAGGATTCCACCACGTGCCATCCCCGCTTCCTCGGAAGCTCCGCCCGGGTTTTGAGGCCCAAACCCGCGAAACCCGCCACCGGTAGCTTTCGTCTCAACTACCGAACCCTGAGTTTTGAGGCCCAAACTCGGAAACCGTCCTGCGATGGTTTTGAGGCCCAAACCACCAAACCACTCAACTCGAGCCACCTTGTCCTCGCTCGGTCGGACTCCGAGTCCCATGAGCCTCCGCTCGACCCGCTCGTCCGCCGTCTTGACTCGGTCGACTCGGTCTACCTCCATGTATTCTCGCACTCGCCGATGCCAGGCACTAGCCACCACAACTAGTCCGCCGGCGCCCATGGTCCCTCAGTCCGAGCCCCGCTTCCGCCCTTCACTGCTCTCAGTCCATCGGCACAGCAAGCCTCTACTCGACCTTCTCCACGTCATTGACCACTGTCACTAGGCATAGTACCTGCACACCACAAGCCGATAGACATGCACACATTTGCTTTCGCAGATGTTAGGGTAAGCCACTCAAACTGAACCACTCATGTGTTGGTCAATCACTCATCATCAAAACTGAACATACATGGGTACTTATCCACCATGTGTTCGCAATCTCCCCCTTGATGAGTGCATTGTCAACACAAGTGCATTTCAGATTTGAGCCACAAGGTAAAGCTCTCCAAATGACCAAAAGCTAAGAAAGCCAAAACGGGGTCACTTGAGTGAAGCAAAACGCATCCAAAACTTGGTTCCCAAAGACATGAGCAACGGCTCGACGCAACCAAGAAAAACAAGGCTAGCCCTCAAGAAGAGGCAGAAACGGGCTCAACACCGCTAGCAAGCCAAAGATACCAAACACCTTAAGGCAAGAAATTCTTCAAGATACCAATTAACGCACATGAAACTCAAAATGTCAATCGAAACCTGTCGGAGCCAAAACACAAGCTAGACCCTCCAGAAGAGGCAAAGGCTCAACACATCTAGCAAAGGCTCCCCCTGGGCGAAAGCATACACAAGATACCAAGAAAGGGTGAAAAGAGTAAAGGAAACAAGATTTTCACAAAATGCACATTTTCTCCCCCTTGGTCACATCCCCCTTGATCACATATATCTTCCCCAAGCTTTCTTCCCACAATGCACAACTCTCCCCCTTAAGTGTATATGGAGAGAAGTAGATGGAGAGAAATGCACATCTCTCCCCCTTGTTGACACATAAATCTCATCAGAGCTCAAAACTCAAAAACCAGCCACAAATGCCATGATATGCAAAATGAGTGCAACAAGCCTCATACATAGAGCTAAGACAATGAAAGGATGATCTAAGTGATGTGATCCTGTGAGAATAGGAAAAGCTCTACGTGCCCAACTAAGACTCAGGTTGAGCTAAAGATCACTTTAGAAGCTAAAATAGAGAAGATTACATGTGTGACCAAGGAATATGTATCACCTCCTAGAGACAACTAGACATGGAAAACAAGATAGGATCGAACTCAAAGCAATCTCATGTATAGCAAGTAAAACTATCCCTAGCAAAGTTCATACAACAAGCTAATGACCCAACTGAATGAATTTTTTAGAGTTTTGCAGCCAAAATTCAGTTTTAGTCACATTACAAGTTGTATGCGAGTGGTTGTAAGCAAAGTGATGCCACTGCTTACCAACCGGGCGAAGTCAAAGGACTTAACACACCGGTTTTGGTCATACACGACACCGCTCAAGTATCAACCCATATGGGAAGCAGTCTCGAACACACGGTGAAGTGCTCACAATGCAAACCCAGCTCGATCTTTCCAATTCACATAACAGAGAGCAATTTCATTTTAGTTCAATTTTAAGCATGGTGCTCAATGGAAGTGAATGAAACAATGAAGAGCCATATTTACAAGCTATATATAAGGCAGCCAAGAAGGATCTTCAAAAGCCTACACAAGCTAGTGCCATTTCAGAGGTGACATGGGGAATTAAATTCAGTTTTAAAGCTTTTCTAACTTAGCTCTATTGCATATCAAGAGATCAAAGAGAGTCTAAGTTAGGCAACACCATAGACACATAAAGCACCTCAAACAGAGCATAGATTCATTATATCGGCTATAGGTATGAAGCTTAAAATGAACTATGTCACAAATGCAAAAGAGATGCAAAATGCAATAACACCAATTAACAACAAAAAAGACACCAATTAAAAGAAAGAGAAAGAAGAGGCAAATAAGAACCAAAAGAAACATGAAACACAAAGAACTTCCCTCAACTAAAAAGGAAAGCAAACACCCAACTCACCCCGAAGGCGAGAAAACACAGCTTGATCGAGAGGTTTAGTGAGAATATCCGCAAGCTGGTTTTGGGTATCGACATGCCGGAGGTCAATGTCGCCCTTCTCATAGTGATCTCTCAGAAAATGAAATCGAACATCAATGTGCTTGGTCTTAGAATGAAGCACAAGATTTTTGGCTACACTAATGGCACTCGTGCTATCGCAAAGCAGAGGCACTTTAGTAAGCTCAAGACCAAAATCCTTCAAAGTCGCAATCATCCAAAGCAACTGCGAACAACAGCTAGCCGCGGCAACATACTCAGCTTCGCACGTCGACTATGCCACGCTAGACTATTTGCGAGAAGACCAAGACACCAGAGAAGATCCGAGAAACTGGCAAGTCCTAGAAGTGGACTTCCGATCAAGACGACAACCGGCGAAATCGGCATCAGAATAACCACAAAGCACAAGAGAGGAGGAGGCGGAAAACCAAAATCCAAATTCGGGAGTGAAGCGCAAGTACCTCATGATGCGTTTCACCGCCTGCTTGTGTGAAGTCCGTGGGGATGCCTGAAAGCGCGCACATAAGCAGACGGCGAACTAAATGTCCAGCCGGGTCGCAGTCAGGTACAGAAGCGACCCGATCATGCTGCGGTACTCCGTCTGGTCCACCGCTTCTCCTTCCTCATCCGCATCCAAGGCAGTAGTAGTTGACATAGGCATCGAGAGGGGCTTTGCCTCACCCATGTCAAACTTCTTCAAGATATCCTTCGTGTACTTGCCTTGGTGCACAAACGTCCCTTCTCGGGTTTGCTTGATTTGCAACCTGAGAAAAAAAGTCAACTCTCCCATCATGCTCATCTCAAATTCCCTGCTCATAAGATCTGCAAACTTGGCAACAAGAGCATGAGAAGAACCACCAAAGATGATATCATCCACATAAATTTGGACAAGGAGAGTGTCTTTGCCTTGCTTGAGGAGAAACAGCGTCTTATCTACCGATCCCATTTTAAAACCCTTAGCAAGTAAAAACGTTTTCAACCTATCATACCATGCTCTAGGGGCTTGTTTCAAACCATACAAGGCTTTGTGGAGTTTAAAAACATGGTTTGGAAACTTGGGATTTTCAAAACCGGGAGGTTGTTTAACATAAACTTCCTCCTCTATGTAACCGTTTAAGAAAGCACTCTTAACGTCCATTTGAAAAAGTTTAAAACCCTTGGAAGCCGCAAAAGCTAGAAGGATTCTAATGGCTTCTAAACGAGCTACGGGAGCAAAGGTTTCCTCATAGTCTATCCCCTCCTTTTGACAAAAGCCTTGCGCTACCAACCTAGCATTGTTACGCACTACCACCCCATCCTCACTTTGTTTGTTTTTGAAAACCCACTTGGTTCCTATAGGGTGGCAACTTGGTGGTGGTGGCACTAAGACCCAAACGCAGTTTCGCTCAAAGTTCTCTAACTCCTCATGCATGGCATTAACCCAATCCGGATCCATCAAAGCGTGTCCAACATCTCGGGGCTCAAAAGATGCGACAAAAGCCGAATGAGCAAAGTGAGAGATATGGGACCTAGACCGTGTGACTCGACGGTCAATATCACCGATGATGTTTTCCGGCGGGTGCTGTCGCTGGATGTGACGGGGATCCTGCCTAGACGAAGTGGCCTCCCCCTCGACAGCAGATGGAGCTCCCTCAGGTGCAACGGGCATCGACTGAGGAAGCTGCTCGAACGGCCCCCATATAGAGGAAGTAGTCGGATCGGGACCGTGAGCCGAAGCAGATGTCGCAGGGTCGACGGGGGCAGCCAGTGGAGTTGGCTCGGGATCACCCCAATCGGCATCATCCTGCTCCTCCTCCACAAAAATGCTAGTGTTCACCTCATCATCACCTGCAAGCTCAAAAGCAGTGGAAACACAGGGCATAGTTTCATCGAATGTAATCTCACAAGTCTCCATCACTCGGTTAGTTTCTAGGTTAAGTGCACGATAAGCACAAGAGTGAGTAGAATAACCAAGAAAGATACCGTCAGAAGACCGTGATTCAAATTTATCCAACTTATCGCCCTTTTTGAGGATGAAACACCCGCACCCAAACACCCGTAGGTGACTTACCTTGGGTGGTCTCCCAAATCGCAGCTCATAAGAGGTCTTTTTCTTGAAAGCTCGGAGAAAAATACGATTGGAAACATAGCAAGCAGAACTGAGTGCTTCGGCCCAATACTGCCTAGGAGTCCTATGCTCATCGAGCATCGTCCTGGCCATCTCAACAAGGGTCCGATTCTTGCGCTCAACAACACCGTTCTGCTGGGGAGTGTAAGGAGAGGAAAATTGGTGATCCAAACCCAAAGAAGAGCAAAGAGATGCAAATTGAGCATTCTTGAATTATGTGCCATTGTCACTGCGACGCTCTCATGGCATGCTTAGGTAGCTCATTTTGCAATCTTAAAATTAGATCACGCACATGCACAAAATCCTCATCCTTACTCTCCAAAAAGAACACCCAAGAGTACCTCGAGTAGTCATCAACGACTACAACCACATACCACTTCCCTCCTTCCGACCTAACCCGAACTGGACCAACTGTGTCCATGTGTAAGAGCTCGTCGGGTTGTGAGGTCATAATTTGAGTTACGGGAGGATGGGAAGCAGCAACCATCTTGCCATGTCTGTAAGGATGGCAAACCAAATCCTTCTCGAACTTTAGCTTTGGCAATCCTTGGATAAGGTCCATTGAGCTAAGCCTTGCAAGCAAGTCAAAACTCAAATGTCCCAAACTCCTATGCCACTTCCAAAGCTCGGAAGAAGAGCCGGTGAGAAGACAACGAGAAGGTCCGGAAGAGATAGAAAAATCCGCACGAAAAACCTTCCCGAAGGGTAAAATCCGGCAAACAAGCTCACCACGAGAGTCCAAAATCCGAGACAAGTTTGGCTTAAAGCTCACCTCAAAACCGTCTTCAAGGAGTTGCGAAACAGAGAGAAGGTTAAAATGCAAATTCGCAATCAAAGCAACATCCTTGAGGACAAAAGACAAATTGACTCGGATGGACCCCCGGGAGACAACCTTACCTTTACTCTTGTCCCCGAAAGTGATGTACTCGGTGTGGGGCATGGGTCGAGGCTGGAGAACCACTTGGAACTTCCAGTCATATGGCGTGAGCATCCGGAATCCACAAGCCAAGTCTCCTCCAGTCCTCCTTCCTACATCAATAGAAAGACATAGGGTGAGCAAACGAACCAACACTGGGGTTAGTAAACTGTGAAGGATACCAGTGTTGTCCCACTTGCCCAAAGAATGGGTTAGGAGAAAAACCAAACATCTCTTGCCCCATGAGAGGATAACGATCACCACGATAGGGAAAACATGGTCCGCTAAAGAAGGGTGGAGTAAAGCCACCGCCACGTGGCCCGTAGTCGTATGGATCACGACCGGTACCCCGCTGGGCACGACCACCACGTGGTCTCGCCTCCTGAGGCCTAGCACCTTGAGGCATTGTACCTCTAGGCCTAGAAGTGCGCCTCTGAACTTCCGGTTCACACACCCCAACTCGTGGGTGGTACATGTCCTGGTTGTTCAACTCAACCTGCCTCCGATCATCTCTCTTCCTCCTAAAGCAAAACTCAGCCAAGTGCCCATCCCGCTCACAATACTCACAATGGTACCTCACCACACTCTTGGTAGGCACTCTCTTGTTGGGTTGGGTGGCTCTAGCTTTCTTAGGAAGGGGATCACTAGAGATGTCTAGCAGTGTATCAAGTGGGTTGCGAAGATGGTTCGGTTTGGCAATCCACACTTGCTTTTGTGGAGTGGTTTTGGGTGGCTCTTCAAACACACCATCTCTCACAGGAAACTTAGAGGGGTTGGTAGGCTTAGGTGGAGTGATCTTGGTAAGCTTGGGTGTTGTGGTGGGTTTCTCACTCTCGCTCAAACCACTGCACTCACCAATCTTACCGAACAAGCTATCATCCTTCCCACCTACAGCAAAGCCTACTCCCGTGCTGCCAACCCTTTTGCATTGGCTAAGCATCATCCCCAACTGCGGCTCTCGGCAAGACACCCAGCTCAAGATGGACCGAAGGTATGTCTTTTCTTCCTCGGTACGCATCTTGTCATGTCTGCACGACGCGATCTCAAGCTCCAAAGCCTCAAACCGATCCGACTCTCTAGTGCTATCTGAGCTGACCTTCTCTAACACAATGATCCTAGCATCCTTCTATGCCAGCTCAGAACGCAAGCCTAAGCAAGACTTGCACGCACCAAGTAAGCTAGGCCTAGCCTTCAGCTCACTAATCTCCTCAAGTAGAGTGCCATACTTGTCCTGGAGTGTGACAAGATCAGACATGTGGATGGCACAAGCATCACACTCTACCTCCTCGGTAACCACCACTTGTGCCTTAGCAAACTCCAGCTCATGAAGCGTGCTAAGGTACTTTGCTTTGAAATCGTTCCTCTCACAAGCGGCACGTTTGAGCAAAGCATCCTGACTAAGCAAGGTATCGTTCAGCGACTCAAGCTCGAGAGAGGGGGATTCGATGGTGGGTGATACCTCGGGTGTGTCGGAGTCGTAGTCGTAGTCGGGGCCATCCTTGCGCTTCCCGACCTTGCCTTCTTCAATCGCCATGGTGCAAAAGCCACCGTGCTTGGCGTCGGCGTAGAAGCAGAGGCCGTTGAGCTTGTCCTCAACCTTTCCCTTCGACTCATCGTCGCTTGAGGAAGAGCCCCCGTCGGAGGAGGCATCGATGTCGCTGAGGGAGGCGAGGAAGGCTCGGTGCTTGGCCTTCACCTTGTCGATCACCTTCTTGGAGGACCTTCGGTTGTAGCATGCCTTGGCCTTGTGCTTGTCCTCGAAGCGGTGCTCGCGCTTGTCCTTGCGCTTGGTGAAGTCACCCGTAGCTTTCTTGGGGCAGTTTGCGATGAAGTGATCCTCATCACCGCAACGGTAGCACCCCTTGGCCGAGCCACCACGTCGTTGGTTCAAACGGTTGTTGTGAAACCGTGAGAACTTAGTGATGACCAAAGCTAGCTCATCATCTCCAAGCGCCTCCACTTGTTCCTCTGTCACAGACATCAAGGACAAAACGAATGAAGAGTGTGAAGGGTTAGAGGAAGAAGAAGACACACCGCCGGGGCCGGAAACCAACGCCATGGATGGGTTCGACGGGTTCTCAAGCTTGGCTCGGGTCTGGTTGTCAATCTTCGAGGACTTGAGCTTGCTGAATAGCTCATCCACGGTCAGGGCATCATAGCCTGGTGACTCCTGAATGGCAGCCACCTTCATCTCCCACACCCTCCGATCAAGAGCATGCAAAAGCTTGATAGCCATCTCATGATCATCATAGGGCAAGTTGGCTCAATTAGCACGCATCTTGTTGACGATAGATTGGAAGCGAGTGAACATCCCGTCAATAGATTCACCGGCCAACTGTACGAAGTTCTCGTACTCCCTACGGTATGTGTCGAAGAGTCTAGACTTGATTTGAGGATTACCCTCATGATATCGCACAAGTGTTTGCCAGATCTCTCGCGCCGTAGTGAGATTCGAGACTCGCTCAAACTCAGGAAGTGACAAAGTCGAGAAGAGGATACTCCGTGCTCGACTGTTTGCGTTGTCTTGAGTGATTTGGAGTTGGTCAATACGATCCGCAAGAACACGATAGCCCTCATTCTCACAGATCTAACATATGTTCGAATCAACTCCTTGTAGATAGGCGGACATGCGTACCTTCCAGTAGGAGAAGTTCGTTCCATCGAAAAACGGAGGTTTGCCAACACCTTGCTCCATGTCGCCTTCGCAGATCAAGAACCGTTTAAGGTGGAATGATCCTTAACCGGCTCTGATACCAATTGAAGGACCGAGAGCGGCGACCAGAGGGGGGTGAATGGGAGCCAAATAAAATTCAACTCAAAGACTTGGCCCTTGTCCCAAAATCACACCCAAAACTTGACCTCGGAAGAACCGATTCGCACATGACCTAACAAGTAGGTGGACACCTTAGGAAGACCCCTAACGGTGCAGCAGAGCGGTCGGAGAAGATGGAGAACGATCGAAGCCACGAACTCGAAACCGATACACCGAGAGCGGTACTCTCAACCCCTAGACAGAAGAGACAAGAGCACACCCAAATATACTTATGAGAACTGGTCTCAAAAGTACCTAATCATGTTCCTTACATGAATACGAATCCAACTCAACAAACGGAACTTGATTCGGAGTTCGGACGAGAGAGAAACGAGCACAGGACTACTTCAATTAGTGACCACAGGACTATGCAGAGTGGTCCGGTGGTATGGTCCGGAGCTAGGTGCTTCCCTGCAGATTTTCGGCTAGACCACAGGACCACTCGCTATGGTCCGGTGCTATGGTTCGGTGGGTGGTCCGGAGGGTAGTCCGACGGAAAAAAATCAGCCACACAGTGAGCACCCTAGCTCAGGACAAGTGGTCCGACGGTACCACAGGACTATGCAGAGTGGTCCGGTGGTATGGTCTGGTGCTAGGGGCTGTTCTGCTGGAATTTGGGCAGACCACCGGACCAATGGGCTATGGTCCGGAGCCTGTGCAAAGTGGTCCGATGCCTGGTACGACGCTCACGAACAGAGCGCAGTAAACCCACGAAAATCGATTTCACTCCGCCAAATCTTCCCAAAACTCAACCAAATGAACTCCAACTGCAACCAAACTTTGTAGGCATGATCCTTGTACAGTTGGGGAGCTATCCCGAAGAAATCATCGCTCAATTTTGTGAGAATTAAAGAGAAACGAGGATTTGGGGGGAAAGGGCAAGAACGAAGAACACCGCAAAGAAAACACGCGATCTTCGCACTCGTGAGGTTTGAGGGGAATTCCTTTGGTGCAAAGATGCTCCTCACGAATACGAACAACTTGGTTCAAACGGATTTGCAGGACCTACTCCCTACAAAGAGAAATCATCTCGGAAAAAGAGGGAGCAAAAGCAAAAGGCGAAGAACACAAGCAAAACGGGGACACGATCAAGAAGTCGAAGCCACCATGGCTTACGGAGGTTACGGCCTCCGATTCCTCGCAACAAACTCAAGTCCTTACAGAGGTTGGTGAAATCAACCTAGGGATCTCATGAACTAGAGAGAGGGTAGAGAGAGAGAGAGTTGGGGCAAATGATTAGGGTTCGAGAGAGATAGGATGAGGATAACCCTTCATCCTCTATTTATCAGAGGCTTTGGCTATTTCCCAAAGACCCCCCTAGATACAATGAGTGAACTACCTAGCCTAAGCATTGCAGTCCAAGCTCCAGTAAATATCTCCCTCGATTTGAATGGACGGCCCCGCTTCCTGCCAGGAGTTGTTGTCGCCTCGTCGCAACCTCCAGGATTCCGCCACGTGCCATCCCCGCTTCCTTGGATGCTCCGCCCGGGTTTTGAGGCCCAAACCCGCGAAACCCGCCACCGGTAGCTTTCGGCTCAACTACCGAACCCCGAGTTTTGAGGCCCAAACCACCAAACCACTCAACTCGAGCCACCTTGTCCTCGCTCGCTCGGACTCCGAGTCCCATGAGCCTCCACTCGACCCGCTCGTCCGCCGTCTTGACTCGGTTGACTCGGTCTACCTCCATGTCTTCTCGCACTCACCGATGCCAGGCACTAGCAACCACAGCTAGTCCGTCGGCGCCCATGGTCCCTCAGTCCGAGCCCCGCTTCCGCCCTTCACCGCTCTCAGTCCATCGGCATGGCAAGCCTCTACTCGACCTTCTCCACGCCATTGACCACTGTCACTAGGCATAGTACCTGCACACCACAAGCCGATAGACAGGCACACATTTGCTTTCGCAGAGGTTAGGGTAAGCCACTCAAACTGAAACACTCACGTGTTGGTCAATCACTCATCATCAAAATTGAACATACATGGGTACTTATCCACCATGTGTTCGCACTAATTCTTTCTAGTTTTTTAATACCATTCTGAATTTGAATAAGGGTTTAAAATTCAATTACCCCCTTTGTAATTACTCCAAAAATTTGAATAGAAGTTGAAAATCTTCCAACATAGCTTTTGCTAGTTTTGAGGAGCTCTACATTATTGCTTATACACTCAAGGTCTAATTCTTTATAGTTTTTTAATTCCATTTTGAATTTGAATAAGGGTTTAAAATTCAATTACCCCATTTGTAATTACTCCAAAAAATTGAATAGAAGTTCAAAATCTTCAAACATAGTTTTTGCTAGTTTTGAGGAGCTCTACATTAATGCTTATACACTCAAGGTCTAATTCTTTATAGTTTTTGAATTCCTTTTGACATGGTATAGATCAATCAACAACGTGGTACAACTCATCAATCTACAACTTCATATGATCTCAAATTCGATGCAAATTACTAAAACAACATTTCATTAAGGATTACATAGTTTATGATACTCCAACAATTCACGGTGCAGGCACGATGATGGCCTCATCGTGATCACTCTGGAGGTAAGTAGGTTCGTCACCCTCTTCAAGGACATGTAGGGTAACGTCCGCCCCAAAAGGAGCCATTTCTTCATAACCTTTGTAGTCTTCTTCGTCTGTCACTCCGTCAACACCGACAATCTTCCTTTTGCCTTGCAATACTACATGTCGTCTTCCATTTGTATTTTTATACCTTGCATAGAAGATTTGCAAAACATCCTTTGCAAGGACGAAGGGGTCATCTCTGTATGCGGTCTTGGATAGATCAACGGTAGTGAACCCATCCCTGTCGGTGTTGATTTCATTCAGCCAGACCCACAAACAATGGAAAAGAGCAACTTTCAACTGATGTCCATAGTCTAGCTCCCATATCTCATCTATGAAACCATAGTATGTTGCCACCACCGTGTCGTACTCATCGTGGGTGTCGAAACGAACACCACTATTTTGGTTGGTGCTCTTTCCGTCCTGTTTTTTTGTGTAAAATGTAAAACCATTTATTTGATATCCTTGGTACATCATTAGCGTAGTCGAAGGTCCGGGGGCTAAGAGATCTAGCTGACATCCCGTCACCATTCCTATCCTTTGGCGTCACACCGTCGGCTTGCTGGAGAACAGCGAAGTGTGCTTGTCTGAAGGAGACCACTTTGTCTATTTTGACAGCTTTCTCACCTATTGTTCCTTTGCCCCCTAGTCTTCCATCATGATGAGATACTGGAACTCCGACCCGCTTGATGTCCAGATAATATGTGGAGAACTCAATAGCCTCTTCTGTTGACCATCCTTCTACCATGCTCCCTTCTGGTCTGAATTTATTCCTAACATACCGCCTAAAAACTTTCATGAGCCTCTCAAAAGGAAACATCTGGTGTAGGTACATTGGGCCAAGGGCTTTTATTTGATCCACAAGATGAACAAGTAGATGCACTGAAATGTCGAAGTAAGTCGGTGGGAAATGCATCTCAAGACTACATATAATCTCGGCTATCTCCTGCTTCAGGAGGTCTAGCCTGTCCACTTCAATGGCCTTTTCAGAGATCGCATTGAAGAACGAACACAACTTTATGATTGGAGCGCGGACCTTGTCAGGGAGGATACCTCGCAGGGCAACTGGGAGCAGCTGAGTCATTATGACATGACAGTCATGGGCCTTCATAGAACCATAGTTAAACTTAAGTTCTCTCATGTTAAGTAGCCTCTTCGGGTTTCCACAGTAGCCACTCGGTACTTTGAGATCGTTGAAGAAAGAAATAAGCATTTATTTTTCCTCCTTTTTTAGTGTCCATGATGCCACCGGAAGTTTCAAGTGACCATTCTCAAGAGTTAGTGGGTGCAACTCCTTCCTGAGGCCCAAGTGTTGCATGTCCAAGTGTGTCGCGAGAGAATCCTTGCTTGTTCCCCCGGTGTTCATCAACGTGTTAAGTGTGTTACCGCATACGTTTTTAGTTATATGCATTGGATCAAGATAGTGACGTACACTCAAAAGTTCCCAGTAAGATAGTTTCTAGAAGATTGATTTTTTCTTCCAGATACTATCGGTTGGCGTTGCTACTTCCCCGTCCCCCTTCCCAAGGACAACATTTGTGAGTTTGCTTAATTGTTGAAGCAGCTGTTTCCCATCTCGATACTTTGGAGGTCCACGTTTCTCAGTAGTCCCATTAAAATCTTTTGTATTCCTACGGTAAGGGTGATTACGACGTAGGAACCTACGGTGTCCCATGTAGACCATCTTCCTGTTTTCTGGTAGATGTGTAGCATCAGTCTCGTCCAAGCACTCGACACACCCAGTGTATCCTTTTGTCTTCTCTCCAGACAAGGAACCTCGCCCTGGTAGGTCGGTGATTGTAGCGATAAGTACAGCCTTTACTGTGACATGTTCTTTTTTGTACTCATCCCAGACATCATTGACACCCGTCTCCCATATATGTAGTAGTCCATCGATCACTGGTTGTAGAAGCACATCAATATCATTACCAGGTTGTCTTGGTCCTTGGATTAGTAATGGCATCTGGACGTATGACCATTTCATACAAAGCCAGGGTGGAAGGTTGTATATACATAGCGTCACTGGCCAAGTGCTATGATTGGTTCTCACCTGGTCAAACAGGTTCATCCCATCCATGCTCAAAGCAAACCACAGATGCCTTACCTCTCCACCGATGTTCTTATAGAACATAGTGTTGATAGTCCTCCAGTCCGACCCATCGGCGGGGTGTCTCATCATTGAATCTTTCTTTCGCTCTTCGTCGTGCCAACACAACAGCTTGGCTGACTTCTCATTTGCAAACAACCTATGCACTCGTGGAGCTATAGGAAAATACCACACGGACTTTACTGGCCCTCCTCTGGTCTTGCTTCCATCATTTGATGGCCCTTGCTTGTATCGGGGAGTTTTACACTTGGGACATGCATCCAAGTCTTTGTATTTCTCTCCACGGTATAATGCAGTCGTTGAAACACGCGTGGATTTTCTCAACCTCGAGGCCAATTGGGCAAATCATTTGCTTCGTAAGGTAAGTCTTTTCTGCTAACTCGGCCTTCGGGAACAGTTTATGTAGTATAACTAACAAGTTATCGAAGCCTTTATCACTCAACTCATTCGTTGATTTGAACTCCAATAGCATGGTGTTGGCTTCCAGTTTGCTTATTGGGCAGCACGGAAACAATGGTGTTTTTGCATCCTTTCTCATCATCTCTAGTTTTTTCAACTGTGAAGCACTAAGGAATCCCCCATGCACATCATGTAGAAGCTGTGAAATGCCATCATTTTCCTCAGTGTCGTCAGCTAATGTATTCATAAACACATCATCATTAGTAGGCACATGTTCTGTGTACTCATGAACAGGCAATAATGCATTCAGGGATACACTAGGCATGGGCATATCATCATTAACATTTTGACCAACCTCCCCATGCAAAGTTCAAATCGTGTAGTTTCTCATGAACCCCCTTGTGATCAAGTGCAAACATATATGCTCCACATCGCTCCATTTTCTCGTATTCTTACAGTCTTTGCATGGACAAAATACAAGATGTGAGTCCCCAGCATTGGCTCTAGCTCGCTTGATGAAATCGTCGATGCCCGTCAAGTATTGTGGGTCTGTACGTGACAGATCGTACATCCACCCTCGAGCCATGTCTGCACTGATAAAATGGACAGAGCAAAGAAAACATAGGAACATATTAATAGGAGCATTTTTGAACAATATTATTTTCTTTATAATTTGAATTTGGTCGCGCTATAAAATGTGAGTATTATATGCATGCATGGAGTATTAATAGAGAAAACATAGGAACATATTAATAGGATGCATGGAGTATTAAATGTGAGTATTAAATATATGCATGGAGTATTAAATGTAAGTATTAAATGCATGCATGCATGGAGTATTAAATGTAAGTAATAAATACCGAATCTATTCCACATCCTATCAAATCTTTAATGCATGCATGGAGTATTAAATGTAAGTAATAAATATAACTAATTACAATTTTTATCCATAATTTTCAAGACGAATCTTTCGAACCTAGCTACTCAATGATTATACAATAATTATCCAATAAAAACAAAGTGCTACAATTTTTCTAAATACTTTTGGATCTAAAAGGTACAAAAAATTGACACAAATTGTAACATCTCTCTTCTTGATCATGAAAACTAGCATAACTCTAAACTATAGATTTACACACAAAAACAATGTAAACCAACAATTCTAAAGAATTATGCTTGTTACTAACCAAGAGCAAGAAAATATGAGGATCCAAGAGTGAAGAGGAGCCAGCAATGAAGATCAAGAAATTCACCAGCCACAACAATGGAGAGATGGAGCTCCTCACGCACTACTCTGCACTGTTGGGGCAGAGGAGGGCGAGGAGCTCGTCAGCTTTATACTATACACAATATCACTGCCAGTTCAAGACACGAACCGGTAGTGAAACTCGACATCACTGTCGGTTGGTGGCTTGAACCGGTAGTGATGTGGTGTTTCACTGTCGGTTCAGCCCCTAGCCCCCAATAATTGGGGGGCCTGTCAGAGGAAGAACCGGCAGTGAAGAGGCATCACTGCCGGCCCAAACAAAACCGACAGTGATGGGCCGACAGTGATTGCCGTTTCTATAGTAGTGAAACGGCGGCTTCACGTGTCCTGTGGAAACTGTTGAGAATACTTATAATATTCTAAATAATCAACAAATGGAGATTAGAAACTACAAGGCAGTTACTGTGTCCTCTTCATTCAGGAGCACGTACGCACGTACGGACAGAAAAACCGCCCTTTGGGGTATATATATATATGTACATCCATGGATCAATAAAGAGTTCCTAGTTCACTTTTACATTCTCTCTTCAACTTTCTATTCTTCTTCAACACTAGATTACAACACGTTATCAACGTTCTACTATTGAGCGAGAAGGGTAAGACTCGGATCGTTGCACCGATCAAGGTAGAAGATGCATCCGACCCACTACGTACCTTCTGTGGCGCTCATTCTGCGCCTCGTCTTCATGATCTACTACAGCGCACACCGCATGGAGTCCCCTTCGACGACGACGACACCATCCGCGACTCCCTCCTCAACGCCCTGAGGAACCTGATGGGTTAGGGTCGTGGGGGAGCCAGGCTTGGCCCTGCCGACACCGTCACCGACATGGAGCACTAGTCTCTGCTCCTATGGCGCTGGCACAGGGAGCCTCTGACTGGGTGCCCATGGCGCTTGCCGCCATGCCACCTGTTGCCGCTGGACCTTCTTCCTTGAGCGGTGTGGGGCCATCGTCTTCGACTCCGGCGGTGTTGTTGGCCAATGGTCACGCCGCGGCTGCAGCTCCGCCACGACCACTCACCACCATTATCGCGTGCCGACACACGGCACCGCTCCGCCTCTTCTCTACGAACGTCGGCGAGATCGTCGACCCGGCTCTGCAGGCACCGCAACCACCACCTCCGTCCATCAACGTCGTCGACCAGGTGGTGAGTCCGATGGTTCGACGCACCTAGATCTCCGTGCCGCACGGTCCATCCGCACGCGTGTCGGTGAGTCCGCGCGCGAATGAACACGTTTCGGCACTAGAGAACGGACTTCGCAGTCCACGGGCAAACGACGACGGTGGCGCCTCCTTCTCCTCGGGATGGGGCGGGGCTCCTTCTGCTGGAGCCGCGACCGGAGGGGGAGGGGAAGCCGCTGGGATCCATCTTCGGACCGACGAGCGGGCCCCTCCCACTCTACACCGGCACTCCTCGCTGGTTGTAGAGGGAGACAAGGGCGGAGGAGCGGACGGCAGACGGGCGCGGACGGCCAACCGACGGCATCTGCGCAAGGCTGCAGGGCGACGGCGAGCCGAGCGGCGGCGGCATTCGTGGGCAGGTGGCCGATCACGTGCGCCCCGCACACGAGCAGGAGTGGCAGCATCAGAACACGGGCGCGGTGTGCTGGGCGACCAGCGGTGGCGGCCGCCCCAAGGGTCGGTTCTAGTGGCAGTTAGGGTTTCAAACCCTAACTGCCCACCTTTATGCGGGCCAAGGGGAGCAACGCTTGGGCCTTTTTCGGTGGCCCAAGACCCCTAGGCCGGCTGCTCCTCCCTTTTTTTCCCTAGGCCGGTAGTTGTTGCTGCTTGTTGGGCCGGCCCAATAGCTCGTGGATGTGAATCCAGTTATTATCTATTTATTTCCAAATTTCAGATTTCCAGCAGCACTAGTCTTTAATCGTAGTGTTTAGACTTTGTTAATTCTGTTGTTCCTTAGTTTTAATGTCTATATCATTATGTGATTAGACATAATATGTTTATGTGAATGTAAATATGTGTTTATTTACATAGTACTTATGCAATTTCGAATTCTAAATTAGAATGCAAGTATGTTCTTGTTATCATTCTTGCATTTCCATACTTATTTTGTTATTGCGAATTTTAATCACATACTTCATCTTAACGCTATTTTCATTAGTATTTAATTACTGATGATTTATTGCAATTAATTTATGCATATCTCTATATTATTTTGAGAAGGAAAACATTAGGTAATAGAGTCCAAGCAAAGGCTCCACTTAATCCCTTTTGGATTATTTTGCCTAGAGACCATTCCATGGCTGTTATTTATTCACCTATTACTAAAGGTCTGCATCATGTCCATTAGACTACATGCCTATATGATGTTTTGTTCTCAAAATATTTTTCTTTACTTTTGTCTATTACTATTATAGTGATTACCATTGTTTAATCATCAATTTATGATATATATGGTGTAGTAGAGACTTAAGCATTGGTTGCGTTTAATTCAAGATTGAATTATTCAGCCTTAAGACCATGCTTAGGCAGCAAATTATTTACCTACTATTAAGATCTACTCTATGTCTTTTGGCACTTGAGATTATCTAACCATATATAGTAAATTGATGAGACTAATGATTTGGGTTTACATGTTTTATTTGTATACCTTGGATTGTATTTATCATATTGAGATATCTCATTTAAATTAATTTACATTTATAAAAACATTGCTTACCATTTGAATTTAATTTACCATGAGTAAATTTAATTAATCAAATGATCTTTGTAGGCTATGGCCTTAACTAAGGAGTTCGATGAACTAGCCTTAGATGGTCATAATTACCCTAATTGGGCTTCGGATATCAAAATTAACTTTGCATCTTGTGGATTTTTGGCATATATAAATGAACCCATTGAGGGGGCTAAGCTTGATGAACAAAAGAAGTTTGGGGCCTTAATGATTTTATGGTTTTACATCCATAAGAATCTCAAACAAGAGTACCTTTTGGAAGAGAATCCTCGTGCTTTGTGGCTTGCTCTTAAGGAACGTTATGATCAGCAAAAGGTACTCATATGGCCTAAGGCTAATCATGAGTGGAACCACTTGTGTTTACAGGACTTTAAGTTTGTTGCTAATTATAATCATGTCCTTCATAAAATTTGCTCAAAGTTGAAATTCTGTGAGAAAGAGCCAACAAATGCTGATCTATCTACCATGCTTCCCGCTGATTGAGTCTTGCAGCAGCAATATCGGGTTAGTAATTACACATTTTATTCTCAACTTATTCATACATTGACTTAGGCTGAGAAACATGATGAACTTCTTATGAAGAATCATCATAAGCACCCCACTGGTGCAACACCTCTTCATGAAGTTCATAATGTACAGAATAAAGTTAAGAATAATAATATGAAAAGATTCAAAGGATCTCCTTATGATGATCCCAAAAACAAGCCCGGTAAGCGCAAGTTCAACAAAAAAGCAAAAGCCAAATGCTAAAAATAAGCAAAATGGCGTTGTCAAATCTAAGAAAGACACTAAATCTCATCGATGTGGTACTTTCAACCATTTTACAAAGGATTGTTGTACGCCTAAGCATTTGGTTGCACTTTACCAAAAGTCCTTAAAGGATGCAAAGCAAAGCAAAGAGAAAGAGACAAGATATGAAACTCATTTCAATCTTGCTTCTGAGGCTACCAAGGAAGTGTGTTGTTCAAGCAAGGCTCCTAAGGAACCAAAGAACAACGATACTCACAAGGATGAGGGGCTTCTTGGAACGGAAGACATGCTCGTGGAGTTCAACTCAAATGACATGTTTGGAGACTTAAATTGAAGATCTTGATCTGTAGTTGATATCTGTTTAATTATTATGTTAAGCAAGTCAAGTGTTGTAATAATTTAAGTTGTGCAAACTCTATGTTCTTTGAGTTGTACAAACTTGTTAGAGATGGTAGTATTGTGAGAACAAATATGTATTGTAATGTCATACTTGTATGTTGGTATTGTAATACATTGTGTTTATGTATGTAATTCTATATGTTCAATAAGAAATTTTAATTGCATTCTTATTTTACTATAGATGTCTTCTGATGTCAATCTTGAGGAGGAATTATGTCTTGTAGACAGTGGAATCACAAATACTATTCATAGGGAGATGAAATATTTCCATGCTCTTAAGAAAAGAGAAGGAAATGTTATGACCATCACTGGTCATGATGCTCTAATAGTTGGTTCTGAAAGAGCCACTATTATTCTCCCTATGGGTACGCAACTAACAATAGAGGATGCATTATTGTATCCGGAATCAACTCGTACCTTGCTAGGCTATAAAGATATCCGTAAGAATGGTCTTCATTTTGAAACACATGTAGATAATAAAGAAGAATTTATTTTCTTCACCAAACTTACTAGACGTGGCAAGCAAGTTTGTGAGAATTCCCTCCCTAGAAACTGGATTGTACAATACATACATAAAACCCATATCTAATGTTGCATATAAGGTAATTTTTCAAAATGTTATTTCATTCCAAACATGGCATGATAGACTTGGTCACCCTAGAATAGGGATGATGAGAAAAATTATCTACAATTCACTTGGTCATAATTTGCATAAAGCAAAGTTCCTACAATCTACGGATTTTCTATGCACTGCATGTGCAATAGGGAAACTGATTTTAAGGTCATCAACTCTTAAAATCAGAGTTGAACCACTAAAATGTCTTGAAAGAATTCAAGGAGATATTTCTGGTCCAATTCTGCATATATGTGGACCTTTTAGGTATTTTATGGTATTGATAGATGCATCTACAAGATGGTCTCATGTGTCTTTGTTATCGACACGCAACCATGCTTTTGCCAAAATATTGTCCCAAATAATAAAGTTGAAATCACATTATCCTAAACATCGGATTCAATCCATTCGAATGGATAATGCTGCTGAATTTTCATCCCATGCCTTTAATGATTATTGTATGGCAATGGGAATTAAAGTTCAACATTATGTACCATATGTACAAACTCAAAATGGTTTGACTGAATCATTGATTTAGAGAATTAAACTCATTGCTAGATCAATGTTGATGAATTGCAAGTTGCCTACTTCGTGTTGGGGTCATGCGGTTTTGCACGTTTCTGAATTAATCCAACTACGACCAACTGCATATCATAAAAATTCCCCCATGCAATTAGTACGTGGAAATCCACCAAGTATTTCCCATTTGTGTAAGTTTGGGTGTGTTGTTTATGTACCCATCTCACCACCTCAGCGTACCTCTATGGGTCCACATAGAAAATTGGGGATCTATGTGGGATTCAAATCTTCGTCGATCATTAAGTATATAGAACCTCTCACCGGGGATCTATTTACGGTCTGATTCGCTAATTCAATTTTTAACAAAGATCATTTTCCGGCATTAGGGGGAGATTTGTACCATAAAATGAATGTTGAGAAATTCATTGAAATGCGGAAGGCATTTTATTCTTGGATCCACATACTATGAAAACTGAACATCAAGTTCATCGACTTATAGATTTGCAAAACATTGGTAAATAATCTGCCAGATGCGTTTATCAACTATAAAGGTGTTAAATCTTTCTATCCTACAAGGAATGTGCCAGAAAGAGTGGAGGTACCAAAACAAACCACTCAAGTTGTCCCTCTTGTAAACAAGAGGGGGAGAGGCAATTCCAAGGTGTAAGATAATAAATAAAAGAAAGTGGTAAACAATGATCAACTAAATGTTGATGTAAATCACCTTGTTACTAATCAATACCTTCTGGAAATATTTGATGTAATTCGTAGCCCAGTCATGCGCATAAATACTGAGGCTCGGACATCGGAGGGCCCTAGATTTGTTGCTTTGGGAAATCATGATGATCTATTAAGGGTTGATTAAATTACTATAATTATATAGAGATTGGAGAATCTTATGATCAAAATGCTACAACTATCGACATCTTTTCTCTGAAAAAATTGTTGAAATCCTTCAAAGTGATCTAGATCCAAAATCAATGGTAGAGTGCAAGAAGCGCTCGGACCAGAACAAGTGGAAGGATGCAATAGAAGCGAAAAGTGTTTTCGGCCGTAGTGCCAACACCTCCTGGTATCCATCCTGTTGGATATAAATGGGTTTTTGTCTGGAAACAAAATAAAAACAATGAAGTGGTGAGATATAAAGCAAGGCTAGTAGCACAAGGCTTCACGCAAAGGCCTGACGTTGATTTCAACGAAACTTATTCTCCAGTTATGAGTGGCATAACTTTCCGATATTTAATATCATTGGTAGTACAAAATCGTCTATCCATGTAGTTGATGGATGTGGTGACCGCATATCTATATGGGTCATTGGATTCTGAGATATACATGAAAGTTTCTAACGGAATTAGTATACCCGATTCTCAGGAAAATCGCAACATGTTTTGTGTTAAGTTGTAGAAGTCATTATATGGCTTAAAAAAATCAGGCCAAATGTGGTACAATCGATTAAGTGAATTCCTTAAATATAAGGGATACACAAATAATGATGATTGCCTGTGTGTCTTCATTAAGAAATCCCCAACGGGTTTTTGCATTGTGTCTGTATACGTTGATGATATAAATATCATAGGTAACGAGCATGACATCAATGAAGCACGTCATCATTTAAAGGTGGAGTTTGAAATGAAGGACTTGGGTCAAACCAAGTTTTTCTTAGGTTTGCAACTTGAGCATTTTTCATCTGGGGTTTTTGTATATCAAGCTGCCATGTACAGAAAATGTTGGAGAAATTCAATATGGATAAAGCTTACCCATGTAAAACCCCCATGGTTGTTAGATCTTTAGAAGTTGAGAAAGATCCTTTCAGACCAAGGGATAGAGGTGAACATAATTTTGGGACCTGAGATCCCTTATCTAAGTGCTATTGGTGTACTAATGAATCTTGCTAATAGTACCCGGCCAAATATTGCTTTTGTGGTTAATCTATTAGCAAGACATAGTGCCGCTCCTACCAAACGTCATTGGGTTGGAGTTAAAACTCTTTTTAGATATCTCAATGGCACAAGGGATCTTGGATTATTTTATAGAGAATCAAGATCAAAGTTTATTGGGTTATACAGATGATGGCTATTTACCTGATGCCCATAATGGCAAATCTCAAACTAGTTTTGTATTTTTAAATGGTGGAACTACAATTTCTTGGAAATCATCCAAGCAGACTTTAGTGTCTACATCCACCAACCATTCTGAGATTATTTCATTATATGAAGCATCACGTGAATGTGTATGGCTTTGCAGAATGGTAGACCCCATATTAAAATCATATGGAATTGGCGCACTTGATGCACCAACGATTATCTTTGAAGATAATGTTGCTTGTGTTGTGTAAATGGAATCAGGTTACATCAAAAGTAACATTATGAAACATATCATCCCCAAATTATTTTATCCCCATGAGTTACAAAATAATAGGGAAATTGAGATTCTGCAAACTAAGTCATGTGATAATCTTGCCGATTTATTCACAAAGTCCCTACCATATTCTACGTTTCATAAATGTGTTGAAGGAATTGGTATGGTTCGACTTAGAGACTTGCAGAAATCAGGGTACTTAATCCATTTCACATCACATTGCACTCTTTTCTTTGTATGAGTTTTACCTTGAAAGAGTTTCTCATATAAAGTTTTTAACGAGGCAATATCAACATTATGCATGTCATATCATCTAGTTTTTCCCCACTGGGGGTTTTTAGGAGATGATATATTAAGACATTATTATATAATTATCATGGTGTTTTTCTCCTATATTTTCCCATTGGGTTTTAAGGAGTTTTATCCTGATATATCGATGTGTTCCTAAGTTTTTCCCACGGGGTTTTCTCAAGGATTAATAACATTAACGACTATGATGAACATTGAAGCATCCAGAAGATTGTTGATTATGAGGGAGTGTTGAGAATATTTCTCTACAACTAAAAAGCGCAAGGAGGACCAATGCTTATACACAAGGAAAGTTCATGAATTAAAGGAAATATTACATGGATCAATCAGTGAAAAATAAATGGAAACCAAGAGACACATAAGATTACATAGCAGCAACAAAAATTACAGAACGCATCGCTCTCGCCAGAAACAATCTCTCTCATACATACCCAATTCTCTCGCATCTCTCTTGCCAGACTCATCGCTCTCCATCTCGTCAGACCCATCGCCAGGAACCAAGTTTATTACTAACTCTGTTGTGAGATATCAAGAGGAAAACAAAGAAGATGGCGAGGTAAGCAATCTAAATTCCCAAATGTTAACAGTTGATGAAGTAGAAGTTTTGAAATCGTACCTACTATCCTATGGTGTTAACATGTAAACAATCTAAATCCTCACTGTCGTTGATGATCTCGCTTTCGTGTTGCCGACTGCTGCCATTATACCACTTGATACCTGTTTGCTAACTCCAGGCAAGTTATACCACTTGATATTATATCTAAATTCTATATGTTTGCTAACTCCATAAGTTTGATACATGTTTGTTCCCACATCATAGTTGGATTGAGTACTGGACTTCTGTTGGTTGCTGTTTCTGTCGTCAACAAGGTGCAGGGCTTGTCGTGATCCTGGCTGCTATCATCAACCAGGTATATGTTAGTTTTATTTTGATTCTGGGCAAAATATAGAGACTGGAGATTTGGCGAGAGGAAACTCATTAATTTACCTGGGTACATTGCTGGAGCTGGAGATTAGGATAGCTATTCAACATATAGAAGTTGTTGTAGAATAGGATAGCTAATTAACAACCTGTAAAGACATAGATACAAAGACATTAGTCAGAAACTTACAATGAACTTGTTCACATCAACATAGAAACACAAGGGAAATACAGGGTTTTCTTATACTAAAATTGGTTCACATCAAGTGGGCAAAATATTGTCAGGAACATTAACTTGTGATATGCTTAATCTCCTACAACTAGATCTCTTGCCCGGGCCTACTGGATAACAGACTCGACAAGTTTAGAGCAATAGATCATTTGCATCATTGAAAGGCACAATTGCAATGAAACCATGTATGTGATATCAATTAACATTTGATAAGCTCAAATGAAACCAGAAGTATGTAGTTCAACTAAAAATTGTCTAAACACATGCAAAAATAAAAAATACATGCTAAATAAGCAATCATGGTTACTTATCTGTGTTGAACTGGCCCTTGTGTGCAAAGCACTTCTCATATAGCAATACAAAATCCAATAATTCCTGCTCATAGAAATAAATTCATTAATGGATTGTTGGAGAACAAGGTCAACTTATGGTAGAGATAATATATTATCGTCAGACCCAATACTATGACCTCATTGTGCTCACCGAGATACCAATACTGGCTAAAACCAGTCGGCACCTCTAGCTTTTGGGGTTCATCATCCAGCTATTTACCTTTCATCAAACATAATTCCATTAGGCACAAACCACCTCACCACACAAGGAATGTGACTGTACCCATCATAGCCACACAAGGGTCACGTAGGACCCATCCATAGTCCAGCAAGCCACCTAGGAAATGTGGCAGGAGTTCCCAAGTTTGTTCACCTTAACATTGCCGTCAGACCCAAAAAGTTCACCTCACATAGCACACCGTTCACCGAGATACCAAGACTGGCCAAAACCAATCGGCACCTCTAGCATTTGGGTTTCATCATTCGGCTAATTACCTTACAACAAAAACCAATAGGAGGCCCTTATATAGCCATGGCAAGAGGGAAGACAGTGAGTAGTGGATATATCCAGAGATGGAGAAGTAGTAATATAGAAGGAAGGATTACTATAAGGGAGCCAGCACAAGCCACCTCACCATCACCATACTAGAATTTAACCCATACTCACACAATTTTCACAAAGGACCCATCCATATTACAACAAGCCAACATGGGCACCAACAGGAGTCCCCAGCATTGACCAACATTTTCTATATCTTACTGGTATATGGCAAAAGGGATCCAGTTAGTATCAATGAAATTATATGCATTTTATATGTTGAACTGTTTGTAAAAAAATCCTGAAAATTGATTAACCTAATGAACCCATTAACAAACATAGTTCAAAACTCACAGATTCTTGGCACCAACAGAAAATGCCTAGCCAAACTAAGGAACCCATTATAGTTGCTCCTTTATTTATATTACAGCTACTACCACTATTAATTTTCTAATAACAAAATAAGAGATAAACAGTGAGTACTCCTTTTATTTATCAGGTAGCTCCATCCATCCATTATGCGGTCATTAGCATCCACACAAGGTACAGTAGCATCCAAAAACACTTTGTTCTCACCAACCAGTCATAGTATGTGTTGACGGTAATTAAGAGCTATTTTGTCACCATAAAAATACCGTCAACATCCTCATTCTCAAAGGAAAACAAGCATAACCTGAATAAATTGTGCCAGATAACTAGTTCCACATGTCCCTTGACTATTTGATGCAGGTAATGACAAATGGGGTCTTTTGGGAGCTAGTGGGCCCAC
Organism: Microstegium vimineum; assembly: GCA_022036555.1. Lineage (NCBI taxonomy): Eukaryota > Viridiplantae > Streptophyta > Magnoliopsida > Poales > Poaceae > Microstegium > Microstegium vimineum. Next base: position 22,538,528 of record CM039120.1, on the reverse strand, counting down.
TTAAGGGGTCGGCCGACCACCCTGTGGACCCACTTGGCATCCTTAGCCCCAATAATCCATGTAACACCCTCAAGAACACTCTCTACCCTTGGATTCAAGTGTGTTCACCTCTCAATGGTCAAGATTCGCAGCACAAGGATCCATGGGCCCACATCAAGAAGATTAACGTGACAACTCAACTCAGAACCGACATCCAAGGCATATGACAGGTGGGACCAGTGGCCAGGAGGCAGAGGTGGGCCATGGACCACTATAAGTGGTCGGTCGACCTATAGGTGGGCCCCACCAGGCCACCACTTGGTCCCTGACGAGTGGGCCACCATCTGGAAGGTGCAGAGGGCCCACATGGCAGCAAGGTCGGTCGGTCGACCGTCTATAGGGCGGTTTCACCCCCTCAATCGCCTCACTCACTCCCTACATGGTTGAAATCATCACCCTTGATCCTTAGGCGGTTCTGAAGTCGGTTGGATCCAACAGTGCTTGATGAAGGTGACGCGGATCATTGACGTGGCACCGGAGTAGCCCCTACTCCACCTCTAGCTATAAATAGACCCTTAGAGCTCCCTATTCATTTCATGCCTCATTGGAGAAACTACTCTCTAGTCTCTCAACGGAGCTCTTCAGTAGTGTTATGCTAGTTGGAGGAGAGTGAGGAGATCCTTCTGGAGAAAGCCCCAGGTCTGTCGGGAATCTTCTCTGGAGTTCTTCCTCAGCGGATGCGAGTCTCTTGTAAGTGACTTCTTCTGAGTTCTTTATAGTATTCAGTGTTCTAAATCTGGTTTAGCTATTATACAACTTTTCCAGCTTGATCATCACTTTGTTCTGAGTAAAGTGATTTAATCTTAGGCCAAGGTTAAAGTAGTAAGATTAGTGTAGACGTGGTGTCTAAGCTTAATCTTGCCTATGTAAACCGCTTATCGCGCGGATTGTTTGTGGATGCTAGTAGAAAGTGACAGCTCTATATAGTCTTTGTATTCCACCACGTGTGTCAGATAAGTTCTTAGAAGGTAAGGCTTCAATACAACGTGACGACGCAGTCCGGTTAGAGTTTTGCCCTCTTTCTGATATATCCCGTCGCCTCCTGCAAGAGAAGGGTCGATAAGGCCAGTACAACCAGCTATCCCTTGTTAGACATCTGTACTATCTTGAACCTCTCAACCCAGTTATCATAGTCTCCCTTGATCCATCATAGGACATATCTTTAATCCTAATTAGATCACTACCGTTCTCTGAGGAAAATACGATACCTGGAATACTCCCGGTGAAGTGCTACATCGGTATAATCTGTGCGCTTGCGGATTTATCCAATAGTCATAAGAAATACCAACAAGCATTTATGGCGCCGTTGCCGGGGAATGGTAGCTTTTAACTAGTACCCTTTGGTCCTATTTTATCTTTTGTTTGAAATCATCTTTTCACTCCACATACACATATGGATCAAACCCCGCTTATCGAATATGGTGCTCCAACGGGCGCTAGCTTGGAGCCACCTAAATCATCTCAGGCCGTTCTGGCCATTCGTTATGAGCTTCGCCCGAGTCTCATAGCGATGGTTCAGGAAAAACCTTTTTCTGGGGACAAAGACGAAAATCCCTATACTCATATACGTGACTTTGAACAACTTTGTTCATGTGTCCACATCCAAGGGATGAGGCCAGGTACCCTTAAGTGGAAGCTATTTCCATTCTCCTTAATGGGAATAGCCAAACGATGGTACGTTCACCACGTAGATAACGCAAAAGGAGATTGGGAAAAATTGATGCCTAAATTCTATTTGGCATTCTTCCCTATCCCTTGCGTCATTCGTCTTCGAAAAGAGATCATCAATTTTTCACAAAGAGAGAAAGAATCTCTAGGTGATGCATGGGCCCGTCTGACAGATCTAGCATCTTCAGGCCCTGATCTTGCTATAACCGAGCCTACAGTGTTACAACATTTTTATGGCGGTCTTAGCAGAGATTCTGCACAACTTCTTGACATATCTTTCGGGGGATCCTTCCTGTGTTTACCCGTTAGTGCAGGGAAGAGTCTTCTCACGAAGATTCTTGATAACACCCCCTATACTAACGTATATTATGAAGGATCCGCGGAAGAACAAAAACCAACCCCCAGAGAAGAAACAACATCGATAGCCGAAACTTTTCCCTATACACCTCAAAATCTTGCTATCGAACCTGAACCACCAAGGGAAGAAGAAATTCATCCCTTGGAATTCCCCTTGATATAGAGGCTGGTTTATTTTCCGATTTTGGAAATGCCTTGAAACAATCTGTGCAAAAGAAGTCTTCTGCTCGAAAAGCTCCGAATCTCCACATCCCTAGCCTCAGAGAAGAAGCATATCTTCAAGAGACAGTTCAAGAGCTGGCGTCTGTCATAAGCAATGAGTGGTTAGAAGAGGTTGAATCTTCATCCGAACCAATTAGAATCATGTCTTCCTCTACCACCATTCCTTGTCAGATCGATAGAGCCAAGTTAGACTCTCTTTACGATCCTGTCGTAGGAGTTTGCATTATGTCTAAATCATTAGCTAATGCTCTCCTAAGAAATATAAAACTAACTCCAACCAACAAGTTCTTGAAGCTTTCTTCAGGACAATTGATTGAGAGTTGTGGGATCACATAGACCATTCCTACGCTAATTAACAAAGTCAATATCCTCTTAAATTACTTCATATTTGATATGGAGGAATTCGACTTGTTAATTGAACATCCACTCATGAGATTCCTTGATGGATCTCTTGATGGAAGTCTCAAGGGTCATCTTGGGAGTAGCATCAAACTCTCGATTCTGCTCACCAATTCCATGAGCATCATGACGGAATCACTCCCAGAATCTGACCCCATAGAGGAAGTGATGGTTGCATCTCTTCCAGAATCATCTCATCCTGATCTAGAAGAAGCCGAAGATTTCATCCAGGAAGAAGACGATCTAGAAGAACCCATAGATCTAGAGAAATCCGAGCCCCCATCTAAGCCCTCTATAGAACTTAAACCCCTTCCAGCTGGTTTAAAGTATGCCTTTCTAAATGATGATCGTGAGGCCCCTGTAATCATCAGTGTCAAGCTCTCTCCTGAAGAGACCTTCAAACTCCTCACCATCTTAGAAAAGCATCAGTCAGTCTTAGGCTATTCTCTTCAAGATCTTAAGGGCATTAGTCCCGCTCTTTGCACACATCGCATTCCGATCGAACCTGAGGCTCTTCCTTTTATAGAACCTCAGCGTAGACTGAATAACGCAATGAGAGAAGTAGTGAAGAAGGAGGTCTTGAAACTCTTGCACGCGGGGATTATCTACCCCATTCCTCACAGTGAATGGGTTAGCCCTGTGCAAGTAGTGCCTAAGAAGGGAGGTATGACGGTCGTTCAAAATGACAAGAACGAGTTGATTCCTCAACGGACCGTCACGGGTTGGAGAATGTGTATAGATTACCGAAAACTTAATAAGGCTACAAAGAAAGATCACTTCCCGCTACCCTTCATCGATGAGATGTTGGAGCGGCTTGCAAAGCATTCTTTCTTTTGTTTTCTTGATGGTTATTCGGGATATCATCAAATATCAATCCACCCCGACGATCAAAGTAAGACTACTTTCACATGCCCCTATGGAACATATGCATATAGGCGAATGTCTTTTAGCCTATGCAATGCTCCCGCTTCTTTCCAAAGGTGCATAATGTCCATTTTCTCCGATATGATCTAAGAAATCATGGAAGTTTTCATGGACGACTTCTCCGTCTATGGAAAAACTTTAGATGATTGCCTTGAGAATCTGGATAGAGTCTTACAGAGATGTGAAGAAAAGCACTTAGTCCTGAACTAGGAGAAATGTCACTTCATGGTTCATGAAGGCATAGTGCTAGGACATAGAGTGTCCGAACGTGGGATAGAAGTGGATAGAGCTAAGATCGAAGTCATAGAACAGCTTCCACCTCCCACGAATGTCAAGGGAATCCGTAGCTTCCTTGGTCATGCTGGATTTAATAGACGGTTCATACAAGACTTCTCTCAAATTGCCCATCCATTAACAAGTCTGCTAGCCAAAGATGCACCCTTTGACTTCAATGATGAGTGCTTAGATTCTTTCTACGTTCTCAAGAAAGCACTCATCTCAGCTCCAATCATCCAACCCCCTGATTGGAAGCTTCCCTTTGAAAGTGTGATGCTAGCGATAAGGTTGTCGGTGCGGTATTAGGCCAAACCAAAGATAAGAAGCATCATGCTATTTCATATGCTAGCAAAACCTTGACAGGGCCACAGCTAAACTATGCAACAACTGAAAAAGAGTTGTTGGCCGTGGTGTTTGCTATAGACAAGTTTAGATCTTACTTAGTAGGAGCAAAAGTTATTGTCTATACAGATCATGCTGCTCTTAAGTACTTGCTCACTAAGAAAGATGCTAAACCATGCTTAATAAGATGGATCTTGCTACTCGAAGAATTTGATCTTGAAATAAAAGATAAAAAGGGAGTAGAAAATTCTGTTGCTGATCATTTATCTAGAATGCAATTCAAAGAAGCACATAATTTGCCCATCGACGACTTCCTCAGAGATGACACACTCCTCAAGATAACAGACTCCAACCCCTGGTATGCAAATATAGTCAACTTTATGGTCGCAGGCCATGTACCACCAGGGGCAGATATGAAGAAACTAGTTCAAGAGAGTCGAGTGCATCTTTGGGATGAACCATACCTCTATAGAGTATGCAATGATGGACTATTAAGAAGATGCGTACCTATGGAGGAGGCGACCAAGATCATGGAAAGATGCCATGGAGCAGAGTACGGAGGTCACTACAGAGCATTCATAACTCATGCCAAGATTTGGCATAGTGGGTTCTTTTGGCCAACCATGTACAAGGATACCCATGACTATGTCAAAAGATGTGCAAGGTGCTAGAAGCACAGGAACATCAATACCCGAGATGCCATGCCACTCACCAACAACCTACAAGTCGAGCTCTTTGATGTATGGGGCATCGACTACATGGGGCCCTTTCCTCCATCGAAAGGGTATGAGTATATCTTAGTGGCGGTGGACTATGTGTCCAAGTGGGTAGAAGCATTACCCTGCCGCAAAGCTGATGCGGCCAATTCAAAGAGAATGTTCCATGAAGTGATATTCCCCAGATTTGGAACCCCAAAGTTAATCACAAGTGACGGGGGCTCTCACTTTATTGACAAAGGCTTCCGCCAGTTCCTCACTAAGCAAGGCATCCGGCACAATGTTGCAACCCCGTACCATCCTCAAACAAGTGGTCAAGCAGAAACATCCAACAAACAAATCAAGAATATTCTGCAAAAGACCATGGAAGAGATGGGTACCACTTGGAATCACAAGCTACCAGAGGCACTTTGGGCATATCGGACCGCATACAAGACACCAATTGGTATGACACCATACCAACTTGTATACGGGAAGACATGCCATTTGCCTGTGGAATTGGAATTCAAGGCACATTGGGCAATCAAGAAATGGAACATGGATCTGCCAGTTGCTGGAAAATTCAGAAAGATGCAAATCTCTGAATTAGAAGAATGGAGAGAGAAAGTATACCATAATGCCAGGATATACAAGGAGAGAACCATGAAATGGCATGACAAGAGGATCAAGGTCAAATAATTCAATCCAGGAGACGAAGTCTTGCTATTCAACTCAAGATTCAAGCTCTTCGGTCATGGAAAACTGAAAAGCAAATGGGAAGGGTCATACCTCGTCGTCAACGCCGCGACTCATGGAGCAATCACACTCCAGGACGACGACGGCAAAATCTTCAAGGTAAACGACCAACGCCTTAAAGTTTTCTATGAGCATGAAATTCCTGAGCAAGAAATTCATATGATAGATTTTGTTCTTAATCCAAATTAGAACTAAAATCTACATGTTTTAAATTTTTTGTTCAAATTTCGAAAAGGGCCTTAGAAATGGCCTAGACTTAGCCTTGACTCCCTCCTCGTGAAAGGTCGGCCCATTTGGCCTCTAAAGTGGTTCGACCGAACCTCTCTTTGGGCCAAATAGCCCGAAACTTCACGAGTTGACTCACCTGACCCGAACAAGTTCGAAACCTGGCTCTGTCGTTCAAAATCTTTCAAAAAGCATTCGGCCGATCGTGTTTCGAACTAGTTCAAACACCCCGCTGCACAGAAACGTCGGGCCAACGCTCCCCTTCGGTTTTCATCGCGATCCGAGCGGAAACAAATGCCTGGAACGTTGTTTCTTCTCTTCTTAACACCCTTCCTTCCTCTTCCTCCTTCCACCTTGCCTTCTTTCACAACCAGCAGCACCACCATCACCCTTAGAAATCCTCCACACCTCTGTGATCACCACCATGGCACCGACACGCAACAATGGCAAGCCACCGCTCGTTCCCAGCAAGGGAAGCCCCTCCCAAACCCGAGACCTCATCAACTCCGACACAATGGTCGTCGAGGTCCTCGAGGTTGCACCTCTAGCCATGGCACCGCCGCCCGCGCTGCCAACCACCCCTATAGGGAGTCAGTCGACCGGGCAGTGGAGCTCGGAGCGGATGCAGACCATCGCTCGGTCGATGTCTCCGCGCCGCAACCTCAACAAGCCCGCTGCGCGACCGGTGACGCCCAAAAGGCCGACAACCGGTCAAATTAGGGTGAAGAAGGCGCCCATCTCCTACACCAACGGCGACACAAGTACGGATTACACCCACTCGTACTCGCCATCAACACCACCAGGGATGCGGATTCAGCAGGCTCAAGGTGGACCAGGGAGAGGCAAGGTACTCATCCCTCCTCTCACCTCCGAGGAGAGGAGGGGGTGCGCAGATCCCTCGGACGAGGAGGAGTCTCGCGAGTCCGTCGGCAGACTAGCAAGATGCCATCCATCTCCGGCCCTCCAGGACAATTTGAGGATGAAGATGATGAAAGTGACATGGAGAAGTTGCTTCGCGTAGTGGCTAGGCTTAGGGAGAGCAACACCAAGTTAGTAGAGCGTGCAGCAGAGGAGAGGATGGCACGCCTTGATCTTGAGGATAATTTTAAGGCTCTTCGCATTAGCACCAATGCAAAGATCAAGCTTCTTGCCCAAGCTATCGAGAGAGAGGATCTCTTTGCTCCTCCATCTCCATAGGTCACTAGTCCACAAATAAGATAGACACTTAGGTTTATTTTCCAATTATTTTGTTCATTTCCCTTTTCATCATTGTAATGTGTGCCTCCAAAAATTTGAATTGAATAAAAATGTTTGGTTCTACTAGTATTTTACCCAGCAGAACCCCTGCATTTGATGCATCTCTGTCACTGAATTCAACATGCTCCGAAACAAGTATGGGGGAGGTCGGTTGACACTCAAACTTGTCAAAACACCAAAAGGATCACAGAATCATGTTGTACACGTCAATGACACATACTAGAAAAAAATTGGACCGAAACGGCCACTTCTGTTGTTCGGCCGAACCACATTGGAGGCCAAAATTCAGAAAGTTCAGAGTACATCAACATTCAGAGGTAAGAGATTCAAATGCAGAGGTCGAAGTGGCCAAATGGCTCCAAGGAGCGGTCGGCCGACCTCATTTGTAGGGCCTGGACCCACCAGCCAGCATCCTTTGAATTTCAAACGTCGAGTCTGACTGGTTTGCCACGTCTCTCCCCTTTTCTCAATACTTTTTCATTTGTTTTCTCTCTTTCCCTTCAAAAATAAAAATGAAATAAAAATAATTTCTTCATGAAATGTATCACTTAGTTTAAATTTCCTTTTAATATTGAATAAAATAAGAGATTGCTTCCAAAAATTAAAATTTTGAAAAGTAACATGATCTATGACATTTAAAGGGAAAAAGCGTCATAAAAACAAATTCTTGCTTTTTGCTTATGCTAGTGGGAAGAACACTTTGATAGGAAGATCATATGGACTAAGTTGTTGATTAATGTGATATAGTCTCGGCTCATGATTCATACCCTCTCTATTTAAAGTTCTTGGAGATTAATTTTTGAAAATGTCATAAAACCATAATGTCACTACTCCTCTATAGTAAGAAAAATCCTACCAAAGCCATAAACATTTATGCAAGTTCAAAGCCTTCCTCAAATGCTTCTTGTATTTACTTTGAGTTTGGTCAAACCTTGTGACCCTTGTTGAGAATTAATTCATAGTTCAAAGATCAAGATCACACGCACGCCACATATTTTTCACTGCTTCTACACTGGAAGTACGCAAAACATGCCTTTTCATTTACATGATCCATGCTCATCCAATAAATACTCTTGAAATAAATGTTATGATCTCTCCCTATATTCTTCAAAAAGAGATATGGCTATCATAAATCAAAAAATGATGATGAGCAAAGCTCTTCAATTCAAAAAAAAACTCTTATCATGATAGCCATATCTCAAGCAATTCTAAAGTTAGAGAGATCATATGCATAGTTAAGGAGTACATGTTAGTCATATACCATTGTCCACACACATGCACATCTTGATATAGGATTATGACATTCTTCTCCTTGGATCCTTGTTTTGACTTTACAATATAAGTGATGCAAGTTAGCTACATTGATCATCCCTACCTAAGCTCCAGATAAGCCTTTAGAAGTAGGAAGATACAAAGAAGGCAATCTCTTTATGCCTTGGTGAAGGAATCATACACCTTGAGTGACTTAGAGTGCTATAAGAGGAGTAAGATGACTTATGAGCTTTTCCTTTGAAAAATTTATCAAAAACTCCAAGTACTAAAATAGATTTGGGAAGATGACTTTGCCTCGAAGATCTATTCCATTTCTCAACTTCTCAAGGATATATGTTAGCCAATACCACATATCCATTGGTATGACAAAAGGTCTTGAGTGAATCTTTATGCTTGCTTTATACTTTGAATAACATGGTCTTGTTATCTTTTAACCTTTACTCGAGGACGAGCAAAGAGGTAAGTATGGGGGATCTTGTTGACGGTAATTAAGAGCTATTTTGTCACCATCAAAATACTGTCAACATCCTCATTCTCAAAGGAAAACAAGCATAACCTGAATAAATTGTGCCAGATAACTAGTTCCACATGTCCCTTGACTATTTGATGCAGGTAATGACAAATGGGGTCTTTTGGGAGCCAGTGGGCCCACTTAGGGGGTCGGCCGACCACCCTGTGGACCCACTTGGCATCCTTAGCCCCCATAATCCATGTAACACCCTCAAGAACACTCTCTACCCTTGGATTCAAGTGTGTTCACCTCTCAATGGTCTAGATTCACATCACAAGGATCCATGGGCCCATATCAAGAACATTAACGTGACAACTCAACTCAGAACCGACATCCAAGGCATATGACAGGTGGGACCAGTGGCCAGGAGGCAGAGGTGGGCCATGGACCACTATAAGTGGTCGGCCAACCTATAGGTGGGCCCCACCAGGCCACCACTTGGTCCTTGACCAGTGGGCCACCATCTGGAAGGTGCAGAGGGCCCACATGGCAGCAAGGGCGGTCGGCCGACCGTCTATAGGGCGGTTTCACCCCCTCAACCGCCTCACTCACTCCCCACATGGTTGAAATCATCACCCTTGATCCTTAGGCGGTTCTGAAGTCGGTTGGATCCAACGGTGGTTGATGAAGGTGACGCGGATCGCTGACGTGGCACCGGAGTAGCCCCTACTCCACCTCTAGCTATAAATAGACCCCTAGAGCTCCCTATTCATTTCATGCCTCATTGGAGAAACTACTCTGTAGTCTCTTAGCAGAGCTCTTCAGTAGTGTTATGCTAGTTGGAGGAGAGTGAGGAGATCCTTCTAGAGAAAGCCCCGGGTCTGTCGGGAATCTTCTCCGGAGTTCTTCCTCAGCGGATGCGAGTCTCTTGTAAGTTTAGCACTTGTAAGTGACTTCTTCTGAGTTCTTTATAGTATTCAGTGTTCTAAATCTGGTTTAGCTATTATACAAATTTTCCTGCTTGATCATCACTTTGCTCTGAGTAAAGTGCTTTAATCTTAGGCCAAGGTTAAAGTAGTAAGATTAGTGTAGACATGGTGTCTAAGCTTAATCTTGCGTTTGTAAACCGCTTATCGCGCGAATTGTTTGTGGATGCTAGTAGAAAGTGACTGCTCTATCTAGTCTTTGTATTCTACCACGTGTGTCAGATAAGTTCTTAAAAGGTAAGGCTTCAATACAACGTGACGGCACGGTCCGGTTAGAGTTTTGCCCTCTTTCTGATCTATCTCGTCGCCTCCTGCAAGAGAAGGGCTGATAAGGCCAGTATAACCAGCTATCCATTGTTAGACATCTGTGCTATCTTGAACCTCTCAACCCAGTTATCATAGTCTCCCTTGATCCATCATAGGACATATCTTTAATCCTAGTTAGATCACTACCGTTCCCTGAGGAAAATACGATACCTGGAATACTCCCGGTGAAGTGCTACATCGGTATAATCTGTGCTCTTGTGGATTTATCCAATAGTCATAAGAAATACCAACAGTATGCTTTTATATAATACTGTTATTGTTAACCTATGATCACAGGAAGAGATTTATAGTATGCAATCATTGGTAGACTCAACAGAGAACACGATGCATATAGCCTAGATCCCAACCAAATCAAGCAGCTTATTACAGTTGAACTAAGGCCGTATATTGACGCATCTGACATAATACATGTTCCACCATCCTATATAATTTTCTTGCTAGATCCAGGTTCATAGAAAGCTATACTAAGTAAATCAACACTCCATACAAATTATTTTCATCTCCAGATGTTACCTTGGTGCAAAGAACATGAGTGGGCTCAATTACCATGGATAGCAGGTAATGTTAATATATTTGAAGATGATTTCCTTACATTAATTCTAAATACTAAATAGTTATTAATAGTTTGTCCTGTGGCTTACGCAGTTCCTAGCACAGAAGGATCGAAGATTATTATTGATCCACTCCAAATCCTCCCTGTGGTCAAACCAAAACGAGGTCATCGAGGTTTACCACATACACACACAGTGTGGCTTAAATTTTAAATCACCTTTGATATATAGATAACCACTTCTAATGCACATTACATACTACATGTCTACATGAAAACATCAACTGAAGGATACTTTTGCAGCTACAATACCAAGAAATTATGATCTCGGAGCACCAGATCTCAGTCATCTTCTAATTACTGAGCTTAAAGAGTACTACAAGAACAAGACAACTATATTCACAGAGAGCAGTCAAATAGCTACTGAAATGCGTCGTATCTTGGCTACTTTATATACTAGTACAACCAAAACAATAACAGAGATCGCCAAGTGTATGCATCTACATAATTTGAGTGAGAGTTCACAAATTGAGAATGACCATCAAACTTTTATCATTTCCTTTCAACTAGCTGGTGAGTCATCAAATTTAATATGGACAGATCTTCAGATACTTGCAGACTCAATGGTCAACTATGATACTGCACCTCTATGTTTGGAAAGTTTCAGAGAAGGCCCACCATCAACTAAGGTAAATGTCACTAATCCACTAACTCAATAAGAGTATCGTTATATATAAATGTTCTTCTCTTATCGTTACATCTTAAATATTTATGTTTCTTTTACAGTTTCCATCTACATATGGACATCGCTTAAAAATTATTTTCAATGTTGTTGTTCAAAAAATTCATTGTACTACACCTATTATTGAGACTATAAAATGGGAGAAAATAGGTATGCAACGTATGTAACAGTAGGTGATTTTACAAGAAGATACTACGGTGACCACACAAAGAATGCAGAGGCAATGGAAGCATCTGCTACTTTTTATTATCTAAAACATCTCACCAATGTTTAGGGTTACAAAATCATTGACCTAAATTTCCCAATACTTGAGAAATTAGTCTCTGACATTGACAGATGGAATACACACATCAATGTCTTTGACTTCTTTGTCAAGGTAACCCTTAGAGGACTACAAACGATCAACAAACAAATTATAGATGGATGTGAGCCACTAAACCTCCATGACAGCAATGTGAGAGATTTCCAGGAAATATACCAAAAAAAGTGTCTCTCCTTGAAGTTCTTGAGGACAACTATCAAGTCATAAAAGATCTAGGCTAGGAACTAGAGGCCTTCAAGGTAATCTATACACTAAATTGATTTCCTGGGGTGCCACATTAATATGTCTCATGCTAAATGTACATTATTTGCAGGTAAAATATCACAATGTCCGTGCTGGGATATACTCACCAACAACATCATACTATCATTGGGGACAGGTAGTTAGACCTTTCAGGACAACAACATCAAGAACTTAATTGGAAGCAATGCAGACCACATCTTCCGCATGTTCCCACAATAGCAACTTCAGCCTTTCAAGTTCAAAAAAAATCTACAACCTAGTGGACTCAAAATATAGCTTTCCTTAGTGTGCTTGCAGAAGTTGTTTAAATGCCATGTGTGGTGCTTGCTACGAGTAGAACGAGAACTGCTTGTGAGCGCTGAAGATCAGAAGGTGATGACCCGAAGCTGATGATGTGAGAGTTGAGCAAGTGTTTAAGGCAAGTATAGCATGTGATCTTCCTTGTTGTCCTATTCACTTTAATGTCACTTAATTCATATGCATGTGTCTACCTTGATTCCTGTGAGGATTACCTAGATTTGATATCCTGTGCCTTGTCACCTTTGAAGGTTTGCATATGGGTAGCTTATTCTAGTGCTCATAAAGAATAACCATGATCTTGTAACTTGACTAATGATATATGCAATAACGATAAAAGATGACTTTTTAGCAACGTGGACTATAGGTGGAACATCAGGAACTCACACCTGTGTTCTCACTCATAGGGATATTTCTGTAAGTGGATTACCCCGAGAAAACAACACTACCATAAGCTAATGGGCTCTGGCTTGACTCAGTATTAGGCTTTTGCTAGTTTGTAGCAACTTACCTGAGAGGGCGCAAGAAGGGCTCTAAAAAGTGGGGACTTGGCCTGCCAGAAGGTGCACTGCGGTGACTTCTGGGAGGGGAGTTCTTACGATCTCGTTAAAGGAAACTTGTAGCGGGTTGTTACCTATTAGTGGAACCTGTGAACGGTCTTGTAGTGAACCCTGCCGGCCTACCTTGGAAGTGGGTTAAGAGACTAGCTACCTCGGGCGAAAGGGCAATTCATGACTTGTGGGTAAAGATGTACACCTCTACGCAGAGTTAAAAACTATTATAATAGCCGTGCTCACGGTCACGAGCGGCTTGGGCTCCTTACTGTGTGATGTTCTTATGTCATAGCTCATCAGTTGTTATTTGTTATTGATTATTGTGACTTGTTCATATAAGCATTATATCTTGTTCACTTGATCATGTGGTTATTTGGGGCTTGTGTTGAACTTGATGCTACTCAATTGCTAAAACTATGACTTATTAAAAGCTGATGTAGTTAAACCTATGTCTATCATTTTTGAGCCTCATGAACCCCATGTTATCTTGTTGAGTACGACATGTACTTACGCTTGTTTTACTTTTCAATTATTGGATAAAAATCCCGGATGGGTAACAGAAGATGGATCTAGTGAGTTCTAAGGAGTGCTAGGCGTATGCAACCGGGTCAACTATCCCTGTGAAGTTGGAGCTTCAAGAAAGTTTAGTAATCGTTCTGCTATACTTTGATGTAAGTGTTAATGTATCTATGTCTTTGCTATATAACATTGATTTTGATATTCTCCTTTTCTGTTGTTGTATGTGTGGACTTTCTGGGCACACATATGATGATCCTGGTTTTGTTTTTAAAACCGGGTGTGACAGAAAGTGGGGTCCCCTACATCCAAAAGCTAGAGTCGTGACCTGATTCTAAAGGTAACCACTTGTTTTGATTTGAGTTGATTCTTCAATCCTGTAAATGCCCGTTGCCTAGGCTTCGATATGAGTCTTATTGTTCGATTCAGGTTGTCAATTACAAATTGCCTTACTTCAGTGCCACATAATACTGTATTTGTTAAACTGTATCGTGTTTGTTATGAATCATTCTAACTAAATGAGAAAATATAGATCTATCTTGACAGAACCTACACAACGACACCTACTACCTATCCTTACATCACTACAAGCTGACCCAGGCTGGCCAGTTGGCAGTCTAGGTCATGCATAAGCCAACCCACAAAGGACAGTTAGCATCAATGAAATTATATGCATTTTGTATGGTATGTGCCTATGTATGATATCGTGCCTATGTATGGATAATTTACACATTTACTTTGTTAAACCAACAAAAAATGATACTTGGACCAAAGCCTATATTAGTTATTAGGGAAAACAGTTTAATAGTATCAATTATTAGTTTATTTAAACAATTAATAAACCATGTTTTTTGCATGCACTGAAAATGACTAATACTGACACAACAACAATTTAATAAGCTTTCTGTTAACAAAATTACTCTAAACTAGACACAATATATAATCAGTTTTAAAACTTATCTGTTTAGAACTTGTTTTTAGAAAAGCCATTTTCAAAGCTGAACTCAACTATTGATTTAGTAATCTGAATTGCAGAGTCCAGAGATGTGAGAGAAATCCAAATTTCCAGTAACCCAATGTCAGCTACCATCAAATATCTGAGAACAGACATTAAAAAGACCAGTTAGTTTCAACCAAAAAAGACCATATATGTGCTATATAAGCCTATATAAGTTTAATGTATCACTTAAAAGATTAAATTAACTATTTGTTTGCAGCCAATCTCTAATATAATTGAAATCATCTAAAAAGAGTCGGAAACCTGATCTCACCTCTTAACCCCCGCAAACAGACTCCCGCCCTGTCTCGCGAAAAAAAATCTTACCGATCCCACCGATGCAGCTCGCGTCGAGACCCACACTGTGCCGATCCCACGATCCGATCCCGCTGCCCCGTGAACCACGCCGTGCACCTCGCGTCCACCCCGTGCACCACGCCGCCGCCCCTCCCACCAAGCCGTGATCCCACAACGCCGCCGCCCCGTGCACCACGCCGCCCCCGCGTTCCGATGCGGTCTGGCGCGGCTCCTCTCCGGCGTGGGGGTGTCACCCCGCCCTCCCCGTTCACACCAGGAGCGCCGACCGTCGCATGGGCCAACTTGGGGGAGGATCACTCGGCGGCACGCGCGACGAACGACCACAGCAGCGTCCTCCCCGACGGCGACGGTAGGGACCGGCCCAGCCGCGCCCCACCCTGATTGGTGCCCCCTCCCCCCCCCCCCCGGCGCCCCATGGCAGCCCCTGGAGCACCCACGCACGCGGATCCGCCCGATCCATCCCGTGGAGAGCCACGGCAGCCCATGGAGCACCCCCCGCGCGCGCTCTCCTGACCGGCAACGACCTGGCCCCCTCCCGGCGAGGAGACATCGGCGCCGGCTCTGCCCGCATCTGTACCACGACCTCCCTTCTCCAGCGTCGCAGCGAGGTGGCGGTCACCTCGCCTCCCGTGAAAAAAACCCCGCTACCATGCCCGCTCCCGTGATCTGCACGCTGCAAGGACGAGGCGGAGAGAAGGAGACGCCGGCCGACGGAGCGCCACCGTCGTCCTAACCCTAGGCGGCGCGGCAGCACGCAGCAGCAGAATAGCTAGCGGCGACTGTAACACCCGGTTTTAAGAACAAAACCAGATATACACCATATGTGAGCCCAGGAAGTCAAATCTCACATATAGCCACAAATTAAGGTGATATCAAAAGACAATACTTAAATATATAACATATAAGGTCAAAGGATAACCTTAGCACAGCAAAAAGCGGAAAGACGACTCCGAACTTCGGGTGAAGACTCCACTTCCACA
Organism: Microstegium vimineum; assembly: GCA_022036555.1. NCBI lineage: Eukaryota > Viridiplantae > Streptophyta > Magnoliopsida > Poales > Poaceae > Microstegium > Microstegium vimineum. The sequence goes on along the minus strand of CM039120.1, from coordinate 22,522,813 downwards.
GGGACCAACTGACTGGTTGATCATAAGCCTATCTCTTCCAACTCTTGCAAACTGGTACCCATCCGGGATTTTTATCCAAGTATAGAAAATAAAGCAAGCGTAAGTACATGTCATACTCAACAAGATAACATGGGGTTCATGAGGCTCAAAAAGGATAGACACTGGTTTAACTGCATCAGCTTTTAATAAGTCATAATTTTAGCAGAGGAGTAGCATCAAGTTCAACATAAGCCCAAATAACCACATGATCAGGTGAACAAGATATAATGCTTATATGAACAAGTCACAATAATCAATAACAAATAACAACTGATGAGCCATGACATAAGGACATCACACAATAAGGAGCCCAAGCCACTCTTGACCGTGAGCACGGCTATCATGATAGTTTTTAACTCTGCGCAGAGGTGTACGTCTTTACCCATAAGTCGTGAATTGCCCTTTCGCCAGAGGACGCGACCCTCTTATCCCACTTCCAAGGTAGGCCGGCAGGGTTCACTACGAGACCGTTCACAGATTCCACTAATAGGTAACAACCCACTACAAGTTCCCTTTAACAAGATCGCAAGAACTCCCCTCCCAGAAATCACCGCAGCGCACCTTCTGGCAGACCAAGTCCCCACTTTCTCAGAGCCCTTCTTGCGCCCTCTCAGGTAAGTTGCCACAAACTAGCAAAAGTCTAATACTGAGTCAAGCCAGAGCCCATTAACTTATGGTAGTACTGTTTTCTTGGGGTAATCTCTTACAGAAATATCCCTATGAGTGAGAACATAGGTGTGGGTTCCTGATGTTCCACCTATAGTCCACGTTGCTAAAAAGTCATCTTTTATCGTTATTGCATATATCATTAGTCAAGTTACAAGATCATGGTTATTCTTTATGAGCACTAGCACAAACTACCCATATGCAAACCCTCAAAGGTGACAAGGTACAGGATATCAAATCTAAGTAATCCTTACGGGTAACAAGGTAGACACATGCATATGAATTAAGTACTTAAGGTGAATAGGACAACAAGGAAGATCCCATTCTATACTTTCCTTAAATGCTTAGATCCTTTCTTCAACTGATTCTCAACTTCAGATGGCTTCTTCTTGATCTCCACGTAACACTCACCGATTGGACAAGATAGTAAACACCACACAAGCAGCTGAACAAACATACATAATATACAATGGATCTATTTAGAGCAATACCCCCATCAATGAAAAGAGCTTTAAAAGAAAACTACGTCTTTCTACGATCACACAGACGCGAGAAACACGCTAATCGGATCTATAACGGAAAAGATACGACTACCGAAAGATTAGCTTTTAAAAAGAAACTAGGCTTCATTTATTTTATCTATATAAAAGCATGTATTGGATACTTCAGAGAAATATCCAAACTGAATTAATTCACATTATATTTTCTTGGAAAACAAGATTAAACTATGTATATATTATTTTATGAAAAGCCGAGGTGGAAACCCTAATTTATTTTAATTGGAAAACCATTGCTTATAGATTAATCAATTATCATTTTACTTGAAAGAATAAAACATATTTAATATTTTTACTAACAGATAGGTCTTATCGTTACGAAACCAACGTGACTGGAACGGGACAAAACGGATCTAGAACGAGAGATTTATAAATTAAACAAGATTTTGAAGAGGGCAAGATTAAAGAGTTAACAAATTAATTTACTTTGATTTTCAAAAGACTTTAACATAGATGAAAACTATTCCTTTAGATAGGTCTTGAAATTACGGATCTAACGCAACTCGTTTGGGCCAAAACGGATTTGAAACGAGGGAGATATAGGGTTTTGAAATTCGGTGGCAATTTTGTAAATAAAGATTTTCTTTTTATTTTGAATAAATCAAATGCCGAAAGGTTGAGACAGAAGAAAGTCAGGGGCTCTTTAGAGAAAAGGACACCCGAAGGGGTACCATTGAATCAGGGCCGTTGGATCACGGATGGATGGATTAGATTAGATCGGGGGGAAGGAAGCAAGGGGCTCTTTAGCAAAACTCACCCGCGAAGGGGTATGGAGAGATCTGGGTGGTTGGATCTGAGTTCAAGGGATGGGATTAGAAGGAGGGAGAGGTGGAGGGGATCCCCACCGGAGCAGACAGAGAGCCCGACGGCTCCACCATGGATTCCGACCAGAGCTCGCCGGTGATAGCAGATAGAGGCCTTCGGGGCACCAAACGACACACCAAAATATTCGGGAGAACGAGGGAGAGGGCGCTAGCTCACCTGAGACCCAAACGGAGGCTGAGGAGGCACAACGGCGACTGGCCACGGCGGAGGCGGATCGGGGGTCCCTGCTCGCGGTGACAAGGAGGTGAGGGCAGGGAAAAGAGAAATCGAGCGCGGGATGAGGTACAGGGGTGTTCCGCGAACTCACCACGGCGCTTTACGCGGTCAGAGGAGCACCAGAGGCGGCTGTCGACGCGACGGGGCGGAGCTTTGCACGCTGCAAACGACATTGCGACGGTGTGAGCAAGGCAGAGTGGAATTGATCGAATGAGAAGATCCACGGGGTATCAAACCTTGCCCCGAAGAAAGATGAGGACCGGTGGTTGACAGAGGAGCTCGACCGGACTTCAATGGCGGCGGCGGCTGAACTCTTGCTCAGGAACTCTGTAGAGCTAGGGTAGGGCGTGGTTGGTGAATAGATAGGATGTTTGGCGGCAGTAGGGGCATGCGGGATCGCGTTCGCTATTTAACAGAGCCGGGGAGGGGAAGTCCTGCGCGCGCACGCGTCGTGGGGGCGGACGCGGGCTCTGATCAGAGTCCCGTTCGGGGATGTCTGGAGGTAGGGGGTGGCACTGACGGTGCGGGGCTGGGCTGGCAGCGTCACAGAGAGAGAAGAAGGGAGGGAAAGAAGGTGATAGGCGGGCCCGAGCTGTCGGTTGCAGAGAGGAGAGGAAGGCGACGCTGGCGTGTGAGCCGCGGCTGTCAGCGAGAAGGGAAGGAAGGAGGCTTCGGCGTGAACTGGGCCGGCCTGGCTTGGCGGCCCAAGGAGAGAGGGAGGGAGGAGGCCTGCGGCCGAGCTGGTTGGGCCAGAGAGAGAAGAGAAGAGAGTGGGCTGGGAAGAGAGTTTTCCTTTTCTTTTTCTCTTTATTTTTCTTTTGCTTTTCCTTTTTCCAAACATTTTCAAAACATTTTAAAATTCCTTTTGCTTTTGGTAAAAACCAACCAACAAAATAAAACAATGTAAAGGCATGGATGCTTAAACACTTTGCTAAACCCTAGGTTATTTTTAATTTGATAAAAAGTTTTTAATTTACTATATTTCATGAGCACAAAATTCAAATTAAATCAAATTCAATCTATTTTCAAAATTCAAAATTTTTGGCCGAGCGGCCCGCGGCTGGGGCCGAGGCCAACCGGCCAACGACCATCGGCCAGCCGCTCCAATCTCCAGACTCCAGGTCTCTATCCGCATTCCTCCACTTCGGCACCTCCACATCGCTGATGCTTCGCGCCGCCTCGACGAGCGCCTAGAGATCAGCGAGATGCCGAGATCCAGTGACCAACGACACCCTCTACTTCGGCATCAACTCAGGTGTCAAGGTAGACCTCGCGCCGCTGCATCCACTCCAGTCCACCATCACGGTAATGATGCGTCACTCTCCTAATGCTGAGCCTGGGAACCATGTTTGGGGAAACGTTTGGGACAGAGGCCATCTACGGATCCGTCTTCAACAAGTTCGGGACTTCTATGCCCAAATCCCCTACATGTAGTTCACTCCCACCCCCGTTCTCGCTGGAAAATATATTTATTTCTGGTAGTAAACTTGTTGTGTATCGTGTGCTGTAGTTGGCAGATGCAATAGGAGAACACAACTTCAGTCAATAGGTGAACCGGAGGTTACGGCTTCGTGGCGTCATGCAAGAAGAGAAATTTGAACTGGAATTTGTGGCTTAGTGACAAATAGATTGTTCAAATTGGGCTTGAGAGGAATTATTGTATCTTAGTCCGAGTTTAACTTCATCCGTGTGCTTCAGACTATGTGTGACGACTTTGTCATCTGGAGCAAACAATTCTCTCCTTAGTCTCTTCATTTTGATTTCTGATGTTGGCATATTTTTTGTGATTATTTGTTGGATTCAGTTTGAGTTATGGATTGGTGTCTGAGCTCTGGAAAAACACCAAGGAGATAGCTGTTGTCCTTAGGTTTCCCGCTGTTGATGTAGCCATATGATTATTTACATCATATTGTCAATGATAACCCTGTCTTCTGTGTTGTTGGTCCGTCATAAATATGTCAGATATTAGAAAACAATGGTGCTGGATTTGCTAATCAGTACAAGAAGAATATGCTCTATTTTCCATCTTTTTAGCATGCCACGATCCATTGCTTGTGAGGTATATTCATTTACACACCTATGTAGGATCAAACTATTATAAAGCACATGCGGACTCAGTTTCATACTTTTCTAGCTGCTAGGAACTTGTAGTGTTAATGCAACATTGTTCTAAATATTTTCTCCTTGGCTTTATGTCCTTTGATCATTCCATTGTTTTTTAGTGCATGCATTGAAAATAATCTAATTTCTGCTCTGATATTTGTGTTAGATCATTTAGATGTCGTTTTATATGTGTGGTTCGTGCAGAGCTATGCACCTGTTTGTCAGAGTTCATAATTATCTAGCATGTACAGAGATCTGCTTGCATCTCCTCTGTATTTTAACTTTAGCTTATTGAACATGACAATTATCGAAGATACTGAAGATTGTTTTAAAAATTCTCATGTTCTCTGAATTGCAGGTTCTGCCTATTCCTACATGGCCTATTCATTTAGGATGGAACCTAGACAATTGGTGAGAGGCAGCAACGGTGATTGGTTTTGATCGTTCACTAGATACATTGTCCTTTTTTCCTTTCCTTTCCTGTTACCGACCAACCCAAGCTTTATGCATATAATCTTTTTTTTTTGGCATAGACACATTGGAGTTTGCCAGTTTGGACTTTGCAGAGCCTCTAAATGATGTTATGTTATCTATATATTGGATTGACAGAAGGTATGCTTTTTTATCTGTCTAGAACTATACCTACATAGTATGGATTATTTACTAAGTTTGGAATAATTCTCTTGCAGCATTGGCTGATGATGGGAAGTTCCTACTTGTTGCACGCAAGTGTCATAAGCCCACGTGCACAGACTACCTAATTTCTCTTGATAAGGTTGACATGTCAAAGGGAAGCATCACCTACACTGGCAAGCTAAGGTCAGCTTTTGAGATATGATGTTGGAATATTATTTTTGTGCTTTTAATATAATACACATAATCAATGCCCTTGGTTATACTACAGGTTGTTTTGGTTAAACAATCAGCTGTAAACTGTCAACAACATTGTTTTCTTTTTTTTTCTTTTGTCACATTCTCTGTGAATATATGATAACTACCTTTTATTTTCTTTTGCCTTGCGCAAATCTCTATCGTCAACTGTTATTAAAAATCATGTCAAATAATACACGCTTTGTTTTCAATAATTGTGCTTGCAAAAAATAATAATATACGTCCTCTATATTATTATGTACTTCAGACTAAATTGCTTGAATTGTTTTCATGGAGCAAGGTATAGCTAAAAAAGGTCTACGCTGAAACTTTCACTTGAACAGATCAAACTTCCTTGGAACAAAGTTCACTGTCTATGATGCTCATCCACCATATGATGGAGTTGTGGTCTCAAAGAGTCGCTCTGCACGTGTGGTTGGTTTGAACCAGGTCTCCCCTAGAGTTCCAGCTGGGAATTATCCTGTTTCACATATTTCTTACGAGCTGAATGTTCTGGGCTCCAGGTATGGGCACTGACTATCTTGCTACGACAAATTAAATCTGGACTTTTGTTTTTGTTAAACATAGTTGCCTACCCTTTACTAGGAATAAGGTCTTTATATGGGAATCTTGGGTGCAAAGAATTTGTTGGTGATAATTGCAAATCCATTGGTAGGTCAATGGCCTCACCGGTTAAACTGTTCATCTCTACTATAATTGAAAACTTCTCCAAGTAGCTTGGGTCAACACTTCTATGCATTCAGATAAAACTTAGATGCATGGGACAGATATTGTTTTGCTTTTGAATTATGATTATGTAAACTGAGCATTTTGTTCAACCGCAAACTGAACACATGTACTATATGTGCCTTCTCGAGAAGTAAATATCTGTATATAGATAAGAAGGTTGTTCTAGAGTGGATATGATCATTTGCGTCATGGCTGGTGTATTAACTTGTTAGACATAATAGACTGTACGGTGATATTGATCAATGTTCTATGCAAAACATTGTCATTGCACATTTCAAAACTTTTATCAACTTCTCTTTTAATGGTTACAGGAAGATGCCTGGTGGCTTCAGTATACTGCATCTGGTCAGGCCCTTTCTAGCTTTCTAGCTAGAGGTGCAGAGCACCCATAGGAAGATAACATTCAGAGAAAAAAGTGATATGCACCGTCATTTCTCTCTTCTTTTTCCTGGTCTGCCATCTCCCATTCTGGCATTCATTCGACTACTGGAGCTGATCCTTTCTGTGAGCTCAACACATGTTTGTTGATAATCTATTTGCACTAACTGTTTATGGAATGAAACTTCTAAAGCCAATAATTTTTGGTGCCACAAGGTAACTTCACATTTATGAAGTTGTTATTACTTTTTTCCTTCTAATTTTGCACTTATTTATTCAGCCATTCTCTACCAATGCAATACATTTTTCCTTTCAAAGTTGTGCTTAGTGACCCCGAAATCTTGAATATGTATTTGAAATAAACTTTTTGTCTGTTAATGTTAACATTCAAATATCATCTCATACTGGTTTGAGGCATTAAGAAGCTAAGCATCTGGGATGTATTCTCAGGGGCAAATATATTGTTGGTTGTTGCGCACTTACTACCATTTGTTTCATTTTATAGACAAGCTGATTGCAATGCATTCAAATTTCTATTTGGTTGTTTATGCTCCTAATGGTGCCCATTGTTTCCAGGGAACAACGTGCTTGCCAGTTTTCAGATATAGTTTTTTAAAAAAAACTCTTGGTTCACGTCAAGTAATTTTGAAGCTTATTTTTCACATAGTTCTATGATAACTTTGTTTTTATCTCTTGGTTCATGTCAGGTAGCCTTATCGTATTAGCAGAACTCTAAACTTTCAGTGCTCAACATAATTAGCTAAGTTCTTCAAATTTAATATAATTAACATTGGACTTAATGTTGCCATAGCGTTAGCACGGGCAATATACTAAATCAAATTTAAAGGGAGCTTATTCAAATGTTGACTTGTTATTTTTTATATAATTTCAATCTAGGAATCATTCACTTGATATACTAGATCTTTTTTTAGTAAACTATGTTTTTACGTTTATGGGATGAATTATCACCTCATTTTCATTTGTCATCTGGTATACTACTTGGCATTGATCAATCTAATCGTTTATCATCAATTGTATATGTTGTTTTTTTAGCGACTACTGTGCCGCACATCGCGCGCTGCTCGGACATCCTCCAACAAAGACTGCGTTGTACCTGCTGTTCGAGTCGGCCTCCAGCTACGGCATACTCCATGCGTATGGCATCGATGCGATCGGGCAGAGCATGGAGGCCGTGCACTCCTGTGCTGAACCTCGACCGCTTCGACAAGGCCGTCAAATACTATTGTGTATAAGTTAAACTCTAAAAAACAAATTGGTTGTTTTAAAGCATTTCTCAAGATAAAACCGTAGCGTTAGCACGGGCATTATACTAGTTACAAAATATTTGAAAAGATTAAGTTTGATCCTAGCAATGTTCCTACTACAACTCTAGCAATGCTTACATAATATATAGTGCAATAACTTGCTCAACTAATTCAGGGGCCTATGTATGGTATGTGCCTATGTATGGATAATTTACACATTTACTTTGTTAAACCAACAAAGAATGATACTTGGACCAAAGCCTATATTAGTTATTAGGGAAAACAATTTAATAGTATCAATTATTAGTTTATTGAGATGTGAGAGAAATCCAAATTAATAATTGACCTAGTGGCAGCTACCATCAAATCTCTGAGAACAGGCATTAAAAAGACCAGTTAGTTTCAACCAAAAAAGACCATATTTGTGCTATATAAGCCTATATAAGTTTAATGTATCACTTAAAATACTAAATTAGCTATTTGTGTGCAACCAATTACAAAATATTTGAAAAGATTAAGTTTGATCCTAGCAATGTTACTACTACAACTCTAGCAATGCTTACATAATATAGAGTGCAATAACTTCCTCAACTAATTCAGGGGTCTATGTATGGTATGTGCCTATGTATGGATAATTTACACATTCTCTTTGTTAAACCAACAAACAATGATACTTGGACCAAAGCCTATATTAGTTATTAGGGAAAACAGTTTAATAGTATCAATTAATAGTTTATTTAAACAATTAATAAACCATGTTTTTTGCATCTACTGAAAGAAAATGACTAATACAAAATAGTATTATCAAAATATGGATAAAGCCAGACACAATAGTAATTTTGAAAGTGCAATCAAGCCTTAAGTGAGTTTTGGTGACATGACAACGCAATTAGAAGACTAATGAGACTTTGTAAGTATGATAAGCAGGTTAAATTTAAGGAGGTCGATGAACAGGTTGGTGGACCCCTCAAATTACAAAAGTGCATGGCAACAAACTCAAAGGAGTTTAAATTTTTTTATACTTTGTAATTGAGCTAGGTATGTTGTACTATAAAGAGGGATTCAACACGCATGCCAACAAGTGAACCAAATGCATATCTATCCAAATACATCACACCTCGACATATATAGTGGGCAAAACAACCAGCTAATTGAAGATCTATTCCTTGCTGTTTCTGCCAGGACGACAGTGCTGGCCTCCAGGCCGGCATTGCCGCGACTTGTTCAGCCAGTGGGCAGTGAAGGGGTATTTCTTACCCCCTCACTCACCCCCAACGACTAGTTATGTCATTCCTTCATTCTTACTTTGTGAAACAGAAAAGAGATGTGTCCTTCTTGCTCTCCACTCTCCCTTGGTGCTCAACCACTCTCCTCCCTTGATTTCCAATCATTCTTTGAGAGATTGAGCTTCTGTAACAACCCGGGTTTTCAACCACACAAAAATCACAACTTTTTAAAACTTTTTTCTTAGTTAACCATGATGGTGTTTGCATGATAAGAAACCCTACCTAGTTGCACAAGTGGAACCCATTAGTTCTAGCTAAAGTTTGCATATCATGCTAATTAGCTTAACCCTGATTTGCCTCTTTTGGTCTTTTGTTTGCTAATCAACTAAATGAACTTTTAAGTTTTGGAAATAAAGGAAGAAAATGGACAAAGGGAAGAAGGGGGTTAGCTTAAAAGCTAACCAGCCCAAACCGGCCGACCACCCCCACCAGCCCAACTACAGGCCAAAGGCCCAACAGCAGACCCCCCCCCCCCGATACCCCCCTTCATCTTCTAGCGTGGCCCAGTGCAGGGCGCAGGCCCAGCCCGCTCGCTCCCAGCCTGGCCGAGAAAGGCAGCAGCCGCTCCTCCTCACAGCGCCCATGACAGGCGGGCCCGAGGCCCCACATGTCATCCCCCACCTCTGCTCCTTCTCCCTTCTCGGCCGAGCACAGAAGAAAGCAGGGGAAAGGAGCCCCTGCCCTTACTGTTTCGGCGTCGCTCCCGGCCAAGCCCCGCGCGCAGGTGGACGGCCTCAGACGCCAGGCACGCGTCTGTCGCCTCTGCCCCTCCCTAGCACCACGCCCCGCTCGACGCCAAGCGACGCGCCAGAGCGTGACGCTCGCTGTCAGCCCTACCGCCGCGGCAGGCCGGCAGTGCCAATCTGACCGGCGCCGCACATAGGGATGCGCCGCGCGACACCCCCGCTCCCCCAAACCCTAACCCTAGAGCCCCCATCCACCCTCCATTCAAATTCCAAGCTCCCACGACCGTCCATCGCCATCCTCTGCTCACCATGGCCAAGCCTGCCCTATAAAAGGGCAGAGTCTGCCGCGTCGCGCCCTTCCCAGCCCCAGCCGCCACTCGGCATAGCAACGCCACACCACAGAGAACGGGAAGGAGGAAGAGGAAGAGCGGGGAGGAGGAGAAGAATTCGCCCCACGTTGTTGCCGTCGGAGCTCGTCGGGAGTACCGCGACGTCGACTACCTCGACGTAGCGGCTCGGCACGGCACGGCACCGCACCGACTCGACACGGCCTCGCCTCGCTACTGCATCGCCAGCCTAGCTTCACCGACACCCACGGTGAGACGCCCCGCACCACCCATCCCGCTGTCTGCGCTCGCCATGGCCGGACCCCGCCATGGAAAGGTCGCGTTCCGACCACGTCGTGCACTCTGGGCCTCGACCGACCGCACCGCGGCCTCCAATGGCCCAAGAGCACTCTCAGACACTCCACCACGACCCCTTTTCCACACCGAGTCGAGCCCGCCGCGTACGCCTCGCCGGCGCGGCCGAGCTCGGCGAGCGCTGCCATGGCAAGGCCCTGTCCACACCGCGCAAGGGCATGTCGGCCCTTGCCATCCGCACGAGCACCTTTGCCACTGTACCGAGCACCGCAGACACGCACTCACGGCGGCCTGGAACCTTTGGGCCGAGCTCGCCACGCTCGCCCCGGCAGCGCGGCCATGCGCCGCGAGCGCTGCCACCATCCCGCTCGTCCTGCCCTGTCATGGCCGCACCTAGCCACCCGCTGCCCAGCCGAACGCCACCCAAGCCTCTACCCGCACCCTCGCCGCGTCGCCGTCGTCTGCAGAGTCCCGCCGCCGCCGCCGCGTGAACCAGACCGAGCAAGCCTCTCCGCCTGCGAGCACAAGCGGAGAGGAGGAGAAGCGGGGCGCTCCCGTGTCCGAGTGCGTGCGTGCACGGGCCCTTGATGCGTCCGCGAGAGGGAGAGCAGAGGGGAGGGAAGGAGTCGTGCCCAGAAGCGCCGTGCGACCAAGCGAAACAGAGGAGACAGCTGCGCTCGAGCCGAGCCGAGGCGAGGAGGCTGTGGTGAGAGGTCCACCGTGGACCAGAGAAAGAGAGGAAGAAAGAGGGGTAGACGTGTTGGGAATATGCCCTAAAGGTAATCAGAGAGATGATTGTATTTCCTTGTATCCATGACATATTATGAGTTCAATGAATATCCATTAAACACAACTTGTATCGATAAGCAATTATGTGAATTGTTTGTGAAACTCTTTTACTTGTATGGTTATTCTAAAGTTGTCCCTGATCGAAGTTCGTACTAGAATGTACATGAATATTGGGTCAACACATTATTAGTTGATGACTATGTTTCACAAGTCATGGACATGGAGATGTCGAACTAATAATGAGGGCACATATAGGACATGGTGCTGGACAGACCCGACATGAGATTGTCTCTATACACATCATGTACGTTATGTCCTTAGACCTGAGATTGTCGTATGTACTCAAGATGTGAAACGACCTACCTTGGGACTACCAAATGCTACTCCGTGACTGGGTAGTTATAAAGGTGACTTTCGGGTTTGTCAGGAAACATACTGTGAGACATAGTCAATCAAGATGGAATTTCCCACTCTCCATGATAGAGAGATATCACTGGATCACTCAAATGATTAGATCATGAAATGCATGGCCGTGCTTGGGTTAAGTGTTAACCCAAGAGTTGAACCAAATATCATGAGGCAAAGGAATAACATGTATATTGTAATGTGGTGGTTTGTCTGATATGATTGTAGCGTATGCATAGGAGTTGACACGCCTTGCTAGAAGCCGCTATCAACTATTGGTTGAGTAAGAGTACCTGGGCCATGTCTATGTGTGCGTGAGCCCATAGGGTCGCACGCTTAAGGGGCTGGAAGCCTAATTCGGGTTGGACCCGAATTAGACTAGGTTTAGGGTTACGAATGGGCCTCCAACGTGGGAGCTCGTTAGGAAGCCTATATAAGCAAGGGGTGGCACGGGGTTAGTTGATTCACGTCCTTTGGCAGCCGCTGTCGCCCTCCCCACGCTCGCGCCTAGTACTCCTCGCGGACCTAGTAGTCCGGAGGCGTGACGCTTCTACCCTGCACGTGTGGGATTCCTCGGAGGTGCTGCATCTGGAGCACAAGGACGAACCGCGAGAAGGAGACGTTGAGACGGACAACCTCGCAACTACACGACACTGCTGCGACGCGCACGACAACATCAAGTCGCTTCCGCTGCACCTGCGCGTCTAGTGGTAACCCCGTGATCTATAACTAGCTCTAGTTCCTGGTTTATGATGTAGAAAAATTTTGTTTTCTGGCTAGCGTGGCAACCTCATAACCCTACAGTGGTATCAGAGCCGTTAGATGTCTCGTTATAGATTCGGGTACGAGCATATGGTGATATGCGCGGTTTAAGATCAATCTCTGATCATGGTTCGTGATCTTGCCACGTTGGTATTGTAACAATTTACTTGTACGGGTCAGAATTCTGCCATCCGAGTTAAGTGATACATGTAAACCCAATTATGGTGAGTTGGAGATCAATAAGATTGGTTGAATCGAACCTAGGTTAAGTTCCAGGTGCATACGATGCGCGGCGGTGACGGATTGGATCCGCCGTCGGAGGGGAATTTTGCAAAAAAGTGTTGTTCGGTAAAACGGCCATAACTTTTGCATACGACCTCGGAACGAGAAAAACCTTAAACGCCACAAATTGAGTTTTCTGCGTTTTAAGTTTAGACGTCGGAATCGGTTAACTCTGTTTTGCAAGTATTCATGATTGGTATAACCCTTATGTGTATGTGATGCATGTATGTAATTAATTCATGGCTTGCGCGTCATGATTAAGACAATATGGCTGGAGCCACATATATTGTCAATTCATATGTAATGGCCTGCGTGCCAATCTGTGATGATCCTACGACTATGTAATTTTACTTCACTATGTTACGGTAGTGATAGATAGTCTTGGTGGACTCATCACGGAGGATGGCATACTTCTATCATGGAGATGGCGATCACCATGATGAACAGATTGATGGAGATGGAGATCTCCAAAGGAATAATGGGCTACACCAAGTCAAATCTGTGTTTATGTCGTTCTTACGATGTTCTACTTTCACATGCGATAATGTTTTTGTCTACATATGCGGTAGTGAAGTAGAACGATCCCTCAGCAATGTTTAAGTCGTAATGCTTCCCCAAACCTTGCACTGTCACGTGTCTTGTACGATCGGTGGTAGGTCTATGAAATTAGGGTGCCACTGATTTTCCTTGAACACTTACCATGCAGAAGGTTTGGTTACTTGAACAAGGTTATCCTAACGGTTAGGGACCTTGGAGCATTAGTTGTCGGAAACACAAGCATAGAGATGCCACCCAACAACAAGAGTCATATGTGATATGATCAGCAAGGAGTTGCTTACCGATCTACCATGTCACCTAGCGGTGATGCTAAAGCTCACTAGTCGACTTGTTAGTTGCGGGTCTTGAATCACTAAGTTTCAATAGAGGGATATTGATTTTAGTGGGAGTAGATTCTATTAAAAGGTTTAATATGTTTTTACTCCGTCTTGGATACTTTTGTCTTAGTATTTTGCATTACTTTTTGTTGTAGATGGCTCCTAGTAATCAACCATTTACTTTGCGTTCAATTCTTGAGAAAGATAAGTTGAATGGAACAAACTATGCGGATTGGATCCACAACCTGAGAATTGTTCTCAGGGCTGAGAAAAAGGAAGATGTTCTAGACACCCCATTACCAAATCAGCCTGCTGATAATGCACCTGCTACAGAGAAAACCGCTTACAAGAAAGCATGTGATGCTGATCTTGAAGTGGGTTGCCTTATGCTCGCTTGCATGGAGCCAGATCTCCAGATGCAATTTGATAATAATCATGCAGCGTACGATATGATCGTGGCAATTAATGATATGTTTCAGACTCAAGCCAAGACTGAAAGGTTCAATGTTTCCAAGGCTTTTGTCGAAACCAAGCTTGCAGAAGGCGCAACAGTTGGCCCACATATGATCAAGATGGTTGGTCACACTCAGAGATTGGAGAAGCTAGGCTTCCCAATGGGCCCAGAGTTGGCCACTGATTTCATACTTGCATCTCTTCCGCCTAGCTATGGGAACTTCATTTCGAACTACCATATGCATGGGGCAGAGAAGGGCTTGAATGAATTGTGCGGCATGCTTAAAACAGCAGAAGCTGATATCAAGAAAGGTGCTGGCAGTAGCCATGTGATGGCAGTCCAAAACAAGCCTAACTTTAAGAAGAGGACTTGGAAGAAGAAGAAGGCGATGGCTAAAGATCAGATCTCTAAGCCAAACCCTCCTCCTGCGCCCAAGGCTGTTGGACAAGCTGCTGAACCTAAATGCTTTCATTGTAATGGGAAAGGTCACTGGAAAAGGAACTGCAAGTTGTACTTGAAATCCTTGAAGGATGGCGGTGGTAAAGGTACTCCCGCTGCTTGTACACTTGTTGTTTATGCTACAGACATTTTTCTCGCTGATTCTTATATTAATTCTTGGGTATTTGATACCGGATCGGTTGCTCATATTTGTAATACGATGCAGGGAATGATAAGAAGTAGAAGCATGAAAAGAGGAGAAGTTGATTTCCGCGTGGGCAATAATGCAAGAGTTGCTACGTTGAACGTTGGGACGATGCAACTTCACCTCCCGTCAGGATTTATCATGGAATTGAATAATTGTTATTTTGTTCCTAGTTTAAGTCGAAACATTGTGTCACCTTCATGTTTGATGAAGGATTGTTATTCATTTGCGAGTAAAGACAATGGTTGTGTGATCTCAAAGAATGACATGTTTGTGGCTTTTGCATCCATTGTGAATGGGTTGTTTATTTTAAATCTTGATGATGAACCTATCTGTAATATTAATGCTAAAAGGCCTTGGCTTAATGAGTTAAGTCCTACTTATATGTGGCATTGTCGTTTAGGTCATATAAGTGAGAATCGCATGAAGAGGCTCCATTTAGATGGGCTTCTAACTTCGTTTGATTTTGAATCATACGAGACATGTGAGGCTTGCCTATTGGGTAAGATGACCAAGTCACCTTTCACTGGTTTTCTTGAGAGGGCGGCAGACTTATTGGAACTTGTACATACGGATGTATGTGGACCAATGAGTACAACAGCTAGAGGCGGATTTCAATACTTCATAACCTTCACTGATGATTTTAGTAGATATGGATATATCTACTTAATCAAACATAAGTCTAAAACATTTGAAAAGTTCAAAGAATTTCAGAATGAAGTAGAGAATCAATGTGGCAAGAAAATTAAAGCCTTGCGATCTGATCGTGGAGGCGAATATTTGAGCCATGAGTTTAGCAATCATCTAAAGAGTTGTGGAATTGTTCCACAGCTTACGCCACCTGGAATGCCTCAGAGAAATGGCATATCTGAGCGACGTAATCAGACCTTGTTGGACGTGGTTCAGACTATGATGAGCCAGTCAGACCTACCACTCTCGTTTTGGGGATATACTCTAGAAACAGCCGCTTTCACATTGAATAGGGTACCGTCTAAGTCCGTAGTTAAGACACCACATGAGATGTGGACTGGTAAGAGTCACAGTTTGTCTTTTCTAAAGATTTGGGGTTGTGAAGTTTATATCAAACGACTTATGTCAGATAAACTAACACCCAAGTCGGACAAATTGCGAACACATGGTGGATAAGTACCCATGTATGTTCAGCTTTGATGATGAGTGATCGTCCAACACGTGAGTGTTTCAGTTTGAGTGGCTTACCCTAACCTCTGCGAAAGCAAAAATGTGTGCTTGTCTATCGGCTTTTGGTGTGCAGGTGCTATGCCTAGTGACAATGGTCAATGGCGTGGAGAAGGTCGAGTAGAGGCTTGCCGTGCCGATGGACTGAGAGCGGTGAAGGGCAGAAGCGGGGCTTGGACTGAGGGACCATGGGCGCTGGAGGACTAGCTGTGGTGGCTAGTACTTGACACTGGCGAGTGCGAGAAGACATTGAGGTAGACCGAGTCGACCAAGTCAAGACGGTGGACGCACGAGTCGAGCGGAGGCTCAGGGGACTCGGAGTCCGACCGAGCGAAGACAAGGTAGCTCGCGTCGAGTGGTTTGGTGGTTTGGGCCTCAAAACCATCCGCGTCGGTTTTCGAGTTTGGGCCGCAAAACTCGGGGTTCAGTAGTTGAGCCCAAAGCTACCGGTGGCGGGTTTCCTGGGATTGGGCCTCAAAACCTAGGCGGAGCTTCCGAGGAAGCGGGGATGGCACGTGGCGGAATCCTGGAGGCTGCGTCGAGGCGATGGCAACTCCCGGTAGGAAGCAGGGTTGTCCATTCAAATCGAGGAAGATATTTTCCGGAGCTTGGACTGCAATGCTTAGGCTAGGTAGTTCACTCATGTATCTAGGGGGGTCTTTGGGAAATAGCCAAAGCCCCATTAAATAGAGGATGAAGGGGTATCCTCATCCTCATCTCTTGCATTACTCTTTCTCCCACCTATTCCTAGGTTTTCCCTTCCCTAGCTTCTTCTTGCTTGAGATCCACCGAGTCACCAGTGTAAGAACTTGTGATTGTTGTGAGGAATCGGAGGCCGTAACCTCCGTAAGCCATGGTGGCTTCGTTTTTGTGATCGGTTTCCCCATTTTGCTTGTGTTCTTCGCGTTTTGCTTTTGCTCCCTCTTTTCCCGAGATGATTTCTCTTTGTAGGGAGTAGCTCTTGCAAATCCGTTTGAACCAAGTTGTTCGTGTTCGTGAGGAGCATCTTTGCACCGAAGGAATTTCCCTCAAACCTCACGAGTGCATAGATCGGGCGATTGCTTTGCGGTGTTTTTTGTTCTTGCCCCCTTTCCCCAAATCCTTGTTTTCCTTTAATTCTCACCAAATTGAGCGATGATTTCTTTGGGATAGCTCCTCCATAGCACTAGAATCATGCCTACCAAGTTGGTTGCTAGTGGAGAACATTTGGTCAAGATTTGGGAAGATTTGGTGGAGATAAAAACGATTTTCGAGGTTACTGCACGTTTGTCAGGGGCGTCGGACGCTCCGAGGGTTTCGCGTCGGACGCTGGTACGTGCTGACATTAGCATCCGTCGCTTCGTTTACTGGCGTCCCTTGGTTTTGGCGTCGGACGCTCTCCAGAGTCCATCGCCTAGCGTCCGTCGCGTCTTGTGCGCTGTGCAGTTTTGTTTTGCTCTCGGGTAGGCCAAAGGACGATCCTCACAGCGTCCGTCGCCGACCGTCCGTCGCCTCGGCAGTTCTTCGGCTTCTGTTAGGCTCTCTGGAAGGCCGACGGACGCTCGCCTAAGCGTCCGTCGCCAGCGTCCGACGCCCTGCTCTGGAGCGTCCGTCGTGCTGTCTTCCAGCGTCCGTCGCCCTGCTATCCAACGTCTGACGCCTGTCTTTTGGGATGTTTTGTTTGGGGTTCTTGCCTCTTTCTCATAGGGGTTGAGAACTCATTCTTGGGGGTTTCCGGTGAGTTTTCCTTCACTGCCGGTGAGCTTTCATTTGTTCGTTTTCGGTCCTTCAATTGGTATCAGAGCCGGTTAAGGATCAATCCACCATACACGGTTCTTGATCGGCGAAGGCGACATGGAGCGAGGTGCTGGTAAACCTCCCTATTTCGATGGAACCAACTTTGCCTATTGGAAGGTGCGCATGTCGGCTTACCTCCAAGGGCTTGACACAAAGTTTTGGGAGATTTGTGAGAATGAGAACTACGTGGTTCTTGAGGCCCGGATCACCGATTCCCAAGTTACACAACATGCATCTAATGCAAGAGCCCATAGTATTCTCTTCTCTTGTCTATCTCTTCTGGAGTTTGAGCGGGTTTTGAGTCTCACTACGACACGGGAGATCTGGCAAACACTCTTGAGATATCATGAGGGCAACCCTCAGATCAAGTCCAGACTCTTTGACACGTACCATAGAGAGTATGAGAACTTTGTTCAGTTGGCTGGCGAATCTGTTGATGTGATGTTCACTCACTTCCAATCTATCGTCAGCAAGATGCGTGCTAATCGAGCCAACTTGCCTTATGATGATCATGAGATGGCTATCAAGATTTTGCATGCTCTTGATTGGAAGGTGTGGGAGATGAAGGTGGCTACCATCCAGGAGTCACCGGGCTACGATGCCCATACCATGAACGAGTTGTTCAGCAAGCTCAAGTCCTCGGAGATTAACTACCAGACCTGGGCCAAGCTTGAAAACCCGTCGAAACCTTCTATGGCGTTGGTTTATGGCCCCGGTGGTATGTCTTCTTCCTCCTCTGACCATTCACACTCCTTGTTTGCTTTGTCTTTGATTTCTGTGACAGAGGAGCAAGTGGAGGCTCTTGGAGATCATGAGCTGGCTTTGGTCATCACCAAGTTCTCACGGTTTCACAATAATCGTTTGAACCGTCGGCGTGGTGGCTCAGCCAAGGGGTGCTACCGTTGCGGTGATGAGGATCACTTCATCGCAAACTGCCCCAAGAAAGCTGCGGGTGACTTCACCAAGCGCAAGGACAAGCGCGAGCATCACTTCGAGGACAAGCGCAAGCCCAAGAGTGGCTACCACCGAAGGTCCTCCAAGAAGGTGATCAACAAGGTGAAGGCCAAGCACCGAGCCTTCCTCGCCTCCCTCAGCGACATCGATGCCACCTCCGACGGAGGTTCTTCTTCGAGCGATGATGAGTCCAAGGGAAAGGTTGAGGACAAGCTTAACGGCCTATGCTTCTAGACCGACGCCAAGCACGGTGGCTTTTGCACCATGGCGATTGAAGAAGGCAAGGTCGGGAAGCGCAAGGATGGCCCCGACTACGACTACGACTCCGACACACCCGAGGTATCACCCACCGTCGAGTCCCTCTCTCTTGAGATTGAGTCTCTGAACGACTCCTTGATGATTCAAGATGCGTTGCTCAAGCGTGCTGCTGTCAAGAGGAACGACTTTAAGGCAAAGTACCTTAGCGCGCTTCATGAGCTAGATTTTGCTAAGGCATCAGTGGTGGTTACCGAGGAGGTAGAGTGTGATGCTTGCGCCATTCACATGTCTGATCTTGTCACTCTCCAGGACAAGTATGGCACTCTACTTGAGGAGGTCAGTGAGCTGAAGGCTAGGCCTAGCTTACTTGGTGTGTGCAAGTCTTGCTTAGGCTTGCGTTCTGAGCTGGCACAGAAGGATGCTAAGATCGCTGTGTTAGAGAAGGTCAGCTCAGATAGCACTAGAGAGTCGGATCGCTTTGAGGCTTTGGAGCTTGAGATCGTGTCATGCAGACACGACAAGATGCATACCGAGGAAGAAAACACATACCTTTGGTCCATCTTGAGCTGGGCGTCTTGCCGAGAGCCGCAGTTGGGGATGATGCTCAGCCAATGCAAAAGGGCTGGCAGCACGGGAGTAGGCTTTGCTATAGGTGGGAAGGATGATAGCATGTTCGGTAAGATCGGTGAGTGCAGTGGTTTGAGCGAGAATGAGAAACTCACCACAACTCCCAAGCTTACCAAGATCACTCCACCTAAGCCTACCAACCCCTCTGAGTTTCCTGTGAGAGATGGTGTGTTTGAAGAGCCACCCAAAAACACTCCACAGAAGCAACTGTGGATTGCAAAACTGAACCACCTTCGCAACCCACTTGACACCCTGCCAGATATCTCTAGTGATCCCCTTCCTAAGAAAGCTAGAGCCACCCAACCCAAAAGAGAGTACCTACCAAGAGAGTGGTGAGGTACCATTTTGAGTATCGTGAGCGGGATGGGCATTTGGCTAAGTTTTGCTATAGGAGGAAGAGAGATTATCGGAGGCAGGTTGAGTTGAACAACCAGGACATGTACCACCCACGATTGGGGTGCATGAACCGGAAGTTCGGAGGCGCACTACTAGGCCTAGAGGTACAATGCCTCAAGGTGCTAGGCCTCAAGAGGCGAGACCACGCAGTGGTCGTGCCCGGCGGGGTACCGGTCGTGACCCATACGACTACGGGCCTCGTGGAGGTGGCTTCACTCCACCCTTCTCTAGCGGACCATGTTTTCCCTATCGTGGTGATCGCTATCCCTCCGTGGGGCAGGAGATGTTTGGTTTTTCTCCTAACCCATTCTTTGGGCAAGTGGGACAACACTGGTATCCTTCACAGTTTACTAACCCCAGTGTTGGTCCGTTTGCTCACCCTATGTCTTTTTATTGATGTAGGGAGGAGGACTGGAGGAGACTTGGCTTGTGGATTTCGGATGCTCACGCCATATGACCGGAAGTGCCAAGTGGTTCTCCAGCCTCGACCCCGTGCACCACACCGAGTATATCACATTCGGGGATAAGAGTAAAGGTAAGGTTGTCTCGCGAGGGTCGATCCGAGTGAACTCTTCTTTTGTCCTCAAGGATGTTGCTTTCGTTGCGAATTTGCATTTTAATCTTCTTTCGGTTTCGCAACTCCTTGATGACGGTTTTGAAGTGAGTTTCAAGCCTAATCTCTCTCGGATTTTGGACTCTCGTGGTGAGCTTGTTTGCCGGATTTTACCCTTCAGGAAGGTTTTTCGTGCGGATTTTTCTATCTCTTCATATAGTGGGCAAAACAGCCAGCTAATTGAAGTCTATTCCTTACTGTTTCTGCCAGGTCGGCAGTGCTGGCCTCCAGGCCAGCAGTGCCGGGCTACAGGCCGGCACTACCGCGACTTGTTCAGCCAGTGGGCAGTGGAGGGGTATTTCTTACCCCCTCACTCACCCCAACGCTAGTTCTGCCATTCCTTCATTCTTACTTTGTGATACAGAAAAGAGAAGCCTCCTTCTTGCTCTCCACTCTCCCTTGGTGCTCAACCACTCTCCTCCATTGATTTCCAATCATTCTTTGAGAGATTGAGCTTCCAAGCTTGAGAAGAAGCTTCTCCCTCAGATCTTCACTCCTACAAGCATTTGGTTTGCGTGGTGGCCGGCGGTTTGAGTTCTTTACTCTTGGAGCTTTTCTCCTAGCCGGCTAGAGGTTGCCCTTGAGCTTGCCTCCTTCATGTGGTAGCCTAGGGAAGTTTGTATCACCCCATATTGCTAATGCATTCCTCTCATCATAAGGGTTCATTCCCTTGACTTGAGACCGAGGAAAGAGCAAGCCTTGTGTGGCGAGCTTGAGCCTTGTGTGGCGCACCTCAACAACGTGGACGTAGGCAAGCCTTGGTGGCCAGCTGAACCATGGGTCAAATCTTGTGTCACCGTGTGCTTGTTACTTTACCTTGATATATATTCTTTGCAAGGTGATTTCTAGGGTTTGGACCCGATCTACTCGGTGGGTGTGTTTCTACCACCTTCAGGTGATACTAGAGGTTCCCTACACCTCTACGAAGGTTTCTATTCAAACACAATTTACATTCCAGCTTTACATTTTGAATTGTGTTACAATCTGTTCTGGTGACCAGCACTGCTGCCCAGAGACCAGCAGTGCCGGCCTGTGCTAACAACAAGTTCTCAAGTTGATTTTAAACAGACCTATTCACCCCCCCCTTAGGCTAATCAGGTCCTTACAATTTTAATAAGCTTTCTGTGAACAAAATTACTCTAAACTAACACAATCTATAATCAATTTCAGAACTTATCTGTTTAAAACTTGCTTTTAGAAAAGCCATTTTCAAAGTTGGACTCAACTATTGATGTAGTATTCTGAGTTGCAGAGTCCAGAGATGTGAGAGAAATCCAAATTAATAATTGACCCAGTGGCAGCTACCATCAAATCTCTGAGAACAGACATTAAAAAGACCAGTTAGTTTCAACCAAAAAAGACCATATCTGTGTTATATAAGCATATATAAGTTTAATGTATCACTTAAAAGACTAAATTAGCTATTTGTGTGCCGCCAATTACAAAATATTTGAAAATATTAAGTTTGATCCTAGCAATGTTACTACTACAACTCTAGCAATGCTTACATAATATAGAGTGCAATAACTTCCCCAACTAATTCAGGGGTCTATGTATGGTATGTGTCTATGTATGGATAATTTACACATTCTCTTTGTTAAACCAACAAACAATGATACTTGGACCAAAGCCTATATTAGTTATTAGGGAAAACAGTTTAATAGTATCAATTAATAGTTTATTTAAACAATTAATAAACTATGTTTTTTGCATGCACTGAAAATAACTAATACAAAATATTATTATCAAAATATGGATAAAGCCAGGCACAACAACAATTTAATAAGCTTTCTTTGAACAAAATTACTCTAAACTAACACAATCTATAATTAGTTTCAGAACTTATCTGTTTAGAACTTGCTTTTAGAAAAGCCATTTTCAAAGTTGGAGGCAAGAACTTGCCTTTAGAAAAGCCATTTTCAGACGAAAACGAACAATTGAGAGCTCACCGGTAGTGGAGGAAAACTCACCGGAAACCCGAAAACCATGTTCCCGACCCCTATGGAAAAGAGGCAAGAATCCAAGTCAAAACAACAGAAACAGCAGCCGACGGACGCTGAGAA
This sequence comes from Microstegium vimineum, assembly GCA_022036555.1. Lineage (NCBI taxonomy): Eukaryota > Viridiplantae > Streptophyta > Magnoliopsida > Poales > Poaceae > Microstegium > Microstegium vimineum. The sequence goes on along the minus strand of CM039120.1, from coordinate 22,500,437 downwards.
GTTGGGCGACGGACGCTAAAGACGATATGTGTTTTCCTCCTCGGTACGCATCTTGTCGTGTCTGCACGACGCGATCTCAAGCTCCAAAGCCTCAAAGTGATCCGAATCTCTAGTGCTATCTGAGCTGACATTCTCTAACATAGCAATCCTAGCATCCTTCTGTGCCAGCTCAGAACGCAAGCCTAAGCAAGACTTGCATACACCAAGTAAGCTAGGCCTAGCCTTCAGCTCACTAACCTCCTCAAGTAGAGTGCCATACTTGTCCTGGAGAGTGACAAGACTAGACATGTGAATGGCACAAGCATCACACTCTACCTCCTCGGTAACCACCACTTGTGCCTTAGCAAACTCTAGCTCATGAAGAGTGCTAAGGTACTTCGCCTTAAAGTTGTTTCTCTCACACGCGGCACGCTTGAGCAAAGCATCCTGACTCATCAAGGTGTTGTTCAAAGACTCAAGCTCGAGAGAGAGGGATTCGATGGTGGGTGATACCCGGGTGTGTCGGAGTCGTAGTCGGAGTCATCCTTGCGCTTGCCGACCTTGCCTTCTTCAATCGCCATGGTGCAATGCAAAGTCGTAGTCGGACTCATCATCCCTTGAAGAAGAACCTCCATCGGAGGAGGCATCGATGTCACTGAGGTAGGCGAGGAAGGCTCGGTGCTTGGCCTTCACCATGTCGATCACCTTCTTGGAGGACCTTCGGTTGTAGCCGCCCTTGGCTTTGTGCTTGTCCTCGAAGTGGTGCTCGCGCTTGTCCTTGCGCTTGGTGAAGTCACCCGCAGCTTTCTTGGGGAGGTTTGCGATGAAGTGATCCTCATCACCGCAATGGTAGCACCCCTTGGCCGAGCCACCACGCCGTCGGTTCAAACGGTTGTTGTGAAACCATGAGAACCTAGTGATGACTAGGGCCAGCTCGTCATCTCCAAGATCCTCCACTTGCTCCTCTGTCACGGACATCAAAGACAAAGCGAACAAAGAGTGTGAAGGGTTAGAGGAGCAAGAAGACGTACCACCGGGGCCAGAAACCAATGCCATAGATGGTTTCGACGAGTTTTCAAGCTTGGCCCGGGTCTAGTAGTCAATCTCCGAGGACTTGAGCTTGTTGAACAGCTCGTCCACGGTCAGGGCATCATAGCCCGGTGACTCCTGAATGGCATCCACCTTCATCTCCCACACCTTCCGATCAAGAGCATGCAAAAGCTTGATAGCCATCTCATGATCATCATAAGGCAAGTTGGCTCGATTAGCACGCATCTTGTTGACGATAGATTGGAAGTTAGTGAACATCACATCAACAGATTCGCCAGCCAACTGAACAAAGTTCTCGTACTCTCTATGATACATGTCGAAGAGTCTGGACTAGATTTGAGGGTTGCCCTCATGATATCTCAAGAGTGTTTGCCAGATCTCTCGTGCTGTAGTGAGACTCGAAACTCGCTCAAACTCAGGAAGAGACACACAAGAGAAGAGAATGCTACGGGCCCTTGTGTTTTACGCATGTTCCGTAACTTGGAGATTGGTAATCCGAGCCCCAAGAACCATGTAGTTCTCATTCTGACAAATCTCCCAAAACTTCGTATCAAGCCCTTGGAGGTAAGAGGACATGCGCACCTTCCAATAGGCAAAGTTGGTTCCATCGAAGTAAGGAGGTTTACCAGCACCTCGCTCCATGTCGCCTTCACGGATCAACAACCATGTAAGGTGGATTGATCCTTAACCAGCTCTGATACCAATTGCTGGGTGCTCAACCTCCCCCGAGCAACACGATTGGGGATTCAGACTAAAACGAACAATTGAGAGCTCACCGACAGTGGAGGAAAACTCACCGGAAACCCCGAAAACCAAGTTTCCGACCCCTATGGAAAAGAGGCAAGAACCCAAGTCAAAACAGCAGAAACCGCAGCCGACGGACGCTGAGAAGTTGGGCGACGGACGCTGAAGCCGAGTGTTCGACGCAAGAGCAGAGAGCAACCCGAGAGGTCAGTCAGGCGACGGACGCGTCTAACGGACACTCGACGGACGCTAAAAAGCGTCTGACGCAAAACACACACAGAGCTTGCACGGCCTAAAAACCGACGGGCGCGTCTGGCGCAACGCCGACAGACGCTCAGGAGTGTCCGACGCAAAACACACAGAGAGCCTGCAAAACTCTAAAACCAACGGATGCTCTGGCGCGTGGTCGACGGACGCTGGCGAGCGTCCGGTGCCAACTTGACTTGCGCAGACAGAGTGAGCGACGAACGCTGACGTCAGCACGACCTAGCGTCCGGCGCCTCTCGACGGAGCGTTCGGCGCCCCCGAGCAGAGACAAAAAACGCGAAAATTGTTTTTCTCTCTGTCAAATCTTCCCAAATCCTAACCAAATGATCTCCACTAGCAACCCAACTTGGTAGGCATGTTTCTAGTGCTATGGAGGAGCTATCCCGAAGAAATCATCGCTCGATTTGGTTCGGATTGAAGGGAAACAAAGAATTTGGGGGAGAAACCCAAGAACGAAGAACACCGCAAAGATTTCACCCGATCTGCGTACTCGAGAGGTTTGAGGATGGATCCTTCGGTGCAAAGATGCTCCTCTCGAATACGAACAACTTGGTTCAAACGGATTTGCAAGAGCTACTCCCAACAAAGAGATTTCATCTCGGGAGCAAAAAGAAAAACGCAAAGAACACAAGCAAAACAGAGACACAATCAAGAAATTGAAGTCGTCATGACTTACAGAGGTTACGGCCTCTGATTCCTCGTGACAAACTCAAATTCTTACAGAGGTTGGTGAAATCAACCTAGGGATCTCATGAACTAGAGAGAGGGTAGAGAGAGAGAGAGTTGGGGCAAATGATTAGGGTTCAAGAGATGGGATGAGGATACCCCTTCATCCCCTATTTAACAGGCTTTGGCTATTTCTCAAAGACCCCCCTAGATACATGAGTTAACTACCTAGCCTAAGCATTGCATTCCAAGCTCCGGAAAATATCTTCCTCGATTTGAATGGACGGCCCAAACTCAGAAACCGTCCTCGGATGGTTTTGAGGCCCAAACCACACGACTCGAGCCACCTTGTCCTCGCTCGGTCGGACTACGAGTCCCATGAGCCTCTCTCGACCCGCTCGTCCGCCGTCTTGACCTGGTCAACTCGGTCTACCTTCATGTCTTCTCGCACTCGCCGGTGCCAAGCACTAGCCACCACAGCTAGTCTGCCGGCGCCCATGGTCCCTCAGTCTAAGCCTCGCTTCCGCCCTTCACTGCTCTCCGTCCATCGGCACGACATGCCTCTACTCGACCTTCTCCACGCCATTGACCACTATCACTAGGCATAGCACCTACGCACCACAAGCCGATAGACAGGCACACGTTTGCTTTTGCAAAGGTTAGAAGTAAGCCACTCAAACTGAAACGCTCAAGTGTTGGACAACCACTCATAACAAAACTGAACTACATGGGTACTTATCCACCATGTGTTCGCAACTATTTATGTGTATTTGTCGTTTACACATTTACATTGTTATAAACCAACAAACAATGATGCGGCCCCCTATGCCTATATTGTTAAACCACACATAGCAGAGCCTTTTGGGATTCTCAAATTCAAGTATGCAATTTGGGAATATATGGCAACCTCAAATCATCATAAATTCAAAGCTACTCAATGAAAATATAAAGAAGTTAGAGTACTTATCTGTGTACAACTTGTGGTTTGAAAATGAAATTTCATTGCTATTGAATAGTATTACAACTAGAATATATAATTTTAATGTATCACTTATAGTAGACAATAAATCATGCTGCAAAGCTATTTCAAATCTATAAACAAATTGTTTTGTTACTAAAAGAATAGGTCAGTCAATGATTCTTAACTTTTTTTGCATGCGGTCATTCACACCACACCTCTGTTGGGAATCTTGTTGTTCACGCCATCCAGACATGAAAAGTCAAACATGATATAAGATAAGAGATAGGGATTAAGTAAAAAAATGTTAAATAGCCTCTGCTGTGTAATCTGAATTTGTTCTTGCTAATTTAGGTGTGGTGAACTATGCTAACAATAGGAAAAGTGGTCTGTGCATGTGTATGGAGAACAAAACCATAACTATCAGGGTTAGGCACCATTTCAAGTTAATAGTGAGACTCTTTTCCAACCAAAGCATCAAGAGGCACTGAAGTGAGCACATGCACAACCTACATGCCTCATTCAGAGACCCAACATCTTAAAAAATACAGTGCCACCGGTACAGATATGAGTTCACAATTTGTTCTAAGCACAAAATTACTTTTTAATCGATAAAAGTAGCATAATAAATAACTAGACCCTAACTGTACTACTTTTCTTAAAATCGCAGACAAATAGATTCAGACACATAGGGCCCAGATCCACGAATATGCACTAGATCCAGACATACATCAAACAGATTCACGAACAAACACTCCTTCCAGACACATATGTCACAGATACATGAACCAACAACTAGAAAAATGCAGACACACAGACCCATATCCATGAATAATCCCTAGATCCAGACACACATGGCAGGCCATACAGTAAAACAAGGACTATATCAAAATAGAATGCACAAATCTTTATTAGTTAGGGTTTCATAAGGGGGATCTGGGCTCGGATTTGTTTTGGCGATGCCACCAGTAAAGGAAAACCTAAACTACATTAGATCCGAATGCAAGTAGGGTTTAGGGTTAGGGTTTGGGAAGGGATAATTGTACCTGGTGGGTTCTCGTCACCGCGAAGTGACCGGATTGTATTTGGCGACACCTGGATCTTTGGGGGTGTGCGTCGGGGAGTAGGGTTGAAGCTGGGTCATGCTCTCCAGTCTCCAGAACAAGCTCGTCTGGCGGGTTTGGAGACATGCGACTTAGCCTCGGCGCCGCCGGATAGGAGGACGGCTATGGAGACCGACGACCGACGTACCACCCTCGCCTCGCCGGGTCACGCGGACGCCGAGATCCCGGGACCCGCAGATCTGGCCTCCTTTGCGAGCACAACACTTTGGTCCGTGAATCATATGAGAGCCATGGAGGGAGACCGAGCGGGATACAGTTGAGAAATGGAGGTGTGAATGGAGAAGAGTCAGTGGGTGGAGGATGCAAGGAAGACGAACTGCTAGATCTACGTAGGATGAGGAGAAGATGAGTCCACGGCCGGACGTCGGGTCGCACAGATTCGGAGTCTCTATTGATATTTGTTAACGCAAACAGATAAATCACTTGGAAGTAATCCGCAAGCGCACGGATACCGGTGAGCACTTCACCCGGGAGGTTATCCAGAGTATCGTAATTTATATTTCCACAGGGAGAAAGGGTGCGTCTGACTAAGGAATCTATGCTATTAACCTTTGGGCTATTAACAAGGTGATCTGATGGGCAATTAGAGAAGATCGCGATTGTAGCCTCTTTCTAGTCTATATAAGATATGGATTATTATTCTATTAGGGAGAACCGTCGTGATAAGAGACACCTAAGAGAATGCTTACCACGCGGCCTATAAAACCCTATCGGTCCTTCTAACGGGATTGTGGGTTCCAAAGGTATCTACGGAATTGCCACTTTCCGAGCTACTACCACAGATCCGGCTAGACAGGGGATATCTATGAGGATCCCAGCCCAAACACCACGTTTACGCTAGAGACGATTACCCTACTCTATACGCGAAGAGAATATAGTAAACTCACAAACCAATGAATTAATAAACAGGGAACTTACTAGAATTAGAAATCGAATTACCGAAGAAATCCTAGGAGCAAGCCTCGGGTTAGGAGTCTTGATCCCGTCGATACAAACTAAAGAAGAGACACCAACGAGCCGGGCTTCCTCCAATCCACACCTCCACTCTAACTCTCTCAATCTAATCTCACTTGTATGCTAAGCCCTAGAGAATAGATCCATAAGGGATCCTCTCTAGCGAATCCTCTCTGGAAAATATGTAAATGAATAATGGATTATCCTTTGTCAGGGGGCAGGGGTCCTCCTTATATAGGCCCCTCAAATGATCGTCGGTCGTCGGATCAAACCGACCTTAATGGATGGTGTAGATGTGACCTCAAAGGCGGTGGAGAGAGGGTCCACAAGGCAGAGGCTCATTGGAGCTTGACCTAGGGCGGGCGCCCCAGGGGTAGGGCGGGCGCCCTGCCCCTAGGCCCGTTCGGCCTCTCGTTCCTTCCCGAGCCTTCTTGATCCTTCTAGATTATTCTTTTTCGTGCGGATGTGTTATGTGTCTATGTAATCCTTACTTGTGGGCCGCTTTTGCTCTTTTGCAGTTGTCTCCCTGCATAAACAGATAAACACCAAAACTTGTGGAATTATGTTAGTTAAAACCCTATGTCTAGGTGGTGTGTTGCAAATATATCCTTTCTTCTGCTTAGTTGACACTTAGAATTGATACTTAAGAGGTGTCAACAAGCTCCCCCATACTTAGGCTTTTACTCGTCCTCGAGAAAAGGATCGTGAAAACATAATCTTAAGGCTTAGACATCAATAGTAGAAGGTTCCTTTTTACCTATACTGCGGGAGTTCTCTGTAGAGTCACCAAAAAGCCATGAGTAACTGAGGAATAAAGTAGCTAGCAGTAGAGACCCTTCATCTGTCAATCTTGTCACTTGGAGTTTTTGCATGTTTAGCTTACCTCTTTCCTCTTACTGGTGCTCTCAGATCACTTATGAATTACGAAAAAATGTAGGTAGATGTGGCATACTTACCTTGCATGTATTGCCTGGTCAAACCGGGATCCGAGGAGAATAATGTCATACTCTTAGATCAAGACTTGTTGGTCAAGTTTTATTATAATGTCATCTCTTGCTGGTGCATTGCTATTAGAGGAACCATGGGCTATCTTTGTATATATGTTTTTTTTGAGTGGGTGCATGAAGTACCCCTAATTCTACTACGAGGTTGTTTCATTTTATTTCCTCGAAATTATTTATTTTTGCATAGCCCATGCCTCTAATGCAACAATACTTCTGAAGAGAGAATCTTTTGTGTTTGTAAAGTATGAATGAAGCCTTGACCTTCGGAGTATGATAAAATTCTAACAAGGATCCACATGATTCGAACAAACTCAATACAAAATAAGCAGTCTTTTGACTTTTGATTGGTAAGTGTAAAGCATATAGGAGATGGTAGTTATTCATTTTAAAGAAATTCTCCAAGTGACAGAGATTATCAAGAATTAAGTTCTCATATTCTACCATCTTATATTCCACAATGACTTAAGCAACATGCAGACTCTAACTTAATTCCCAACATTAGTAGGACTCTTAGGAAACTTCATATAGAGAGTCTATTCCATGAAGATGTTTATAAGGAAACATTTTTATCATTTTATCATGTTTAGAGCATTTATTTATGGAAACTTAGTGCACAAATTGAAATTTAGAGATGTGCATGAAAAAATGTAACGTGCAGGGTGCAAACCTGACCGTGGTCGAAGGAGGGAGCAGGAGGTGTTCTGCCTAGGGCGGGCACCTTGGGTAGTGGGGCGGCCGCCCAGCTGGGGTGGCCCCTCGGCCTCTGCTTCGGTGTGTGCGGTTGTTGCTCTGTTTGTTTCCGAAATGTTTGCTCGTTGCGGTTGAATCTGTTCATCTCGTCATCGGGGTCCCCCCCATACTTGTTTCTTGTTTTCTTAGATAACAATAGTGGAGACAAGAAAGGCACAATAATAAAAGAAAACAATCTTTATTTATTTATTTATTATGAGGCATGCATACAAAGGGAAAATGAAACAAACTAAACTCTAGCTAATGGATTTCATCATGCCTCAAGGAAAACTTTCTAAAACATCTAGCGAAGTTCTAAGAACTTCATCTTCTTCTTAAGCTCATCTACATCGCGCCTAAGGTCACCTACTGTGTTGTTCAGGTTTGTGACCTGCCTAGTGTAGAAGTCTAGAGAGCTTTGAAGACCGATGATCGTGTCATCTCTAGTATGGAAATCTTTTCCTAAATCCGCTATGGTCTTGCGGCGCTTGGGAGGTGACTCGAAGGAGTTGAGGGAGTGCTTCGGAGCTTCCTTTTATGACACGAATCCGACTTTGGGTGCCCAGATTCCTCTGAAGTAGGGACGTTCCTCCTGGGTGGTGTACTTGATGTGGTTGAGCTCTCCATTTTGATGGTTCTTCACTCCTACGACCCTCTCCTTAGGTCGTGGTGGAAGAACCTTGGTGCCGACAGGTACCTCGATGATGGGCTCTTCCTTCGGCCCTTTGAGCAAGAGCGGTTGCGGTGGCGCAACGAGGACTGGCTGCGTGTAGTAAGATTTTCTATAGCACTGCTGCTTTGGTGGAATGGTGGCTAGCGGGAGAGCATCGTGGACTAGGACTAAGGCCTTGGAATCTGGATCTTCTTTGGGGAGTTGGTTGGGGATGGATCCGTAGGGAACCATCCTCCTATCGGCGTTGTTGTTGCTGGCTATTGGAGCAAAGAGATCTAGCAAGCGAGAGCTAAAGGGAAGATTGAATGATGATGATGATGATGGCTGACATCAGGGGTTCTTTATATAGGGGTGGAAACAGCCTCTAGAAGCATCTACGGAGCAAAACTCGCGGAGAAATGGTTGGATAATGTTATGCAAGGTTTATCGGATAAGAGAGGATAGAAGGTTCGGGAGTGCAAAAGGCGGTGGCGAGAGGTGACAGGGGTGGGGCGGCTGCCCTAAGGGCTAGGGCGCCCGCCCTCGCTAGGTGGGCTCTGCCGGGCTCCTTCTACGTACTCGTTTCTAGAAGGTTCTATGTACCGAAAAAGATATGCTTGGCCCAGAAATGTAAAGATAAAGTGATTGGGCCTTAGAATTCACTTAAAAGGTAGAAATTAATTACGTCTATTTTTTCTAATTCTTCATTAGGCTCAAGAAATATTTTGAGACGTTGACCATTTACCTTGAATAACATACCTTTGTCATTTTGAAGTGTGATTGCTCCGTGGGATGATGAATTGATTACCTTATATGGTCCTTCCCATTTGCTTCGTAGCTTTCCGTGTCCGAAGAGCTTTACCCTGGAATTAAAAAGTAATACCTTGTCTCCGGGTGTGAACTCCTTCTTGATCTTCTTGTCATGCCATCGTTTGACTCTTTCTTTATAGATCTTTGAATTGTGGTATGCTCTTTCATTCCACTCCTCTAACTCTGATAATTGCATTTGTCGATTCTCTCCAGCGGCTTCAAAGTCCATATTCCATCTTTTTATAGCCCAGTGTGCTTTGAACTCTAGTTCAACAGGTAGGTGACAAGTCTTCCCATATACGAGTTGATATGGAGACATTCCAATTGGGGTTTTATATGCAGTCCGGTATGCCCAGAGTGCATCAGGTAACTTGTCCTTCCATGTTGTTCCCATTTCATTCACTGTTTTCTGTAGAATATTCTTGATCTGTTTGTTTGAGGTTTCTGCTTGGCTACTTGTCTGAGGATGATAAGGTGTAGCGACGTTGTGGCGGATCCCATGCCTCGCTAGGTACTGTTCAAATCTTTTGTCGATGAAATGTGATCCTCCATCACTTATCACTATTCTGGGGACTCCAAATCTTGGAAATATGGTCTCTTCAAACATCCTCTTTGAGTTTACGTTGTCGGCATGCTTTCAAGGTAATGCTTCCACCCATTTGGAGATGTAGTCAACTGCCACCAAGATATACTCACACTTCTTTGATGGGGGGAATGGTCCCAGGTAGTCGATTCCCCAAACACGAAGAGCTCTATCTGCAAATTGCTGGTGAGTGGCATGGCATCCCTTGAGTTTATGTTGCCGTGTCTTTGACATGGCCCGCATCTTCTGATAAATTCTCTAGTGTCTTCGTACATTGCTGGTCAATAGAATCCACACTGCCAAATTTTTGCATGTGTGCGGAATGCTCCATAATGACCTTCGTATGGTGATGAGTGACATCTTTCAATGATCTTCATTCCTTCTTCAATGGTCATGCATCTCCTGAGTAAGCCATCAGAGCATACTCGAAAGAGGTATGGCTCATCCCATATGTGTGAACGACTCTCTTGAATAAGCTTTCTTTTGTTTCCTCTTGGTGGTATATATCCTGAAACCATAAAATTAACAATATCTGCATACCAGGGGTCGGATCTATTGATTCCGTAGAGCATGTCGTGCCGGATTGAATCGTCAATGGGTAGTTCCTGTGGATTCTCAAAATACATTCTAGACAAGTGATCTGCAACAGGGTTATATACTCCCCTTTTATCTTTAATTTCTAAGTCAAACTCTTGGAGCAGCAGGATCCATCGTATTAAATGAGGTTTAGCATCTTTCTTAGTGAGCAGATATTTTAAAGCAGCATTATCAGAATAAACAATTACTTTGGCTCCTACTAAGTAAGATCTAAATTTGTCTATAGCGAAAACAACAGCCAAGATCTCTTTTTCAGTGGTTGCATAATTAAGTTGAGGTCCTATCAAAGTTTTACTAGCTTAAGCTATTGCATGATGCTTCTTATCCTTAGTTTGTCCCAAAACTGCCCCCACGGCATAATCACTAGCATCACACATAATTTCAAAAGGTAAAGATCAATCAAGGGGTTGAATGATTGGTGCAGAGATGAGTGTTGTTTTCAATAAATCAAAAGCTTTTAAACAAGCATCATCGAAAATAAAAGGAGCATCCTTGGCTAGCAAAAGAGTTAAAGGTCTAGCAATAAATGAGAAATCTTTTATGAATCTTCGATAAAAACCAGCATGACCAAGAAAGCTTCTTATTCCTTTCACATTTATAGGTGGAGGTAACCGTTCAATTACTTCAATTTTAGCTTTGTCTACCTCAATGCCTCTTTCAGATATTAGATGTCCTAGCACAGTTCCTTCTTTGACCATAAAATGACATTTCTCCCAATTAAGGACTAAATGTTTTTCTTCACATCTTTGCAAAACTCTGTCTAAATTTTCAAGACAACTATCAAAAGTTTTTCTATAAACAGAGAAATCATCCATGAAAACATCCATAATATCTTCAATCATATCAGAAAATATAGACATCATGCATCTTTGAAAAGAAGATGGAGCATTACATAGCCCAAAAGACATTCTATGATAAGCATAAGTTCCATAGGGGCATGTAAAAGTGGTTTTGCTTTGGTCATCTGGATGGATCGGGATTTGATGATACCCTGAATATCCATCTAAGAAACAGAAGAAAGAGTGGTTGGCTAACCTCTCTAACATCTCATCTATAAAGGGTAAAGGAAAGTGATCCTTTTTTGTAGCTTTGTTTAGCTTTCTGTAATCTATACACATCCGTCATCCTGTGATGGTGCGTTGAGGAATCAGCTCATTCCTTTCATTTGTGACAACAGTCATGCCTCCCTTCTTAGGCACAACTTGCACTGGACTTACCCACTCACTATGCGGCACGGGATATATGATCCCTGCATGCAGCAACTTTAAAACTTCCTTTTTAAGTACCTCTCTCATCGCGTTGTTGAGTCTTCATTGGGGCTTTCGAGAAGGTGAAACAGAAGGATCTGTTGGAATGCGATGAGTGCATATTATAGGACTGATTCCAGTGAGATCTTGGAGTGAGTAACCAAAGGCTGGATGATGTCTTTCTAGAACAACCATCAAGCGCAGAGTTTGCTCCTGAGTGAATTTATCACTTATGATTATAGGAGACTCTGGATCATTATAGAGGAAAGCATATGTAAGACCAGGAGGTAGAGGTTTAAGCTCTACAGGAGGTCTAGGCGTTTCTGCAAACTCGTCTAAGGGTTCAGGTTCAGAAGGGTCAGCTTCCTCTTCTATGAAGAAAGGAGCATCTTCTTCCAAATTTGGTTCATTGAAAAGCTCTAGAGAAGCAATTTTTACGTCCTCCATAGGATCAGGTAAAAGATATGATTCAGTTTTGTTGTTCAAAGAATGAGAGATTGTCATTGGGATTTGAAAACTCTTTCCAAAGGAAATGTTTAGTTTCTCATTTTGACCTTCATAAAGAAGTCTTCTAAAAGGTTGTCCTAGCAAAAGGTTGTGGTCCCATGTATCAAAGATATAAAAGTTCAAACGAACCATGGCACCATCTACCATAATGGGTAAGACATGTAAAATTCCAAGACTTGGGACTATATGTCCGTCAAGATTCTTCATGAACTTTGTTGTTGGGGTTAAAGTCACTTCGCCCAATAATTGATGCGCAAGTGATTTAGACATGATATTGACCCCTACAACAAGATTATAGAGAGCATCAAATTGATCTGAATTGAAAGCACAACGTATTGGAATAGAAGGTGAATCCAAATGGATTACATCAAAGAAAATATCTGATTCTTCTAACCATTCGCTACTTATGATTGATACAAGCTCTCTCAAAATGCTTCTGCCTGACATTTGGTATATATGGTTGCTAAGGTGAAGATTTCGGGGTTTTGGAATAGAAACATAGTTTGAGATGTTTCCAAAATCAGTGAAAAGATCAAGATCTATATCTAGCATGAAATCAGGTGGTGGAACTTCTTCCCTTTTAGGCTCAAAACTTGGGATAGCTGAAGTGAATGTTGGATCTGGCAAGATATCGTTTTCAGCTTCGTGAGTTTCTTCATGGAGGGTATTATCCAACTCAGCATCTAGGATTCTATCTAAGGTTGATTTTGCTTCTAAGGATGGCACATGAAAGAAAGAACCTCCAGATGTGGTGTTTAGCAACTCTCTATCCTTTCTACGAAGACCTTTATAAAAATGTTGAAGCAGAACAGGGCCTTCGATGCTAAGGTGTGGTCTAGATTCTAAAAGCTCAAGAAAACGTTTCCAAGAATAAGCCAAAGATTCGTTCTCTTCTTGGTTGAAGGTTAGAACCTTGACTCTAAGGTCGACGATTTGGGCGATGGGATAAAAATCCAAATAGAAGTTGGAGCGCAAAACTCCCCAATCTCCTTGTTGTTGGCTTACCTTCTGATTATACCATTGTTTAGCTCTTCCTTTTAAAGAAAAAGGAAAAAGCTTCCAATGTAAAGTTTTATCAGATATGCCCTCGATGCAAAGACAATCACATGTTTGCTCAAAATCTCTAATGTGAAGGTAAGGGTTTTCGTCTTCCTTTCCTGAAAAGGATAGGCTTTGAATCATTGCAATCAACCGCAGACTCAACCTAAACTCAGGAGTTTGGATAGGTTGTGATGACTCCCATGGTAAAAGGTCGGTCTCTGTGGGTGCAGAAAATTGATAGATAGGTGTGGAATTTAGATTTTCCATAAGGATAGATAAGGTACGAAATAAAGAAATTGAAAAAGATAAGAAAAGATAAAAGTATAGGTACAAGAAAATAGCAAGATTCAAGGTTATCTCAGCAAACCGTCTTTCTCCTAGCAATGGCGTCAAAAATGCTTGTTGATATTTGTTAACGCAAACAGAGAAATCACTTGGAAGTAATCCGCAAGCGCACGGATACCGGTGAGCACTTCACCCAGGAGGTTATCCAGAGTATCGTAATTTATATTTCCACAGGGAGAAAGGGTGCGTCTGACTAATGAATCTATGTTATTAACCTTTAGTCTATTAACAAGGTGATCTGATGGGCAATTAGAGAAGATCGTGATTGTAGTCTCTTTCTAGTCTAGATAAGATATGGATTATTATTCTATTGGGGAGAACCGTCGTGATAAGAGACACCTAAGAGAATGCTTACCACGCGGCCTATAAAACCCTATCGGTCCTTCTAACGGGATTGTGGGTTCCAAAGGTATCTACGGAATTGCCACTTTCCGAGCTACTACCACAGATTCGGCTAGACAGGGGATATCTATGAGGATCCCAGCCTAAACACCACGTTTACGCTAGAGACGATTACCCTACTCTCTACGCGTAGAGAATAAAGTAAACTCACAAACCAATGAATTAATAAACAGGGAACTTACTAGAATTAGAAGTCAAATTACTGAAGAAATCCTAGGAGCAAGCCTCGGGTTAGGAGTCTTGATCCCGTCGATACAAACTAAAGAAGAGACACCGACGAGCCGGGCTTCCTCCAATCCACACCTCCACTCTAACTCTCTCAATCTAATCTCACTTGTATGCTAAGCCCTAGAGAATAGATCCATAAGGGATCCTCTCTAGCGAATCCTCTCTGGAAAATATGTAAATGAATAATGGATTGTCCTTTGCCAGGGTGCAGGGGTCCTCCTTATAAAGTCCCCTCAAATGATTGTCAGTCGTCGAATCAAACCAACCTTAATGGATGGTGTAGATGTGACCTCAAAGGCGGTGGAGAGAGGGTCCACAAGGCAGAGGCTCATTGGAGCTTGACCTAGGGCGGCCGCCCCATGGGGTAGGGCGGGCGCCCTGTCCCTAGGCCCGCTCGGCCTCTGGTTCCTTCCCGAGCCTTCTTGATCCTTCTAGATTATTCTTTTTCGTGTGGAGGTGTTATGTGTCTATGTAATCCTTACTTGTGGGCCTCGTTTGCTCTTTTGCGGTTGTCTCCCTGCAGAAATAGATAAACACCAAACTTGTGGAATTCTGTCAGTTAAAACCCTATGTCTAGGTGGTGTGTTGCAAATATATCCTTTCTTCTGCTTAGTTGACACTTATAATTGATACTTAAGAGGTGTCAACAGTCGCCTAGCCGCGCAGATCTGGCTAGGTGGCAAGCGTAGCGCGGTGCGGTGGTGTAGTCGTGGAGCGGTGCCATGGCGGCGCTGGAATGAGAAGTGTGGGTGGGTAGAACGACGAGTGGGCGGAGGGTGTTGAGTGGTGCGTGAGACTGTGAGAGGATAAGGCCTGGGTATGGCAATTTTGCAGCTAGGTCCTCCATTTTCATGTGAATTAACCGTCAGTCCCTCCAATCTCTCAGTTATTTTTTCAAAAAAAAACCCCATGTCCTAACGGAAATAAAGCGCACTACATTTCATTAATGGGTTGGCCAGCTTCCACTTCCTAGGTTGAATGGGCCGAAGTAATTTTTTTTTGCTAACTATTATTTTCTTTTATTTTCTTTTTATCTATTACTTTGGGATATCTATTATTTTTCTTATTTAAATTTTTATTTTTTAAAAAATTTGAGGTAACTTTACTATTATGTAGGATTTCACCAAAAATCATAAATAAATATATATATATGAATGGAGATATACTAAAACATGTTTTAGTAAGAATTTTTTATTGTAAATTTACTTTGTTTTTAATTATAAATATGGAAATCAAATTAAAATAGAATATAGATAAATAAAATAGCGCATGTAATCATAACTCTTAATTCCACATAATTTTTTCTTTTTCATGTGCTAATAGTATCTCAATTTTTTATAGGTATTGTTTATGGATACACCAGTGGAAATCGGTAAGAGGGTACCTTTTGGGGATCTTACAAATACAATCCATGGAGGTATGGAAGAATGGACAACGTTGATACATTTTTTAGTTCGTATGTTCCCAACTCAACATAAAATTTTATTTTTATTGAAGGTAATGAGAAGAAGACGCAAAGGAACCGAGAACGAGGCCCTCCATTGTCAACAAAAAATAATAGCAAAGTCTCCTATAGCAATCTTTGTGACCAACATATGCTGAATAGCCAAGGACATGTTGATCTTGATATCGATATGGAGACCCGTTCACTAGGTATGGTGTCTTGTGTAGTATCACTTTATCCATCATATGTTCGATTGCAAAGTAATTGTACCCTATTTTTCGTGCAAGGAATCAATTAATATTGTAAATGTTTGTAACCATTTATTATGGTTAAACTTGCAGATGGAGATAGGGTAAAAAAATAGATGGACAAACAATGAATGAGATGGACGAAAATAGTGATTGGTTTCATAGGACATCAACGTACAATAGTTGTTTGGACCAGATAACAGGTTTCTAAGAATGCTCTTCAAAAGTATTGATTGTATTCCTTAATATAATACAAGATTTGTATTAGATTTCTTATATAATGGTTTATTTTGTATTCTATCGTTATACTTGTAGACGGACTGGTATCAGAAGAGACACCTCTTAGCACATGTCCAAAAGAGAGTAGTCGTGCCCGTGATAGAGCACAATACTATGCAATGACAGCTGAGGATAGGGCATTACGGAATAAAAGACGACGTGAATTATATGCAGCGCATAAAGAGTCATCTAGCCTAGAAGCTCTGAATCTAATACTGAATCCAGATGAGACTGTCCAGACAACAGGTTATTAAATAATGATTTATGTCTTGAGAAAAATATTGTGATGATGTATGGTACTTTTACTTATTAATCAATTATAAATTCATTTTTAGATTCCACCGTCTTTAACAATATTGAAGTTCCTCGTGATAATGACAACAGTTTACTAGATGTGGATATCAACAATGACATTGAAACGTGTAAGTCTTTATTGAATCGTGGTTTTTTCTATTGACATGGGTTTTTATTCTTGGATTATTACAACATGACTTTCGTACCTTTTTATTATTGCATAGGTGATTTAAATAAATCTCATTCTACACAATGTATTATTCAATGTGTAAAAGACCGTAGACGTGAAGCAGGAAGAGCACGAAGGGCAGCAATGTTTTCTGAACAAAAGGCACAACTAAATAAAAGACGATGTGAGTTGTATGCGGCAAAAACTGCACACAATAATACTGCAAGAAAACTGTTAGTAACTCCACAAGACAAGAAGCTATCACAAAAAAATGCTAATAAAAAATACAAAACAATGCTGATAGAACATCGAGCGAACAACTTACATCCGGACTCAATCGCCATAGAGAGCCCTCACTTTAACCCTCAACTTTTTTTTCCCTCTACACCTCAATCGTCTAAATCAGCTTCTCAAGATTTTGAAATACCTGAAATGATGGGCACGCCTATTGATATCACGCCATCTATAGTTCAAAGTGAGGAAGTTGGTGCCCCTGAATTAGTTGAGCCACATACCATACATAAACATCGAGTGACCGCTGGAGAGAGAAATGCACTTGTATCACGTCGCAATCGGGCTTTTGAAGCAAATATTTCAAGAAGGGCCACAAGTTGTGCGAAAGAGAATTGCAATGATTTGAATGACTCGACTCAACCAAGTGTAATTTACAATGGTAATTCGCCTTGTGCATTCTATGTTGATGATACTTTCTCTTTCGTTGTTCTACTTCAAAATTTTACTTTTTTTACTATAGATGGTTTCACTCAAGAACCTCTAGAGCGAACACCTACCAATTGCATAGGTACACAGACACAATCATCTGTAGTTGAAGATGCTTCTTCAATGCCTCCTAATGATGCTCAAGCCCATACACGAGACTCTATGGTCGAAGATGGTATTTCTCAACTGGATTTTGATTTCCGTTTTTATGTGTCATTATGTTCTCATAATATAAATGGTCATGTTGCATAGATTATGATGAGAATGTCATATTTGAAGAGGAGGAGGCGTACTTTTTTGCTGGACAAGGTAATTTGTCGAATAACAAAATCTATTTTGATGGAACTTTGTTGCAACTTATGAATCATATCAATTTTGTAGAAGAGGATATCGAGGAAGAATTGGCTAACGACACGGTTGAGCAAGAGAACACAGATTCTGATGTCATGGATCCATTCTATAAGGTTTATGCTAATATCCCATCAGAGACACACATGCTATCATCAGTGTCGAACTGCATGTATTGCAACGCAAAGAAATTTGAGGTTGAACCTCCTGGATTCTGTTGTCGTGGTGGAAAGATTCATCTTGCAAATGTTGAGACACCATCAGAACTCGTGAGGTTGTGGTCAAGCTCGGATGTTGATGCCAGGCACTTTCGTGCAAACATCAGATATTTCAATGGTCACTTCTCTTTCACTTCACTGTATTGTCAACTAGATCGTGTGACCACTAATATGAAAATTTGTGGTGTATACACGTTCCGTGCCCATGGCCATTTCTACCATAACATACAATCTTTTGGTAATGAGGATGGAGTTCAGAAGAAACATCTTGAGCTTTATTTTTACGACGATGATCTGTCCCTCGAGCATCGGATGAGCAAGTGTCGTAAGGAAAGCGCCCAAAAAGATAGAGAAGTTATAGAGCAAGTGGTTAGAATCTTAAATGAGAATCCGTATTCTGAGCATCTAAGGAGTATGGGGCATGTTAAAGATCTTGATGATTATCGTATTGAGTTCAACCTTGACCAACAGCTTGACCAGAGAACATATAATGTGCCACTAACATCAGAGGTGGCCACGGTCTGGGTCAAAGGGAGCGAGCATCTAGGCCAATTTAAGCATAGTGTCCTCCTTCAAGGGAAAGATCGGTCTTTTCATGGAATTCACTCATATAATGCGTGCTATGACCCACTATCATACCCGTTATTCTTGCCAAGGGTGAGCTTGGGTGGCACAATTCCATTCCAAAAGTGGGTGTGACTATGGAGGAAGTTGAGGCAGCTCGAGCAAAATGGAAAAAAAGAACTGATGGTGGTGATGATGATGGAGGTAACTTCAACTCTTTTCAATAGTGCAATCTAAATTTTTATCCTTCGCAACTCTTGATATTAATTTGTGCAATGCCTTCTTGTAGAACTGATTGGGAACAAATGTGTCTCCGTGCGCGACTATTACTGCTACAAGTTTCAGATGCGTCCAGGGATTTTTAATCCAATACTCTATGGTGGACGTCTTTTCCAGCAGTTCGCCGTTGACACGTACATCAAGATTGAGAGCTCACGTTTGGACTACATAAGAAACAATCAGGACAGGTTGAGGGCTAACCTATACCAGGGCTTGGTGGACAGTATGCATTCGGATGAAGGATCTGCTGAGAATGTCGGAAGGCGTACTATCCTATCTTCGTCATTCATTGGAGGACCATGTGACATGAGGCGCCGATACATGGATGCAATGGCTCTAGTTAGAAAGTATGGTAAACCTGATATCTTCCTCACAATGACGTGCAACCCAAACTGGGATGAGATTAATAATGAACTTTATCCAGGCCAGACAACACAAGACCGCTCAGATCTCGTTACAAGAGTCTTCCATGCAAAGTTGGAGAAAATGATGAAGATGTTGATGGAGAAAGACATACTTGGAAAGGTGAAGGCCTATGTGTATGTAGTGGAGTTCCAAAAGAGGGGTTTGCCTCATGCACACTTCTTGCTCATAATGGAACGAAAGTACAAGCTCACTTGTCCTGAGCAGTATGACATGATTATCTCCGCAGAGCTATCAAACAAGAAGAAGTACCCTGAGCTATATAAGATGGTAACCAAGCATATGATGCACGGTCCCTGCAGGATGCTTAATCCATATTGTCCATGCACGGCGGGGCACGCGTCATGCAAGAACCGTTACCCCCGTCAATTCTGTGACTCTACGTCACAGGGAAAGGATCCGTACTCCATCTATCGGAGACGCAATGACGGACGTACGTTGAAAGTTCGAGGTCATTACCTAGACAATCAATGGGTCATTCCTTACAACCCTTGCCTGCTACGTACCTTCAACTGTCATATAAATGTTGAAGCATGTGGTAGTATTGCGTCGGTAAAGTATCTTTTCAAGTATATATACAAGGGTCATGACGGGGCATCGGTGGCGGTCAGGGAGTCTCACAAAACAGACAAGGAAGGGAACATTGATGAGATTAAGCAGTACAGAGAAGCCCAATGGGTGACACCTCCAGAAGCACTGTGGAGGATATATGGCTTTGATTTGAGCAAGAACCATCCACCGGTACAACAGTTGCAGCTTCATCTACCTAACATGCACATGGTTGCATTCAATAAACGGGACAAGGTCGAACATATCGTTAATAGACCCGGTGTAGAAGAGTCAATGCTAACAGCATACTTCGAGGCAAACAGGACACATGAGGAAGCCCGTGGAATATTGTATCGAGACTTTCTAGAGCATTTTACCTGACATTCTGATGGTAAATTCTGACAGAAAAGGAAAAACACAATTTTCCAAATTGGTAGAGTCATCTCGGCTCATCCCGCTGAGGGTGAATGCTACTTTCTTCTTGTTCTATTAAACAATGTAGTTGATGCTACTTCATACGAACACCTTAGGACTGTCGATGGCGTTCTACTACCTTCATTCCATGAAGCTGCAGAAAGTAGGGGTCTAATAGAAGAAGATAATCCACTGGATGAATGTCTAAGTGAAGCTATTGTCTTCCAGATGCCTTCCTCCCTACGAAGATTATTTGCAACAATATTGGTATTCTGCGAGCCGAATGATGTGATTGGTTTGTGGAACAAACACTATGATGCAATGGCAGAGGACTACAATCATAAAAATCCATCCCCAGATCTGGTGCGACAGATGGTTTTGATAGACATTAGAAACATGTTGCAGTCTATGGGGAAGGATATAAGTTCATTTCCTCTTCCAGAAATCGATCGCACATACGACGAATCCAATAATATTCCTCGGGAGATATTTGAGGAAGCTAGAGTCGAGCAGAACCCTGAAGATGTGCTATTGTGCAACTCACTCTACGTCGAGCAAAGATACGCCTACGATGAGATAATGGCCGTTGTTGATAGCAAAAAAGGTAGGGTGTTCTTTGTGGATGGACCTGGCGGGACTGGAAAGACCTTCTTATACAGGGCGCTTCTCGCAAAACTACGTAGCTAGGATAAGCTTGTCGTTGCTACAACTACATCTGGAGTCGCAACAGCTATAATGCCAGGTGGGAGGACGGCTCACTCGCGTTTCAAGATACCTCTCACTCTTCAAGAGGGCGGTTGTTGTAGCTTCACGAAATAGAGTGGTACTGCCAAGCTGTTACAGCAAGCAACTCTCATAATTTGGGACGAGGCGACTATGACAAAGAGGCAGAATGTGGAAGCACTAGACAACAGTCTACGAGATATTATGAGCCGGTCAGATCTACCTTTTGGTGGAAAGACTGTTGTCTTTGGTGGAGATTTCAGATAGGTTCTGCCTGTTGTGCGGAAAGGATCTAGGGCTCAAATAGTCGGTGCTTCTCTACGAAGGTCGTATCTTTAGAAATTCATGCAACACTTAAAGCTCGTCCGCAACATGAGGGCTCACAGTGACCCGTGGTTTGCAGATTATTTGTTGCGCATCGGTGGTGGAATGGAAGAGGTTAACGAAGATGACAATGTTCGTATTCCAGATGAGATTTGTGTCCCATACTCTGGCGATGCCGAGAAAGATCTCCATACATTAATAGACACCATCTTTTTCCAAATCTAAATGCTAACATGGCGGACAGAGACTACATCACCACTAGAGCGATTTTATCTACACGTAATGATTGGGTAGACATGCTTAATATGAAAATGATTGATATGTTCAAGGATGTGGAGACAGTGTATCATAGTTTTGACGCTGCGGTAGATGATCCACATAACTACTATCCATCAGAGTTCCTTAACAGTTTGACACCCAACGGACTGCCTCCACATGTCTTGAAACTCAAGATCGGGTGTCCTATCATATTGCTTAGAAATATTGATCCTGCAAACGGGCTATGCAATGGTACAAGGCTGGTGGTGCGGGGATTCCGAATAAATACAATCGACGCAGAAATCATGGTGGGGCAGCATGCTGGAAAGCGAGTATTCCTTCCTCGAATATCGCTATGTCCGTCGGATGATGAAATGTTTCCATTCCAATTTAAGAGGAAGCAGTTTCCTATCAGGTTGAGCTTTGCCATGACGGTAAACAAGTCACAAGGCCAGACTATCCCGAACGTCGGTGTGTACCTGCCCGCGCCGGTGTTCTCTCATGGACAGTTGTATGTTGCGATGTCTAGAGTCACGACAAAGAACGAATATCAAGGTCCTTGCCCTACCTCCTGATGTGGAGGCAGTGGAGGAGGAGGCGAACAAGAAGACAACTAAAAAGGCTCAAAAGAATGTCAAGAAAAATACATCAAATAAAAAAGTTAAGGATAAGAAGACTTAAATGATGCTTGGAACTTTCACGAAGAATATTATATTTAAAGAGGTTCTAACGTCATAGACGAGGTAATATAACATTTTATTAATACAATGCATTTTTAGTTCCATTTGTATTGTATAATATTATATAATAAATATTATTTGTGTAATGCTATATTTGTTACCAATTTAGGTATTTTAATGTATTTTATCAGGCTCTACGTAAAGATGATGTATACACAATACATGTCTATTGGAAAATCATTTGTACATGTTTGATTCTAATGTCAACAATTAGCATGTAACACGTTTACATTTACTAGATTCAATGATGTCTACTCTCATAAAAAATAATGTTATATTATCGTGCGATATATGTATTTTTAATACAAATGTTTTGTTATTTCGTAGTAACGTACAGTCACGATACTAATAATATAATAATCAACAAATGGATACTAGTAATATAATAATCAACAAATGGAGATTAGCAACTGCAAGGCTTTTACCGTGTCCTCCTCTTCAGGAGCACGTAAGCACGTACGGACGTGAGAGCAGGGCTCTCTCACGGTCCAGAAAAACTGCCTTTGGGGCCTGTATATATATGAACATCCATTGATCAATAAAGAGTTCCGGCTTCACTTTTACATTCTCTTCTACTTTCTAGTGTTCTTCAACACTACTCCCTCTGTCCCTTTATAAAGGACGTTGTAGCAGCACAACAGGTGCATCAGAAACCTGATGAATGAAGACACATAAGTCATCCAAGTGCATGCTAGAGATAATGAACTTGGACACAAAATTCAAACACCTAGACGTTCTTTATTACGGAAGGGAGGGAGTAGATTACAACAGAAACCGCGGGTGCCGATCCTGCCTCTGCCCCACAGTGGGCTTGGCCAGATTTGTGTTTTGAGCCCTGCAAATTTGTAGCTAAATTAAGAGCTATTTACTTGTATGGCCCTAGAAAAAATAGCTCTTCCTTGTATGGCTTCTTTTTTTTGAACTTACCTGTATGGCCTCGAAATGAATTTTTGTTCCTTCTGTGGCCTTCTGTCAGGTCTGTTAGGGTATCCTGTTAGTTTGTCCACTGGTTGATACGTGAAATGTCTCAATTACCCTTTTGCTTTTCTGCCCATACTACCGCATCGGCACCAAGAGGGATTGGGATCGGGAGAAAAAAAGGGGGAGCGCGTCGCCGCTAGCCATGGCACCGCCGCCGGCGTCCAGGGGTCTCGGATCCGCCGGATCCTCCTCCACCCGACCCCGTAGGTCTCCACAGGGGAGGGGCCAGTGCCCGGCTGTTGGAGCGCGCTCGGCCCGCCCGACCGCTGCCCGGCGCGACGAGCACACCCGATGGGCAGCGCGCGCGGCTCGACGGGGCCAGCCTGACCGCAGGCCGGCTCAGCTGGCATCTCCGATGGGCAGTGCGGCTCGGCGGGGCCTGCCCGACCGCAGGCCGGCGCAGCTGGCACCTCCGCTGGGCAGCGCGGCTCGGCGGGGCTAGTCCGGCCCCAGGCGAGCGCTGCCGGCCTCCCCAGCATGCCAGCCCGACCCCAGGCGAGCGTTGCCGGCCTCTCTAGCGAGCAAGTTGTCAGACCATTTTTTTTGAGACGTATGTACATCAGGCCATTTTTTTTAGTCTGTAGGGAGTATGTACATCAGACCATTATAACCACTTATTTGACCATTGCTTAATCCAGCTTATCAAATGCATTTGTATGTACATCAGACAAGTTGTCAAGATTTATAGTTGAAGATTTTGATAAGCTCATTTTATTACTATAATATAACTGTAAAGTCTGTATTTTAGTTTTTTTCATGTTAGGGGTATAATGGTCTTTTTATGTATGACTTAACACCGTCAAGTACTGAAAACGGATGGAAAGCAATAGAAGGAAGATAATTTCGTTTTGAGGCCATAGAAGGAAATTAAAAAAAAAAGTCATACAGAAAAGAGACATTTTTTCTAGGGCCATACAAGTAAATAGCTCATTTCTTATCTGTCGTCCTTTTGTGCTGTAAGTTGTTAACTCAGTTCTCAAACTCCTCGTTACATATATCGAGTTTTTAGGCTTTTGATACTGAACCATGGTGGGTTAATATTGGGCTCTTTTCTAGCTCTTGCAAAAATTCAACCCGGTCCAACATTCTAACCAATTGACAGAAGTAAGCAATGTAGCAACTTGTCTCTCTTATAATAATGTAATAATTACTTTATCCAGAAAGGTGATGACGTCTGGATCTGGACATGAACATGTGCAAGACAATATTTTGCAATCAAGAAACACAACATAAGAGCAGAAAGAAAAAGCCTAAACAATTGGAGGGGAGGCACCCATCAGTCTCTGTTCAGGTTGAGGCCTCACATGTGGCGCCGTCCACTATCTTTTTATATTTTCTCCAAGCAAGATCTGATTAGTTAATTGTTATTTAAGCCAAATTGCCAATTTGGCCACCAAACAGACAGCAGAGGGATGAGGGAGAGGCGGAGAGCGAGAGCGAGAGGAGTGAGAAGCACAAGTACAAAAAGGGAAAAGGGTGAAGAAATTTCCATGCTCCAATGATTGTGCAGTCACCAACAACTCAGGATTTCATTCTACTCCAATCAAGGGAGATTAAGAAACCATTTTTAAAAGGTGTCTCTGAGACGATGATGGCTCTACTGACTAACTAACCAGATACAGGAATCCAATCTATTCAGCGAGTACTTGCACCAGCTGCATCTGCTTTTTTTACGCACGCGAGGGCGCCGCCGCCGCCGCCGCCGCCTGACCCCGGAGGAACGGGGTCCATCGGTTTGAGTCGATCTACTGTTTTTACTAGAGTCTGAGTCGAGTCTAGGTCTAAGGTTTGCTCATCGTCGATTTTTCGGCGGCGGAGTTATGTTTTGCCGGAGAAGTGTGGCTTCTTCGTGGCTTGTTCTTCTTGGCGACGCCGGCGATGCGGAAGCGGCGGCGGCGCAGCGAAATAATTTTTTCCAGCCTCTTCCGTTCTATGATGGCGATCTACTCCGACGTCAACGGAGAGGCTGAGTACATCTCTCGTGTAGTCGAGGGCCGGCGTATCGTTGTCTGCTTCAGATGATGATGTTGTTGATCCTGTTAATCTCAAGGAATATGTTCTTTGGTGGAAAACTGAGCTTTGCTCGGGGTGTCGGCGATGGAATCGAAGGATGCGTCGTGGGTACAGGAGTTGGCCGATGCGCCTGGGAGGCAACGTCGGCTGATTCGTCCAGAAGTAAGTCCTCCTCTGCGGCCTCCACCCTGTGGAGTTTGGCTTTGGTGTCTTACGACGATTGGTATGCGGTCTCGATGGCGGTGACAGATGGATATCTGAAGGCTTCGAGGAAGATGAACAGGAGTTTAGAACTTCTTTGTAATTTTCCTTTTCTCTGAAGTCCTATCTGTTAAAGGGCCGGTGCAATTGCACTAAGATGAATACATGTTCCTTTGAAAAAACTAACCAGATACAGTATTTATTAAGTGAGATGTAATTTTCCATCGACGGTGTCAGAAAAGGACATGCTCTGCACTAACAAATATCGTTACGGCAATAATGTAATGCGAGCTTTGCAGCTTCAGCACAGCCACAGAGAGAGAGAGAGAGAGCTGCTAACACAATTCAAGAAAGAGAAGAGAGAGTAGGGCTGAGAGAGGAATCGCTGCCAGTGGAAAGCGGCAGAAGCAAGAACCAGCAGCAAGAAAGGGGAGAGAGAAAGCCGAAGGACTTTTCCTCGGATTGGATCCTTCGCTTTTGGGGGAAGGAGAAGTCCCCTCTCTGTCCTCGCGGAGGGGGGCGGCAGCAGCAGGAGGAGGAGGAAGAAGAAGATGTTCCCGCCTGGCCTGATCCACCACCGCCCTGACGCCCCAGCTCCCGGCGATGGGGCGCCGCGCTCCGGCCCCGGCGGGCCGAGCCTTGTACTGACGGCGGACCCCAAGCCCAGGCTGCGGTGGACGGCCGACCTCCACGAGCGTTTCGTCGACGCCGTGGCCCAGCTCGGCGGACCCGAGAGTGAGCCACTCCCCTCCTCCCTTTCTCTCCAATCTCGCTCCTCTGGCGGTGCTTGGTTTTGGCATTGGAGTGGAGAGCAATGCGGGCTTGTTGCATAGTAGGTGTTCTCCTTGGTCTTTCGGTAGCCGAGATTTCGTGTCGCGCACGAGGTTCGGGATTGGGGATGCGTAGCGCTGGAATTGCCGGGAAGTTTTGATCATTAGTCCTGGAATTTAGGTTCGAGCTAAACGCCAGCCAGGTGTTTGTACAAGTGCGCTGTGCATTTGCGCCTCCGATGTCAGATCTAGCGTGCCCGAGGTAACATGGTATTGGGAGCGTGCATGAATGAAGTCTGTCTGCTTTCTTGCTGTATCCATATTAATGGATATGTCCTGGATTTCTGTTGCATGTAGAAAAGATGGGTCCTTCTGTTGATCAGGTTCGGTCTTTGTATTATGATTGATAAAGTTTGATTGTTCAGGTCTTGAGGACAATACTATGAGGTTGGTTAGTATGGTTTTAACGTAATGCTGGTTCCTGGAAGCTGATCTGTTAGGCCTAGCAAAAAGTTGGTAATGTTTTCCCTGAGGTACTTATTAGCATACGCAAGCTTAGCTCTTGCATATTTGTAGCTCTATATGATTTTTTTTCTTGTTCAAATTTTAGGCTCCAAGCATTTTTATCTTTTTGGTTAATTTCTCTGTGGATTCGTTTCTGGCATCAATGGCCAGTAAATCAAGCTATAGATGGTAAACATTCAAAGCTAAGGTAGCATATGTTTCTTTGTATGATTTTGAAGTTTCACCATGGTTTTTTATGTGAACTGGGGCAGAGTAGTCACCACTGTCACCAAATCCATTTGGATATCGAATTGTTGCTGCAATTCGTAGTATGCCATTAGTCATGTATTATCACTAAACTAGGAGAGTATAGTATTTTAAATTCTAGTTTCATTTGTTTTGGAAATATTTTTAATGAATAAATAATTATGCAGAAGCAACACCAAAAACTATCTTGAGGACAATGGGGTGTTAAGGGTCTTACTCTTTTCCACTTAAAGAGCCATCTTCAGGTACTTTGGTGTGTGCTTGCGTGTTCCTTGAAACTCTTAAAAATAATTGGTTCTAAAAGTTTCCCATGTGACCAGAAATACAGATTAGGGAAACAATCTGGTAAAGAGGGGTCAGAGCAATCAAAAGATGGTAAGTATGCTTGTTTATTATTATTCTGATTAATTAGTGGTCTTTCTATGTTAACTTCATCTTTTTTTTCATAATTATGAACTGATGTATCATTTTTGTTAGTACATATTGTATGTTGTCTTTTTATGGAAAATGAAAAACAATGGTAAGGGTTCGAGAAAAAAACCGATAGTAAGTTTGTAAAGGAAAATATTATCTTTTTCTAATTATAAAATAGACATCTATTATGAATCAACAGCTGAAAATGCTGCAGGGGCAGATTTAGGCCTAGGGCCCTAGGTGTAACCCAAAAAGTTCAGGAACGACTTTAAAAATCCTATGGTCTAATCCCGCATTGCTATGGGCCAGCCCTAGTCATCCACCAATGGCAGGCCTAGGCAGCAACAAACCTCCTTGCCCCCCTCCTGATCCATCAAATCTATTGGATGTACTGCCGCCTGTGTGTCTTGTCTCTCCCATGGCATCTCCTCCGGCTCCCTGCCCTGCTCCTCATTCCAGACCACCAAACCCTAGCTTGATAGCTCCTACAATCCTCCAAACATGGCTCCATAGTCCAGTTGCATGCTGCCAAATTGATTCATGGTCGACGACAGGCCCATGTAGCCGGTGTTGTGGCGCTGATTGCGAGCAAGCAAACGGGTCGGAGGAGCACGAGGCCAGTGGTTATGCATACAGTATCCAGTGTTTTAAAGGCGACGCCTAGGCGTCCAGGCGTACCCAACTCGCCTTGGAAAACAGTGGCGCCTTGTCGCCTAGGCGTCCAGACGTTCCCAGCACTCACCTGGACGCCTAGCCACCTAGGCACTGAAAGTAGCAGTACCGGCCAACAATCCTCGCCACATAGATGATTGCGAATTGCAATGAACATAGGTTCTCTATATTTCCAATTGCAGTTTTTTTGCAAGTATAAAAATTGAATTCTCATGTCTCGTTATAAAAAAGTTGCCTCAGTTACCACAAACTAGTGCAAGTTGACATGTTTCATTCTTGAATCGTGATTGTAACGTTTTCATTACTTTTTTTTTAAAAAAAAATCATGGGTTACCTCAAACTAGAAAGTGACCTGGTATGAATGATCTATGAGCTTAGCTGATGGTCTAGACGTGGCGATTCACCAGCTCCGCCACTGAATTGCTGCATCATGGGATGATGGGAGTTAGAAGAGAGAGGTTCCGGTGGTCCTTCCCTAAGTAAAATGTCATGATCTCATGGCATGGACATTTGTTAGTTGATAAGGATGTATTGAAACTAAAACTAATTTGTAAACCAATTTAGTTATATGAGTTCAAAATGGCCTATCAAACAAAAACTGAACTTGCCTCATATACACCTCACAGGAGGTTACACACATGTGCTACTAAAAATGATACAATGTTGAATTGTTGATGCATATTGTCTTTCTTTGCCAAGGCCTCCATGATTATGTTCTCGTTTTCGATTTCAAATCGTTTTCCCCAGTGCAAATCAAGTTTAAGGCGTGGATTTAGCACTTGGTGGCTTGACCTCAGTTAAGTGAATGCTGGCGCCAGGCATCACCGTTTTCGTGTGATAGAGTAACAAACTATGCCGCGCTCGCATTTGTAGCTGGAGGGGCTGATGATGTGCTAGCGGACCTTGAGACCCAAGGGGTAGTACAGGGCTACAGGCATAGTAAAACCGACTACATATGTAGCAGATTTTAGTTAGATCTGGATTATTTGTGACTCATGAATATGAGAAAATTAGCCCTATCCTAATCCATCCACTTGGAATAATGTCCACCCTTCTGTGTTTTAATATTCGAACATTTTTTTGAAGGAGCACCTGACCACCTCTCACTAGAAGAATCTGTATAGGAAGAAGCATGTTATGGTTAGTCGGTGAATATTTTTTCTTTGTCAAATATGCAGGATAACCGGATACCATTGCATAAAGAAGAATTTAAATATTACAATAACCCCACACACCAAACAAACTTCAGGTTGCATACTCGACGAAGACAAAAGATAAATCCGACGAGCTAAATGACCTTAAGTGACAGCAACCTCAAGTTGCACCGAACCCCAGCTCTTGCTAACACCAAAGGTGTCCTTCCTCAGTTATCTGTCTGAGGATTGACTGCATTCTTATTTGCTCACACATTTTCACATGTATTGTAGCAGAAAACTGTGGATTACTATTATGGATTTGAATGTTTTGAGATCTGCCATGTGGGCACATCTCTTCTAATTTAAGAGGCCTTGCCTATAATTTTTTTTTTGGGGGGGTGGGGGGGGGTGGGGAGGGAGGAGAGCAGCTCATGTTAACTGTTTATAAGTTACGTCTACAGTCTTGCTTCTGATAGGACCACCACACTGCTGACATGCATAATCTTGTCCAGATGGGACAAGAACCCAGTTACAACACACCACCAACACCACACTTAATTAAACGATGTTGTCATTGCATACCACCTTTCCTCTGCAGTTTTTGTGTCTTTGCCAAATCCTTAGCATGGCCTGTCTGCAGGGATTTTTCTTTTTCAAAGAGCAGTGTTAATCTCATAAGGTCTAATTTTATGATACTGCATGGTTTAGTATTATCAATCATCAGTAATGAAATGAAATAGAGGAATATCTAGTGAAAACCCATGTATGTATGTGACCTGTATATAGCTTCTCACCATATGGCATATGTTCAAGGTATCCATCTTTCTTAGTCTAAAGTTTGAAAGCAATGAAAGAGTTCTTTTGGTTCTTGTACTAACTTTCTGAGCTCTATTTTGCACTTACCTTTCCCCAAACTGCAGCATCGTATCTTCTAGATGCTCAAAGTGGAATGAGTGTGTCCCCTAGAGTTGCTGCCCAGGATATGAAAGAGTATGTTCTTCATCAGATATTCCCCGTCCAGCATATTAGTTTATTCTTCTTTGTTTTCGGTAGACCGAATACTCTTAGATTATTTACTGTGGTTGTACTACTCGAAGGAGTTAATGTCAAAAATTACTTGCTACAGATGCCAAGAAGTTAAAGAAGCACTGAGAGCGCAGATGGAAGTGCAACGAAGACTGCATGAACAAGTGGAGGTAATTCTGGTTATTTGTTCTATTATGCTCTTAAATTAGTTTCCTGAATTGTGTAAAGCTAGTGAGGTGTTGTAAGACTGTCTTTTCATTCTTCTTAATATAATGATATGTAGCTCTCCTGCGTGTTCGAGAAAAAAAGAAAAGAAAATGCCAACTCTTGTATTTTCTGCAATAGTTTTGCTTTTGACACATACATTGAGTTGAGAAGTGAAGCTTGGACTAGAATTGGTTAATATATCCTTTATATGTGAATGATGCAGAGTCCTTAGGTTTCACTTATCCATATATTCACTTAACTAGTGAACTGCATTTGGGTTCTAGTTGAAAGGACAGTCTCAATAATGGAATATGAGTCAATCCTTCCGAAGGAATTATGAATCCACCAGCGAAATTTTCCACAATATGTGTGTCTTGCTTGAAAGTAGTTTATTAAAGGGTGCTTTCAGGTTTGCAAAAGTGTGATGATTAAATGGTTTCTTAATAAAGGTAAAAACAAAATCTCAGAAAACAAATGATTAGTTTAAGGGCTGAGCTTAACTGAAACATTGTAGACAACAGGACCTTCAGGATATCTGCTCTCTAATGGAGCATATCTGAACCCGATGCGCGATGCATCTATTTGTAACAGTCACAACAGTTTGTGCTTGTGAAGAAATTTGCAGTGCCAACTTGAACAGCTGCATACAAGGCCTGCTCATTACGATTCTTGGCTGGTGTTACTATTACCAGGTCCAGAAGCGTGTGCAGAACAGAATGGAAGCGCTTCAGAAGTACATCGACAGTATCCTAGCGAGCGCATGCAAAATTGTTACTGAACAGTTCGCTTCAAGTGGCTTCAGTATCTCCGACCCTGATCTCCCTGAGATATCCCTGGAGGGGTCATGTGTGGCCCCACGGACACGTTGAGCTCCTCAGTGTTCAACCAGCTTTCTGTCAGTTCCGTCGACTCGCACAGTCCAGGAGGCAAACCTTCTCCATCAGGCATGGAAGGTCTGCCACTGCTCCAGAAGTCGCCTGAGCTCAAGCGGAGGTCCTCTTGAACTGTGACAGCAAATTCTGAGGGTGGTGATGGCTGTCTTTGGCAGTGATGTGGAATATGGTGGTGACAAGGGAAATGGTGGTCCAGTCTTGTGGTAGCTGACTTTCTCCAGGTAGCAGGATGTGCTGTGCTTGTTGATGAATCAAAGTATCAAACAGACCTATGTTCATGTGAAGTGTCTCAAGTGCTAGATAAAAAGTTATCATGATTTTTTTCATGGGATTATGATTCTAGCATCCTTAGCACACTTGAAATGTTGACTCGTGTCCTAGTGTCGTTTGTGTTAATCCATGTATGCACAATGATTCATGTTGGGACATGTTAACAGCAGATGTTTCCAGCTTCGTATTTGTCTCAATTGTCCATGCAGGCTTCCCAACTATTCCTGCAATTTAACGTAAAGACTATTTAGCTCTGAAAGGTCCATGCTGACGTTGTAATCCACAAATTGCTAGTTGTAACATAGCAAACTGCTTTCCTTTCTGAATGAACTTAGCGTGTTAATGAAACTTCGAACTGTATTTTCTTTTCTTTTCTTCTTTTGAAAGATTGAACTAGTTAGATACGCCAATTAAATAGGAAAAATAACATCTTTTTAATTGATAAACCAAATTACAGGTTCTCCACATTGAACTTAACATAATGAAATTTAGAATTTTTCCATGTTGAACATTTTCAAACAAACTGTCACGATAGCTTTCAAAGTCAATTGACATGATGGGGTAGTTTGAGAATGCTTACGTCAGATCACTGGTACATAATAGCGACGTAGGAAACAGAAATCCAGCAGCTAGTATTTAATGTCTCTAATAATTTGAAGTTGCTAATGAAGTGAAGTCTTCAACTTTGTATTTGCACAATCTTCCTAACAATTTTGATGGCTGATTAATCAACATGTAATTTGCTCCGAAGTTCATTTCCCAGTATAAATTTGCAGGTGCATGCCATAAAGTAACTCAAAACGGTAAGGATCAGCTTGTTTTCGTTCGCAAGTCACTTTTGGGCGATGTCACTGTCGTAATCTTAATAATAACATTAACCCCCAATTTGGTATGACCAATTAACCGGCTCCAGCACACAACAAGGGTTCCAAGGGGAAAAGAACATGGCTCACAGCAGTGACTTGTCCAAAGGACTGAAAAGCGAATATTCGCAGCATCGTCCTGAAGATGCCTGCTATACAAGGATCCAAAACCAGAGCAAAATGCAAATACAATAAGCCTTGGGTTACTGTCGACAACGACCAGCTCGGTTCCATCTACTAAGAAAGTATAGTGATAAACTGTAAGCCGGCTAAATGCTAACGTAGAGGAGAGAAGAGAAGAGAGAGAAGGAAAGCAGGCTATAAGTTTACAGCCGGCTCAGGCACAAGAACTAAAAAAGTCTGTGAGAGTGATAGGTGGACCCAATATTAATGCTGAAGACTTAACTATTATATGTGTGGGCTAAGAGCATGCTACAAATAAATCTTACAGGCTTTGCTCTTAATAGTAGTGCACTGCGTCAAGACTAGGCCTACTAAGTACTATCTCAAGATGGAACCGAGGCCTACCCGACAGCAGATGTGATAGTTCCAACACGGACGGTTAATTTTGAGAAAGCCGTGCTTGGACGCAAATGTAATTCTAGAACAAGCTGTGAGGTGCAGAGCAGACACAGCCTTGCCTTGTAGTACTAGCAGGCTTATCAACATGCTTGGACTGTTAAGCTTATGTTATCAGATACAATATTTTTTTTCATAATAAAACAATATCAATTGGTTTATCAGTGACATAAATCATAATCAGATAAAAAGGACAAATAGGTTTAAGCAGGCTGAGCGGCGGTGTCCACGCCATTGGCCAGAAACTGACTGAGAGCTCTACTTTGTCGTACGGCAATTAGCCAATTAGCTTGCAGCTGCTGCGTAATCACAACCATACTAGTCCATATGTAATCATGTCCAGGTTCACATAGATACATGGAGGGCTCCTCCAATAACAGGCGTCCAGGTTCGTGCACAGCTCCTGATTTTGCTTTTGTGGCAGGGCGTGGATAGCTGTAATGTACTACTAGTACTAGCGTTTCTTTACATTATCGGTTATCGCTCATTAGAGCAAGTATTACGGTGGGTTGGGCGTTTCGTGGAACGCTGGCTTAAGCGGGCGTTTGCGGCGCGGACTGTGCTCCCATTGGTTGTTGTATTAGGATGCTAGCGGCTCATTGGTTGTATTTACTGCTGTAAAGATGTTGCTGTCCCTCTCACAATGATTACATGACATGTTGGAATTTACTCAGCAGGCTAGCGGGTGGTATCATTGCACTTGCTCTTAGCATTGTATACTTAGTAACATCTTGTTTAGTTTGCTCTTGTAGGCCAGCTACTAGCATACAAGCGTGTCTAGAATATATCGCTCTTTGGCATTGTATACTAGTAACCTTTTGTTTAGTTCGCTCTAGTAGGCTAGCTACTAGTAACAACTGTCATAGAAAATCTAGTAAAGTATGGTAAAGCGTGGTAATGATCAATCAAACAATTTAAGTTTAGGCGTTTATAAATGAGAAGCAGGAATGGGTCTAGCAATTTTTTTTCTATTACAAATCTGTAATATGCTATAATGCTATGCCACATGGCCATATCTATAATAAGAATATATTCTATCCATTTTTAAATTATAGTTCGTTTGAATTTTTGACCTCAAGTTTGATCACTGTCTTATTCAAAAAATTTGTACAAATATAATCAAATTTAAGTTATTCTTGAAGAACTTTGTTACTAAAGCAAATCATAAAAAAAAAGTGATGCTTTACATAATTTTTCAATAAGATGAATGAACAAACTTGAGGTTATAAAGTCAAAGAAGTTTAATTTAAAATAGAGTTAGTACTTTGTAATCATTTTTTTTAAAAAAAACAAGTAAAGCACCTATGCAAAGACAGACAAACAAAGCACGCTATCTTTTGACTCTCGTAGAAAAGCACCAGCATGAAACACATGGTATCTCTCCACCTCTAAACGAACGGAGGGATCTAAATATCTAATAAAGCTTCATTGTTGATAATAAATACTTTTGTTTTTTCGGCTCACAAATTTAAATAAAAAGTTGTTCTATTTCGCCATTCTTGTGGTCCGAATTCCACAACCTTATACGAGGTGTGTGGATTTTTTTTTGCCCTTTTTACCCGGAACGATTATCTCTCCTCTTTCTCAGTGCTATAAATATCGAAACAAAAGTGGCACGGAAAAAAGCACCAGTCTCCGTTGAAAAAAAACACATCCTCACGTTCAAAACCAAATCTTCAAAATTATAATGCTAGTAAAGAATAATCTTTTTAGCTCAACCCTAAAGTAGGCTTTGGGTGTGTGAATGTTACGGCCCGTCATGGTGGACTTTTTTTTTGTTTGGTGTAATATATGACTATGTTTAGATACATCAATTAAACTTTAGCTAGCGTAAATTAGCTGACATGCATCTAAATAGTTTAGCTAAAACTTCAGTTAAAGTTTAATTGAGTTTAACTACTTTAACGTAGTTAAAGCTAACTAAAGTTTAGCTGAGTGTATTAGCTGGAGACTGGAGCATCTAAACATACTAAAATTTAACTGTGAGATTTTTTAGCTGACTAAAATTTTATGTTTAGCTAGCTAAACTTTAGTTGAGTATAATATTCAAACATGCTCTTATGTATGCACAAACAGTGTCATCTCAGTGTTTCCCTATGGCTATAAACCAATGCGAATGGTCGGGTTGGGTGGGGATATATTCGCCAACAAACTCATTTCCCGTCTCCACTTGTTCCTCCTCCTCTCGCCTTCCTTTCTTTCTCCACCGGCCTCCTCCAGTCCTCCCCCAACTCCTCGTCCCCCAGTTACCGTCAGCGGGCGGCGCCACCGCCGGCGACGGGGCCCGCGTCGAGCCAGGCGCCCCCAGGCCCGTCCTCCCTCGTCGGGAGGCGTCGCCGTTGTCCCGCCCTCTCTGGACTGGCGCGACGTGGAGAAGACAACGGGAGATCCGCCCGTCTCTGCTTGGATTGCGTCCTCCCTTCTCTCGCCGGTAAGCAAGCCACCCTACCTTGCTCATGTTCCACGGATTCCCTTGCTTCTTGTGCCAGGTCGCTCGTTGGTTTTCCCTTATTAGTTCCCCACCAAATCCAAATATTTATCTCTCTCTGCCTGTCTCGATTCCGTTAGCTTTCATACGGTTTTTGCGTGGTCACTGCCTCACTGGTAATCTAGTCTATGCCAAGCACGGACCGATTAGCCTGGTTCCCTGTTATCCCTTGCTCAGCACTGGCAAGAGCGATTGGTCGATGGTCGATCTCATTTCACGCCACACCGTAGGGCTTGGCATCAGCCCCAAAATTGAGGTTGAAGTTTGATTCCCAATTTAATTATGTTTTCTCTTTCTTAAAAAAATTGGGCCATTAGCTCAAGGAATCATTTAGTGCCCCCTCTTTCATTTAATAACAATTTCATGCCCCTGTTTCATCATTTAATAACAATTTCATGCCCCTCTTTAGTAGTAGTACTAGCGAACCTGTATAGCCGTAAATGGAGAATAGTAGCAATTGAATGTCACCGCTAGTGTCTGACTAATCTACTGTTAGATATCGGCTGTACCTGCGTACTTGTGTTTTTTTTTTCCTTTTAGGGCGGGATTACTCTCCTCTCATCACTTACTTTGCTCCACGTGAAAGTTGTATCTCCGTTATTCCTACTTCTGATTGCCATGTCTTAATGAGGAGCATATACCATGCATGATACATCTCTTGAACCTTTCATCTTTCTCACAAGATGGATACAAAAGCAACACTTTTGCACCATCTCCTCTTTGTATTCTTTTACTTGCGCTGTTGTGCATAACTTTATAGCACTGGAAAGAATTGATTTCTGTCACCATAAATGAAAATGACCCTTTTCTTTAAATATTACTATCTAACATTTGGCTCTTCATGTCTCTCTGCTTCTTCTCCCAGCAGAGGGTATGAGCAATGTACTCACCAAAACCAGAATCTAATTTTGTTCCAAATCCCATCTCAGGCTCAAGCACACACCAGCAATAGATGGAATTACCTGGAGCCAACATGGGTCCCAATAATGGAGCAAATGACAATGCCAACATGGCTGCGAGGCAACGCTTACGCTGGACAAACGAACTGCATGAAAGATTTGTTGAGGCTGTTACTCAACTTGGTGGTCCAGATAGTATGTGCTCATACTACTGCTTTTCTGCATTCGCTTCCTTAATTTGATTTTACTGAACATTTAATCAGGATTTTCTTCTTGTATAATTATACTTTTTCTTCTCTCTCTAGATGTCATGAGCTTATATTCTATCAAACAAACTTTCTTTTAAATGCTTCCTCCATTTTTACATGTCGTATTTGGTTTATCCTAAGATTTGTTTCTTTCACCATTGATTTCGAGAAAAAAAAATTATGTAGGTTCATGACATAAGATTTATATTTTTAGATTCCCTATGAGAAATACTTTCAAATATATAATTCATATGCTGTGAGGATTTGTTTTGAAATAGATGGTCAAAGATAATAATGTTTGACTTAGGACAGCTAATGTGACATGTAAAAAAGAACAGGAGTATTACGAAAATATGATTGCTCTGTGGGGGGAATAAGATGTATGCGATTCTAGACTTCAATGCAAATGTGGATGAGTTGCAAAGCTACCAATCTAAGGTGCCTTAGCTTGTGGATTTATGACTTTCCCACTGAGAACCCACTTTGAAGTTAGCTACAAGAACTAGCATCTGAGCCCTCCTATTACTTGGTGTTGAATTTGTTATATTTTTCATAGGGACACAATCTGCTTGAAGTTTTGGTTCATCAATTTCAAATATTCTTTTTGGGCCCTATTCTTGTCAAACTCTTAGTCATAAAGGTTATTTTTCATGAATGGAATTAGTTGACCTATCCATAAAGAAACAAAATTTGCAACTTAGTTTGGCAGGAATTTTGATGCCAAAGAAAACTCACAGGTTTTTATGTGTGCTATTGTTCTACTTATCTGGGCTTATGGCCCTTTGAATTTTACATGTACCGTGTGGACATGTATTTTTCTGCTTCTGCTAACACTTAGTTGATCAAATAAAACAGGAGCAACTCCAAAAGGAGTTCTAAGAATTATGGGTGTACAAGGATTAACAATATACCATGTAAAAAGTCACTTGCAGGTATATTTTTTCAGTGTGACACTTGCCTTTTAACAGTTGTTATTTAGCACTTTCACTGTTTACTTCTTTAACTCCTCTGTTCATGTTTCAGAAATACAGGCTAGCAAAGTATATTCCTGATGCTTCCACTGATGGTAGGTGTCTAAATTCATCACCATATTTGTGATACTACAGTATTGTTTTAGTTCTTCCTAATTTGTATCTCATGTAGGCAACAAAGCTGATAACAAGGACCCAGGGGATTTGCTTGCCGGACTTGAGGGATCTTCGTATGGACACATAATTCTAATTCTTTTTAATTTTATTACTGAAGGATATAATTCAAAATCTAGTTACTTATTCCCTTATGAGTCATTTTCAGTGGAATTTTACTGGCATAGTGGCATTTCATATGATGGAAGTATGATAATCTATGCTAGATTTTACAATTTACTAAGAAAAATACATGTACTATAATGAATGCACTTGACTTTATGTGATTAGTTAGATGTGAATATATTGAAACTGTGTTACTGTTATAACAATAATGCTGAAACTGTAATTGGTTAGGTGTGAACATATTGAAATTGTAGTCGCTCCTATTTTAGAGTGATTTCTGCAAAAAATGAAATTGACTACTTTATTGCATCCAGATGTTACATTCATCGCTTCACAAAAAAACGTTGATTCCATCTGCTCATTAGTTTTGACCTTTAATATCATAAGGTGCATAACTGTTGGACAGGAAATACAGAAAGGTCAAAATAACTTCAAAACTGAACAATAGCATTTTTTATTTCTTCTAATGAAAATAGTTTTTCCATTTGAATCCTTTTTATTTCTTTCATAGTACTAGATATTTTTTTATGTAAGGACCTTCCATCATACAAGTTTTTGTTCACAGTGCATTGCCGATATCTGAAGCCCTCAAGCTGCAGATGGAGGTCCAAAAGCGGCTGCATGAACAGTTGGAAGTAAGTCTTTCCTGGATGTTCTACCCTTTAGCTTTTGTTGTCATTGTTATGTGTAGATCTGAGACACATACAAGGATACATATATTTCTTCTAAAGGAATTTATTTATTGAAGATATTTGTGGTACTTTCTGAAATGTTCACTTAGGGGTAGGCAGTAGGCCCATAGTTGCGTACTGCAACTGAGCCTCTCTTGTTACTTAATGTTTGTACTAGATTTTTTTTGTAGTTATCCTCTTCCACAGTATCTAAGATAGGCAAATCCTGCACTAAATGAACTGTGCATCCAATTTCCAATGTTATTGTTTTCTCATATAGCTGGTCTTGTTTTTGTGCTGCTAAAATAATAAAATCGTTTTTTTCATCTTATTTGCTAGTGAATAAAATCAATTTGTTCTTAATATTTGTGACCTCAATGGTTCTATTCTATTATTAGTAGCTGCAAGTCTGCAATACACATAATGTTCACATTTTAATTTATAATCTTATTTGTGTTACAAATTTGCAAAGTTAATTTGTTGAACAGTTAGACTTAGATTCAACAGTGGACTTATAATGCCATTCATGTATCGAATGCTGAGATGGTCTGATTTCACATTTTCTTTAGGTACAAAGGCAGCTGCAGTTGCGAATTGAAGCTCAGGGAAAGTACCTCCAGAAGATCATCGAAGAGCAGCAGCGCATAACAGGTGTGAAATCAGAAACTCCAGCTGGAGGTGCTTCTGTCACAGTATCAAGTGATCAATTCCCAGACTCTGAGCGGACTGAGCCATCAACTCCTGCACCAACATCTGAGTCTCCAACTCAAGTTGGCGCTTCCAATAGGGACACTGGAGATCGAACTGAAGCAACCAAGAGCACCTGTCATGGTGATTCTCTTTCCCGCCATGAGCCACTAACCCCTGATTCCAACAGCCAGAATGGCTCGCCTGTTGCTAGTCCAAACCATGAGAGGGCAGCAAAGAGGCAGCGAGGCAGTGGCACTGAATTCTTAGATTCTGAGGCTGAGTTTTCCCTTCCGCGCCACATCTTTGAGTCGAGCTCGGGCTCAGAGTTCCAACAATACTCAATGTCCTACTCAGGACAGTAGCTAGCTTGTGATGTTCACATCATCGCGGCATCGTTGCTAGCTTGTTCAGCACGATGTGCATGCTCTGTAGGTCTTGGTAGGCTGATGTCTCAAGGAGAGTGTTGTTGGTAGACAAAGCTGTAGGTGTTCAGTGATTGTTTACATGGTATACGTGACAGCTATTTAAGTTCCTAGGTTTGTAACATGTATGCCCGTCTGCAGTTCAGTTGAGATGCTTAAAGTTGCAGGCCAAGGTTCTGTCGTATGTGGCCTGTAGACACGAGGTCGTTGTCAGCTTGTATTCTCTTGGTAATCTGTGTCAGCAGAGCGTTAGCATTAAGTCAGTTAATTGATAATTGAGCAGTGATGTAATCTGTAACGTCTGAATTTGATCATATACTGAAGTTAATTGAGGAAGACATGAACAGTGCTGTGCTGATCTGAACTGGATGTTTGTGCCTTCATGTGCAAGTGCAACGAATGTACTGCAATCTTTACATGATTATCGCATTTTGGTTTGGGAGTTTGACAGGCGTGTGTGTGTTCTGCTCATATTTTGGTTGAAAGTATGATCAATCAGCTCAGGAGTAAATGTAACTACGACATGTGGCATTTGCCTTTTATGAAATGGACAAATGAAGCATTGCAGTTTTCCTTTCAATATTATTGCAAATATGTAAGCCACCCACCTGTGGAACCCAATCACTCCAAGCAAGCTCTTGTCAAAACACACACAAAAAGAGGCAAGTGTAGTCATTTATCGTATTTTTTTTGTTGGGTGGGGAGGTATTTGATACGAGCTTATCAAGTATCCCAATGCACACGATGGGCTTCTACCGGTTCTATCAAGGTACGAGCTTACCAAAGATTTGATTCGGCCAGAGGGAGATTTTTCTTACACTTCATCTTAAATATGTGCATTTGACATTTGAGACCAAAATTTGAATTCCATTCTCTGCACATATTTAGAGGGAGCTCACTATATCTTAGGATTCAAAATATTTATGTTTATCAATCTTTTGTAAGTTTTAATTGTGTTGTCATCAATCACAAAAATGAGAAGACTGAAAGTGCATCTAGCCCTTTAGTGGGTTTTGGTGAATTGAGTGACAACACAATTAAAGGTCTAACAAGTTTGCTAAGTGTATTAAAGGTTCAACAAGAAAAAAAACAAACTTAATGGTATTGAAATGAAGGTTTGTATTGGAAGATTATGAGAATAATCTAGTTCAAGCAAAAGACAACAATGCAAATAGAATCAATGAAATGACTTCTATGTTGTGGGATATCATAATATCATGTGAAGAATCATGACCCTATTGGTTTTAGTGATTAACGACATTGTTAGGTTATTATGGCTAATTTGTGTTTTGCAGAGGCTATGCGTAGCTTAGCCATAGTGACCAATGTGAATGGGCATCAAATGGTTATCTATTGCCCCCAAGATGGATATCGTTTCGGATTTTAAAGAAAGATAATGAAGACCCTATAGTGATAGGTCTAAGTGTCATAAGGAGATGAATGACACTTAGTATAGATAAGAGCCTTATTTGATCTTTGACCGTACTATCAAGAGGGGTTTGCATGAGTAGCTTGACTTAGGAAAGCTTCATGGTATAGGTGTGGTGCACACTTGACAAACATAGCTCTAAGCAAGCCCTAGATGACCTTAAGATAGCCTAGAACAGCTTCCCTATTCATCGCGACGAATTTCGAAGTTGAGAGAGCCCTTCTCTGGGCAACAGACGTTGAGGTCTAGTGCATCGGACGCTGTCTGATGCGACGGACGCTGGCGACGGACGCTGGGGTGAAACCCTAGCAGCGTCCGTCGGTTATGTAGAGAGGTTCCAGAGAGGCTCGATTTGCGACGGACGCGTCCATCGGCATGCCATCGTCCGTTAGATTATTTGAGGGAATTTCCCAGGAACTCGAGAGCAGCTAGTTTGCATCGGACGCTGCCTCGCAGCGTCAGTTTCCAAGTAACGGAGCGTCCGTTGGCTGGATTTTCAAACAGGAACTAGCCGTTAGGGCATGGCGTCGGAGCGTCCGATGCCAACTTAAATGCTCTGTTTTGAGCTGCCTGTGGGCTAGAGTTGAGGGGGGTTATTTATACCCCATTGCTTGCCTTCCCAACCTGCCTTAGCTCATTTCATTTGCTGAGAAACACCTTGAGAGGTTTGGGAAGAGAGCAAGATCCCTAGTGAGAGAGATTTGTGGATCCATCCATTGAATCAACTCACTAGTTCATCTAAGAGTTCAAGTATGCATCCATCCATCTCATGAGGCTTGAGTGAGTCAAGTGAGAGTTCAAACTTGTTACTCTTGGTGATCGACATCACCTAGATGGTTCAAAGGTCCCTATATGATTTTGGTAATTGAGTGACAACCTAGGTGAACTAATATGTGTTTAAGTGATATACACATGAAATTAGTTCACATGAGATTGTGTGATGAAAGAGCTCATTGTACATGAGACATGACATGGAATCATGTTACCAAGGTGGAGAAGATCAAGATGAGGATTGGCTTGATGGACCGGTTGCAAGTGTGAAGGGCAAACGAGTGATGCTTGGCGCCGATGGACCGACGCAACAGTGAAGAGCAAGTGAGGTCAAGATCGATGAACCAACACGGTCACGTGATGATATGAAGTGGATCATATCATTTGGTGATAGGTTGGTGCATGTGTTGCATTAACATTGGAGAAGGAGATGGAATGGAATGCACAAGGCAAAGGTATAACTTTTAGGGCATTTCATTTCACCGGTCATAGGTGTGTAGAGAAGTATATGACCGAGTTTAGGATAGATAGCCGTACTATCAAGAGGAGCAAACTTGTTTGCATATCGGTTATCTAGTGCCACTTGAGCGATCTAACATTGCGATGCATTAGGATCGAGGGGTGTGGTGAGAGTAAGTGAAAATACTTTGAAAATGATTGTGAAAATGCTAACACACATGCACAAGGTGGTGAACACGTTTGTGTTAGCACATGTGAAGCAAAGGAAGAAGTGCGGAGGAGCCTCGACTAAAAACCGAGCTTCGAACACTAGGGTGGCTTGGATCCGGACCATTGTGTGTGCGTCCGGAACCTAACCCTAGGTCCTACTGTGGTTGTAAGCTCCGGACTAGGGTCCGGACGCTAGGGCATGTGAGGTCCAGACCAATAGGTTGGTGCGCGCCAACGGGAAGATTCAAATGGCTAGGTGGTCCGAACGCGCAGGCGTTGGTTCGGACACCCCGTGCAGCAGTGTCCGAACATGCCAATGGGCAAAACGGCTAGTTTCATGGAGTGGCTTATAAATAGCCCTTGGACGGCCCTTGGCTTGGCACTGAGCACCCTAGGGCCTTTGTGTCTTGTGTTGGTGTGCTTGGATAGCCCTCTAACTCACATACACTTGATAGTGATCATCCGATTATGTGAGAGAGCGATTCTAGTGCGTTGCATTGCGAGTTTGCATCGAGTGGCACTAGGTAATCGTGTTGCAAGCCGGTGGTGCTTGTTACTCTTGGAGATTGCCACCTCCTAGATGGCTTGGTGATCGTGGCTCCGGAGCAGAGCTTGTGAGGGGTGTTTGTGATCGCCCCGCGGGAGACCACGAAGAGCAACTCTAGTTGAGCGTGTCATTGAGCTACCCTCACTTGTGGGTAGATTCTTGCGGTACCCAAGTGTTGGGCTAGGTTTGTGAATGCCTATTAGCCGCCGAATCACCAAGTGTGTGGTCGACACAACGAGGACTAGCTTGGTGGCGACCAAGTGAACCTTGGGAGAAAAATCACCGTGTCAACCTTGTGTACATCTTCTCAGTGGTTTGCATTCTCCTATTCACTAGCTTGCATTTACCTATTTATACTTGTGCTAGTGTTTAGTTGTTTCTCTTGTAACTTGTTTAGCTTGTGTAGCTTAACTAGTTACCTTCTAGCTTGTGTAGCATAGAAGTAGTTGTTGCGTGGCTAATTGGCTTGAGTAGCCTTGTTAGTCACTTTGCTTAGTTTGTGTAGCTAAGTAAGTTGAGCTCTCTAGTTGACTTGTGTAGTCTTGCTAGAGAGCATTGCTAGTGAGCTTAGGTTCTCTGTGCTTTGCTTACTAGTATGCGTAGGAGCTCCCGGTTTGCTTAGAGTACTAGTTGTTTAGGTTTGTGTGACCTTGCAACCTAGACTTGTTTAGGTGAGCTTCCTAGCTTGGCACCTTAGTTAGCATAATAGATATACTTTGCTAGGTGCTAGAGTAATAATTAGAGGGGTGTAGTCTTGGTGTTAGGTCGACATGGCGGACTAGAAGGGGGGTGAATAGTCTTTTCTAAAA
The DNA here is from genome assembly GCA_022036555.1 of Microstegium vimineum. Classification (NCBI taxonomy): domain Eukaryota; kingdom Viridiplantae; phylum Streptophyta; class Magnoliopsida; order Poales; family Poaceae; genus Microstegium; species Microstegium vimineum. The sequence continues at coordinate 22,456,867 of CM039120.1, read as the reverse complement.
ACTTAAGCGCAACGGCTAACCGAAACTAATGTGGAATAATAACTATCGGTCTAGCCAAGACTATACCCCTCTATCTATAACTTTAGCACCTAGCAATCTATACTAATTGGGCTCACTAAGGTGCCAGGCATGGAAGCTCACCTAAACAAGTCTAGGTTGCAAGGTCACACAAACCTAAGCAACTAGTACTCTAAGCACAAGGGAGCTCCTACACATACTAGTAAGCAAAACACAAAGCACCTAAGCTCACTAGCACTACTCAATAGCAATGCTACACAAGCCTAACTAGAGAGCTCAACTTACTTAGCTACACAAACTAAGCAAATGTGACTAACAAGGCTACTCAAGCCAATTAGTCACTCAAGAGCTACTTCTGAGCTACACAAGCTAGAAGGTAACTAGGCAACCTACACAAGCTACACTAGTTACAAGAGCAACAAGAAACCACTAGCATAAGTATGAATAAGTAAATACAAGCTAGGGATTTGGAGAATGCAAACCACCGAGAAGATGTACACAAGGTTGACATGGTGATTTTTCTCTCGAGGTTCACTTGGTTGCCACCAAGCTAGTCCCCGTTGTGTCGGCTCACTCACTTGGAGGTTCACGCGCTAATTGGCATCACACGCCAAACCCATAATCAGGTGCCGCACAACCAACACAAGATGAGGGCACTCAATGACACTCTCAACTAGAGTTGTTCTTCGCGATCTCCCGCGGGGTGAGCACAACACCCCTCACAAGCTCTTCTACGGAGCCACGCACAAGCTTCTTGCATGCTTCGACAGAGCCTCGATCACCAAGCCATCTAGGAGGTGGCAACCTCCAATAGTAACGAGCACCACCGGCTTGCAACACGATCACCTAGTGCCACTCGATGCAAACTCGCAATGCAACGCACTAGAATCAGTCTCTCACACAATTGGATGAACACTATCAAGTATGTGTGAGTTAGAGGGCTCCCAAGCACACCAACACAAGCCACAAAGGCCCAAGGGTGCTCAGCAACTGGCCAAGGCCGGCCACCATGCCTATTTATAGTTTCCCCAAGAAACTAGCCGTTATGCCCCTTCACTGGGCAAACTGCGCAACCGTCGGACCACCCTGTCAGGACCTCCGTACCATAGCACAAGGTCCAGAGCTTTGGTCCGACGCTTCTCCGAGCGCCACGTGTAGTTACCGTTTGAAAATAACCGTTGGCGCGCTTTTCTGCGGACCGTCGGACCACCTCCCATGGTCTGGAGGCCTGGTCCGACACCTGGTCCGACGCTTTCACAAGCTTCCACAAAGTTATGCAGTAAGCACCCAGGGTCTGGACTAGTGGTCCGACGCCCACCGTCAGACTAACACTTCTGGTCTGACACCTCCTCAGCGCCTGCTGGCTGCCTGGTCAACACCACCGGACCAATGGGAATTTGTCCGGAGCTTCTGCACTCCTTTGGTCCGGAGCCTCCAGTGAGGCGGCCAGGGCTAGGGTTAGCCTCCGGACTACTTCCATTAGTCCGGAGCTCCCCTAAGCAACTGGTCCGAAGCTCTTGTGTAGGTTAGATTCACTTCTGACTTTCACCCCTTGTTCACATGTGCTAACACAAAGTGTCTCACTACTTGTGCATGTGTGTTAGCATGTTTTAGTTCACTTTCAAAGGGTTAGCTCACTTAGCTCTTTCCACGCCACTCGATCCTAAATTCATCGCAATGTTAGATCACTCAAGTGGCACTAGATGACGGATATGCCAACAAGTTTGCCCCTCTTGATAGTACGGCCATCTATCCTAAACCCAGTCATAAACTTCTTTACACACCTATGTCCGGTGAAATGAAATGCCCTACAAATATACCTTTGCCTTGTGCATTCCACTTAATCTCCTCCTCAATCTCCAATGTTGATGCAACACATGCAGCAACCAACCATACAATGATATGATCCACTTCATATCATCACATGACCGTATTGGTTCATCGACCTTGACCTCACATGCTCTTCACCGTTGCGTCGGTCCATCGACACCAAGCATCACTCGCTTGTCCTTCACACTTGCAACCGGTTCATTAATCCAAGCCTCATATTGATCTTCTCCACCTTGGTCACATGACTCCATGTCATGTATCATGTGCATTAAGCTCCTTATTTACTTAATCACATGTGAACTAATCTTAGTGTATATATCACTTAAACACATGTTAGTTCACCTAGGTTGTCACTCAATTACCAAAATCACATAGGGACTTTCAATCTCCCCTTTTTAGTAATTGATGACAACTCTACAAAGATATGGAATATAAGATCCTTTTTGGACATTATGCCATTTATCCAACATTTAAGCTCTAAACCAAGATTTGGATAAATGTCACAAGATCCGACTTGGTAGTGATAGCTCCCCCTACATGTGTGCTCAACAATATTTGTTTTAAGGTTTGCACACATGCATGAATAGGAATTGTGGGAGTGCTAGCACTACTAAGTGATGCTAAGGGATATAGGATAAACCTTTGAAGATACCCATTGTAGTTGCACTTTGAAGTTCATTCTTAGCACCATGGTTAGCTAGATACCACAAAAACACTAGAAACCTCGTGAGATCAACATGATAAGCAAGGGTTCTAGATAACACTTGAAGGAACAAATATCTAGCTTACCAACCTATGCAAGCTAGTTTATCAAGTCATAATTCAAATCTTATAACTAGCATACACCACACAGAAGCATGCATATAATGCGAACACATGGTGGATAAGTACCCATCTAGTTCAGTTTTGTGATGAGTGATCGTCCAACACCCGAGCGTTTCAGTTTGAGTGGCTTACCCTAACCCCTTTGTGGAAGCAAATGTGTGCCTGTCTATCGGCTTGTGGTGTGCAGGTGCTATGCTTAGTGACAGTGGTCAATGGCGTGGAGAAGGTCGAGTAGAGGCTTGCCGTGCCGATGGACTGAGAGCGGTGAAGGGTGGAAGCGGGACTCAGACTGAGGAACCATGGGCGCCGGCGGACTAGCTGCGGTGGCAAGTACTTGGCATCGGCGAGTGCGACAAGACATGGAGGTAGACCGAGTCGACCGAGTCAAGACGGTGGACGGGCGGGTCGAGCGGAGGCTCATGGGACTCGGAGTCCGACCGGGCGAAGACAAGGTGGCTTGAGTCGAGCAGTTTGGTGGTTTGGGCCTCAAAACCATCCGAGGATGGTTTCCGAGTTTGGGCCTCAAAACTCGGGGTTCGGTAGTTGAGCTCAAAGCTACCGGTGGCGGATTTCGTGGGTTTGGGCCTCAAAACCCGGGCGGAGCTTCCGAGGAAGCGGGGATGGCACGTGGCGGAATCCTGGAGGTTGCGTCGAGGCGACGACAACTCCTGGCAGGAAGCGGGGCCGTCCATTCAAAATGCGGGAGATATTTTCCGGAGCTTGGACTGCAATGCTTAGGATAGGTAGTTCACTCATGTATCTAGGGGGGTCTTTGGGAAATAGCCAAAGCCCTATTAAATAGGGGATGAAGGGGTATCCTCATCCTATCTCTTGAACCCTAATCATTTGCTCCAACTCTCTCTCTCTCTAACCTCTCTCTAGTTCATGAGGTCCCTAGGTTGATCTCTCCAACCTTTGTAAGAACTCGCGATCATTTGGTGGGAATCGGAGGCCCGACTCTCCGATTGCCATGGCACGTTTAGTTTCGTGATCGAGTTCCCCGTTTTGCTTGTGTTCTTTGCGTTTTGCTTTTCACTCTCATTTGATCCCGAGCTGTGATATTTTTGTAAGGAGTAGTTCTTGCAAATACATTTGAACCAAGTTGTTCGTAATCGTGAGGAGCATATTTGCACCAAAGGGTTTCTCCTCAAACCTCACGAGTACGTAGATCGGGCGATTTCTTTGCGGTGTTTTTCGTTCTTGAGCTTTTCCCCAAATCCCTTCTCCCCCCGTTACTCTAAGCCAAATTGAGCGATGATTTCTTCGAGATAGCTCCCCAAATGTACAAGGATCATGCCTACAAAGTTTGGTCGCAGTTGGAGTTCATTTGGTTGAGTTTTGGGAAGATTTGGTGGAGTGAAATCGGTTTTTGCAGGTTTTCTGGGCTTTGTTTGTGAGCGTCGGACCAGGCGTCGGACCACTTTGGACAGGCTCCGGACCATAGCCCATTGGTCCGGTGGTCTTGCTAGTTTCCAGCAGTATAGCCCCTAGCACCGGACCATACCACCAGACCACTCGCATTGGTCCTGTGGTACCGTCGGACCACTAGTCGGAGCTCGGGTGCTTCCTACGTTGGCTGATTTTGAGAAGAAAAAGCGTTGGACCACCCTCCGGACCGTACCACCGGACCATAGCGAGTGGTCCTGTGGTCTTGCCAAAAGATAGCAGTAAAGCCCCTAGCTCCGGACCTTAGCTTTGGACCACTCGTCTCTAGTCCTGTGGTCACTGACAGAAGTAGTCCTATGCTCGTTTCTCTCTATCCGGACTCCGAATCAAGTTCCGTTGGATTCGTATTCACGTAAGGAACATGATTAGGTAATTTTGAGACCAGTTCTCATAAGTATTTTTGGGTGTGTTCTTGCCTCTTCTCTCTAGGGGTTGAGATTACCGCTCTCGGTGTATCGGTTTCGAGTTCGTGGCTTCGTTCGTTCTCCATCTTCTCCGACCACTCCGCTGCACCTTTAGGTGTCTTCCTAAGGTGTCCACCTACTTGTTAGGTCGTGTGCGAATCGGTTCTTCCGAGGTTAAGTTTTGGGTGTGAGTTTGGGACAAGGGCCAAGTCTTTGAGTTAGATTTTATTTGGCTCCCATTCACCCCCCCTCTGGTCGCCGTTGTCAGTCCTTCAATTGGTATCAAAGTCGGGTAAGGATCAATCCACCTTACACGGTTATTGATCCGCGAAGGCAACATGGAGCGAGGTGCTGGCAAACCTCCGTTCTTCGATGGAACAAAGTTCGCCTATTGGAAGGTGCACATGTCCGCTTACATGCAAGGGCTTGATACGAAGTATTGAGAGATTTGTGAGAGTGCTGACTACGTGGTTCTTGGCGCTCAGATTAATAAGCTGCAAATCACGCAACATGCGTCAAACGCAAGAGCCTGTAGCATCCTCTTCTCAAGTTTGTCTCTTCCTGAGTTTGAGCGAGTTTCGAGTCTCACTACAGCACGGGAGATCTTGCAAACACTTGTGCGATATCATGAGGGAAATCCTCAGATCAAGTCCAGACTCTTCGACACGTACCGTAGAGAGTACGAGAACTTTGCTCAGTTGGCCGACGAATCTGTTGATGGGATGTTCACTCGCTTCCAATCTATCGTCAACAAGATGCGTGCTAATCGAGCCAACTTGCCTTATGATGATCATGAGATGGCTATCAAGTTTTTGCATGCTCTTGATCGGAAGGTGTGGGAGATGAAGGTGGCTGCCATCCAGGAGTCACCGGGCTATGATGCCCTGACCGTGGGTGAGCTATTCAACAAGCTCAAGTCCTCAGAGATTGACTACCAGACCCGGGCAAAGCTTGAAAACCCGTCGAAACCATCTATGGCGTTGGTTTCTGGCCCCGGCGGTACGTCTTCTTCCTCCTCTGACCCTTCACACTCTTTGTTCGCTTTGTCTTTGATTTCTGTGATAGAGGATCAAGTGGAGGCTCTTGGAGATGATGAGCTGACCTTGGTCATCACCAAGTTCTCACAGTTTCACAACAACCGTTTGAACCGTCGGCGTGGTGGCTTGGCCAAGGGGTGCTACCGTTGCGATGATGAGGATCACTTCATCGCAAACTGCCCCAAGAAAGCTGCGGGTGACTTCACCAAGCGCAAGGACAAGCGCGAGCACCACTTCGAGGACAAGCACAAGCCCAAGGGCGGCTACCACCGAAGATCCTACAAGAAGGTGATCGACAAGGTGAAGGCCAAGCACTGAGCCTTCCTCGCCTCCCTCAGCGACATCAATGCCTCCTCCGACAGAGGTGCTTCTTCAAGCGATGATGAGTCAAAGGGAAAGGTTAAGGACGAGCTCAACGACCTATGCTTCTACGCCGACGCTAAGCACGGTGGCTTTTGCACCATGGCAACTGAAGAAGGCAAGGTCGGCAAGCACAAGGATGGCGTTGACTACGACTATGACTCTGACACACCCGAGGTATCACCCACCATCGAATCCCTCTCTCTCGAGCTTGAGTCTCTGAACGACACCTTGATGTGTCAGGATGCGTTGCTCAAGCGATCCGCGTGTGAGAGGAACGATTTTAAGGCGAAGTACCTTAGCACGCTTCATGAACTAGAGTTTGCTAAGGCACAAGTTGTGGTTACCGAGGAGCTAGAGTGTGATGCTTGCGCCATCCACATGTCTAGTCTTGTCACTCTCCAGGACAAGTATGACACTCTACTTGAAGAGATCAGTGAGCTAAAGGCTAGGCCTAGCTTACTTGGTGCGTGCAAGTCTTTCTTAGGCTTGCGTTCTGAGGTGGCACAAAGAGATGCTAGGATTGTTGTGCTAGAGAAGGTCAGCTCAGATATCACTAGAGAGTCAGATCGCTTTGAGGCTTTGGAGCTTGAGATCGCGTCGTGCAGACACGACAAGATGCGTACCGAGGAAGAAAACAAATACCTTCAGTCCATCTTGAGCTGGGTGTCTTGCCGAGAGCCGCAGTTAGGGATGATGCTTAGCCAATTCAAAAGGGCTAGCAGCACGGGAGTAGGCTTTTCTATAGGTGGGAAGGACGATAACATGTTCGGTAAGATCGGTGAGTGCAGTGGTTTGAGCGAGAATGAGAAACCCACCACAACTCCAAAGCTTACCAAGATCACTCTACCTAAGCCTACCAACCCCTCTGAGTTCCCTGTGAGAGATGGTGTGTTTGAAGAGCTACCCAAAACCACTCCACAGAAGCAAGTATGGATTGCAAAACCGAACCATCTTCTCAACCCACTTGACACACTGCCAGACATCTCTAGTGATCCCCTTCCTAAGAAAGCTAGAGCTACCCAACCCTACAAGAGAGTGCCTACCAAGAGTGTGGTGAGGTACCATTGTGAGTATTGTGAGCAGGATGGGCACTTGGCTGAGTTTTGCTTTAGGAGGAAGAGAGATGATCGGAGGCAAGTTGAGTTGAACAACCGGGACATGTACCACCCACGAGTTGGGGTGCATGAACCGGAAGTTCAGAGGCGCACTTCTAGGACTAGAGGTACAATGCCTCAAGGTGCTAGGCCTCAGGAGGCAAGACCACGTGGTGGTCATGCCCAGCGGGTACCGGTCGTGACCCATACGACTACAGGCCTCGTGGCGGTGGCTTTACTCCACCCTTCGTTAGCGGACCACGTTTTTCCTATCGTGGTGATCTCTATCCCTCCGTGGGGCAGGAGATGTTTGGTTTTTCTTCTAACCCATTCTTTGGGTAAGTGGGACAACACTGGTATCCTTCACAGTTTACTAACCCCAGTGTTGGTCCGTTTGCTCACCCTATGTCTTTTTATTGATGTAGGAAGGAGGACTGGAGGAGACTTGGCTTGTGGATTCCAGATGTTCATGCCATATGACCGGAAGTGCCAAGTGGTTCTCCAGCCTCGACCCCGTACACCACACCGAGTACATTACATTTGGGGACAAGAGTAAAGGTAAGGTTGTGTCTCGAGGGTCGATCCGAGTCAATTCGTCTTTTGTCCTCAAGGATGTTGCTTTGGTTGCGAATTTGCATTTTAACCTTCTCTCGGTTTCGCAACTCCTGGAAGACGGTTTTGAAGTGAGCTTTAAGCCAAATTTGTCTCGGATTTTGGACTCTCGAGGTGATCTTGTTTGCCGGATTTTGCCCTTCGGGAAGGTTTTTCGTGCGGATTTTTCTATCTCTTCCAGACCTTCTCGTTGTCTTCTTGCCGGTTCTTCCTCCGAGCTTTGGAAGTGGCATAGGAGATTGGGACATTTGAGTTTTGAATTGCTTGCAAGGCTTAGCTCAATGGACCTTATCCAAGGATTGCGAAAGCTAAAGTTTGAGAAGGACTTAGTTTGCCATCCTTGCAGGCATGGCAAGATGGTTGCTGCTTCCCATCCTCCTGTGACTGAAATCATGACCACTTGACCCGGCGAGCTCTTACACATGGACACAGTTGGTCCAGCTCGGGTTAGGTTGGATGGAGGGAAGTGGTATGTTGTTGTAGTCGTTGATGACTACTCAAGGTACTCTTGGGTGTTCTTTTTGGAGAGTAAGGATGAGGCTTTTCCACTTGTTTGAGATCTGATTTTGAGATTGCAAAATGAGCTACCTAAGAATATCATGAGAGCTATCCGCAGTGACAATGGCACAAAATTCAAGAATGCTCACTTTGCAACTCTTTGCTCTTCGTTGGATCTCGATCACCAATTTTCCTCACCTCACACTCCCCAGCAGAATGGTGTTGTTGAGCGCAAGAATCGGACCCTTGTTGAGATGGCCAGGACGATGCTCGATGAGCATAGGACTCCTAGGTGGTATTGGGACGAAGCACTCAGTTCTGCTTGCTATGTTTCCAATCACATTTTTCTCCAAGTTTTCAAGAAGAAGACATCTTATGAGCTACGATTTGGGAGACCACCTAAGGTAAGTCACCTACGGGTGTTTGGGTGCAGGTGCTTCATCCTCAAAAAGGGTGGTAAGTTGGATAACTCAAAAAGGGTGGTAAGTTGGATAAATTTGAATCACGGTCTTCTGACGGTATCTTTCTTGGTTATTCTACTCACTCTCGTGCTTATCATGCACTTAACCTTGAGACTAACCGAGTGATGGAGACTTGTGAGATTACCTTCGATGAGACTATGCCCTGTGTTTCCACTGCCTTTGAGCTTGCAGGTGATGATGAGGTGAACACTAGCATCTTTGTGGAGGAGGAGCAGGACGACGCCGATTGGGGTGATCCCGAGCCAACTCCACTGGCTGCCCCCATCGACCCTGCGATGTCCACTTCGGCTCATGGTCCCGATCCGACTACTTCCTCTACATGGGGGCCGTTCGAGAAGCTTCCTCAGTCGGTGCCCGTTGCACCTGAGGGAGCTCTAGCTGTTGTCGAGGGGGAGGCCACTTCGTCTAGGCAGGATCCCCACCACATCCAGCGGCAGCACCCACCGGAGAACATCATTGGCGACATTGATCGTCGAGTCACGCGGTCCAGGTCCTATCTCTCTCACTTTGCTCACTCGGCGTTTGTCGCTTCTTTTGAGCCCCGAGATATTGGAGACGCTTTGATGGATCCAGATTGGGTTAATGCCATGCATGAGGAGTTAGAAAACTTTGAGCAAAATCACGTTTGGGTCTTAGTTCCTCCACCTCCTAGTTGCCATCCCATATGTACTAAATGGGTTTTCAAAAATAAATAAAGTGAAGATGGGGTGGTAGTGCGCAACAAGGCTAGGTTGGTAGCTCAAGGCTTTTGTCAAAAGGAGGGAATAGACTATGAGGAAACCTTTGCTCCCATAGCTCGTTTAGAAGCCATTAGAATCCTTCTAGCTTTTGCGGCTTCTAAGGGTTTTAAACTTTTTCAAATGGACGTTAAAAGTGCTTTCTTAAACGGCTACATAGAGGAGGAAGTTTATGTTAAACAACCTCCCGGTTTCAAAAATCCCAAGTTTCCAAACCATATTTTTAAACTTCACAAAGCTCTGTATGGTTTGAAACAAGCCCCTAGAGCATGGTATGATAGATTGCGAACCTTCTTGCTTGCTAAGGGTTTTAAAATTGGATCGGTAGATAAGACGTTGTTTCTCCTCAAGCAAGGCAAAGACACTCTCCTTATCCAAATATACGTGGATGATATCATCTTTGGTGGTTCTTCTCATGCTCTTGTTGCCAAGTTTGTAGATATTATGAGCAGGGAATTTGAGATGAGTATGATGGGAGAGTTGACCTTCTTTCTCGGGTTGCAAATCAAGCAAACCCAGGAAGGGACGTTTGTACACCAAGGCAAGTACACGAAGGATATCTTGAAGAAGTTTGACATGGGCGAGGCAAAGCCCCTCTCGACGCCCATGTCGACTACAACTGCCTTGGATGCGGACGAGGAAGGAGAGGCGGTGGATCAGATGGAGTACCGAAGCATGATCGGGTCGCTTCTGTACTTGACAGCGACTCGGCAGGACATTCACTTCGCCATCTGCTTGTGTGCACGCTTTTAGGCGTCCCCACGGATTTCGCACACCCAGACTGTGAAACGCATCATGAGGTACTTGCGCTTCACTCCAGAATTTGAACTTTGGTTTTCCACCTCTTTTTCTCTTGAGCTTTGTGGTTATTCTGATGCCGACTTTGCCGGTTGTCGTCTTGATCGGAAGTCCACTTCTGGGACTTGCCAGTTTCTTGGGTCTTCTTTGGTGTCTTGGTCTTCTCGCAAAGAGTCTAGCATGGCATAGTCGACGTGCGAAGCTGAGTATGTTGCCACGGCTAGATGTTGATCGCAGTTGATTTGGATGATTGCCACTTTGAAAGATTTTGGTCTTGTGCTTAGTAAGGTGCCTCTGCTTTGCGATAGCATGAGTGCAATTAGTGTGGCCAAAAATCCCATGCTTCACTCTAAGGCCAAGCACATTGAGATCCGCTTTCACTTTTTGCGTGATCACTACGAGAAGGGCGACATTGACCTCCGGCATGTCGAGACAGAAAACCATCTTGTGGATATTCTCACAAAACCTTTGGATCAAGCTGCGTTTTCTCGCCTTAGGGGCGAGTTGGGTATTTGCTTCCCTTTTTAGTTCAGGGAAGCTCCTTGTGTATCATAGTTCTTTTTGGTTCTTATTTGATTTTTCTTTTTCTTTCTTTTGGTGTGTTTAGTTGTTAATTGGTGTCATTGCATCTTGCATCTCATTTGCATTTGTGACATAGTTCATTTTAAGCTTCATACCTATAGCCGATATAATGAATCTATGCTCTGTTTGTGGTGCTTTATGTGTCTATGGTGTTGCGTAACTTAGACTCTCTTTGATCTCTTGATATGCAATAGAGCTAAGTTAGAAAATCTTTAAAACTGAATTTAATTCCCCATGTCACCTCTGAAATGACACTAGCATGTGTAGGCTTTTGAAGATCCTTCTTGGTTGTTTTGTATATAGCTTGTAACTAAGCCTCTTCATTGTTTCATTCACTTCCATTGAGTACCATGATTAAAAAGTAATCTAAAATGAAATTGCTATCTGTTTTGTGAATTGGAAAGATCGTGGTGGGTCTGCATTGTGAGCACTTCACCGTGTGTTCGAGACTGCTACCCATATGGGTGGAACTTGAGCGGTGTCGTGTATGACCAAAACCGGTGTGTTAAGTCCTTTGACTTCGCCCGGTTGGTAAGCAATGTCATCACCTTGCTTACAACCACTCGCATACAACTTAAAATGTGCCTAAAATTGAAATTTGGCTGCGAAACTCTGAAATGAAAAACTTATTCAGTTGGGTCATTGTCTTGTTGTATGAACTTTTCTAGGGATAGTCCTACTTACTATACATGAGATTGCTTTGAGATAGATCCTATCTTGTTTGCCATGTTTAGTTGTCTCTAGGAGGTGATACCCATTCCTTGCTCATACATGTAATCTTCTCTATTTTGGCTTCTAAAGTGATCTTTAGCTCAACCTGAGTCTTTGTTGGGCACGTAGAGCTTTTCCTATTCTCACTGGATTACATCACTTACAACATCTATTCATTGTCTTAGCTCTAAGTATGAAGCTTGTTGTACTCATTTTGCATATCATGGCATTTGTGGCTGGTTCTTGTGTATTGAGTTTTGATGAGCTACATGTGTCACCAAGGGGGAGATATGTGCATTTCATTCCATTTTCAGTCATCTACTTCCAAGGGGGAGATAGAGTGCATCTCATTGGTTTCATTGGTTTAGAGATTCTTTGGTCAAGGGGGAGTTTTTGTGCTTCTTTTGGCTTAAGTCGTTTAAATTGGTATCTTGTTTTGGCTCTTCAATAGGTTCTCAATTGGTATCTTGGCTCAGGGGAGCTTTTGCTAGTTGTGTTGAGCCGCTGCCTCTTCTGGAGGGTCTAGCTTGCTTTGTTGGCTCCGACAGGTTTCGATTGGCTTCTTGAGCCTTATGATCTTTAATTGGTTTCTTTGAGCTCCCTTAGTGCTACAATTGGTATTCTGAGTTTTGATAACTTTGATTGGTATCTTGGACTTGCTAGCGGTGTTGAGCTCGTTTTCTGCCTCTTCTTTATTGCGTCGAGCCGTTGCCCTTGTCTTTGGGAACCAAGGTTTGGACTCATTTTGCTTCTCTCAAGTGACCCCGTTTTGGCTTTCTTAGCTTTTTGGTCATTTGGAGAGCTTTACCTTGTGGCTCAAATATGAAATGCACTTGTGTTGACAATGCACTCATCAAGGGGGAGATTGCGAACACATGGTGGATAAGTACCCATGTAGTTTAGTTTTGTGATGAGTGATCGTCCAACACTTGAGCGTTTCAATTTGAGTGGCTTACCCTAACACCTTTGCGGAAGCAAATGTGTGCTTGTCTATCGGCTTGTGGTGTGCAGGTGCTATGCCTAGTGACAGCGGTCAATGGCGTGGAGAAGGTCAAGTAGAGGCTTGCCGTGCCGATGGACTGAGAGAGGTGAAGGGCGGAAGCGGGACTCGGACTGAGGGACCATTGGCACCGACGAACTAGCTGTGGTGGCTAGTACTTGGCACCGGTGAGTGCGACAAGACATGGAGGTAGACCAAGTCGACCGAGTCAAGACTGTGGACGAGCGGGTCGAGCGGAGGCTCATGGGACTCGGAGTCCGACCGGGCGAAGACAAGGTGGCTCGAGTCGAGCAGTTTGGTGGTTTGGGCCTCAAAACCATCCGAGGACAGTTTCCGAGTTTGGGCCTCAAAACTTGGGGTTTGGTAGTTGAGCCCAAAGCTACCGGTGGCGGGTTTGGGCCTCAAAACCTAGGCGGAGCTTCTGAGGAAGCGGGGATGGCACGTGGCGGAATCCTGGAGGTTGCGTCGAGGCGACGACAACTCCTGGCAGGAAGCGGGGCCGTCCATTCAAAATGCGGGAGATATTTTCTGGAGCTTGGACTGCAATGCTTAGGCTAGGTAGTTCACTCATGTTTCTAGGGGGTCTTTGGGAAATAGCCAAAGCCCTGTTAAATAGGGGATGCAGGGGTATCCTCATCCTATCTCTTGAACCCTAATCATTTGCCCCAACTCTCTCTCTCTAACCTCTCTCTAGTTCATGAGGTCCCTAGGTTGATCTCTCCAACCTTTGTAAGAACTCGTGATCTTTTCGTGGGAATCGGAGGCCCGACTCTCCGAGTGCCATGGCACGTTTGGTTTCGTGATCGAGTTCCCCGTTTTGCTTGTATTCTTTGTGTTTTGCTTTTCGCTCTCCTTTGATCTCAAGCTGTGATCTTTTGGTAGGGAGTAGTTCTTGCAAATCCGTTTGAACCAAGTTATTCGTAATCGTGAGGAGCATCTTTGCACCGTAGGGTTTCTCCTCAAACCTCACGAGTACGTAGATCGGGCGATTTCTTTGTGGTGTTCTTCGTTCTTGAGCTTTTCCCCAAATACCTTCTCCCCCCCTTACTCTAAGCCAAATTGAGCGATGATTTCTTCGGGATAGCTCCCCAACTGTACAAGGATCATGCCAACAAAGTTTGGTTGCAGTTGGAGTTCATTTGACGGAGTGAAATCGGTTTTCGTTGGTTTTCTACGCTCTATTTGTGAGCGTCGGACCAGGCGTCGGACCACTTTGCACAGGATCTGGACCATAGCCCATTGGTCCGGTGGTCTTGCCAGTTTCCAGCAGTATAGCCCCTAGCACCGGACCATACCACCGGACCACTCGCATTGGTCCTGTGGTACCGTCGGACCACTAGTCCGGAGCTCGCATGCTTCCTGCGTTCGTTGATTTTGAGAAGAAAAAGCGTCGGACCACCCTCCGGACCATACCACCGGACCATAGCGAGTGGTCCTATGGTCTTTCCAAAAGATAGGAGTAAAGCCCCTAGCTCCGCACCTTTGCTTTGGACCACTCGTCTCTAGTCCTGTGGTCACTGACAGAAGTAGTCCTATGCTCGTTTCTCTCTATCCGGACTCCGAATCAAGTTCCGTTTGTTGCATTGGATTCGTATTCACGTAAGGAACATGATTAGGTACTTTTGAGACCAGTTCTCATAAGTATTTTTGGGTGTGTTCTTGCCTCTTCTCTCTAGGGGTTGAGAGTATCGCTCTCGGTGTATCGGTTTCGAGTTCGTGGCTTCGTTCGTTCTCCATCTTCTCCGATCGCTCCGCTGCACCTTTAGGTGTCTTCCTAAGGTGTACACCTACTTGTTAGGTTGTGTGCGAGTCAGTTCTTCTGAGGTCAAGTTTTGGGTGTGAGTTTGGGACAAGGGCCAAGTCTTTGAGTTGGATTTTATTTGGCCCCCATTCACCCCCCTCTGGTCGCCGTTCTCGGTCGTTCATATAAAGATAAGACTTACTCCCTCCGTCCCTAAATAGATGTCATTCTCGCTTCCCGAGAAGTCAACGTTTTCAAAATACAAGCAATTATATATTAAAATATATAAATAATTATGTTAAGTAATTAGCATCATCAGAAAGATCTTTAAGTCTAGTTTTTTAACAAATTTATTTGGAGATATAAATGTTGTACGTATTTTCTACAAACTTAGTCAAAGTTAGGAAAGTTTGACCTGCACACATCCCATAAGGACCTTCTTTTTGGGATGGAGGGAGTATGCAATATGCAAGCACGCACATGAATATGCTCATATCAAATGCAATCAATCGAGTTCATGAGCTTGCTCCCCCTACTTGTGTGCATCACTTAGTCCAAGACTTGATCCTTTCAATCTTGCTCTCTTGTCCATGCCCGTGTCTCTTTCCCTTAGTGCATGTCCATTTGACTAATATATCTTTGTTCACTAATCTCTCCCCCTTTGTCATCAATTTCCATAAAAGGTATGCTCATATTGATGCAAAGGTTGCACTAGGGTAGATGGTTGATACTTGTATCTTTGCATTTTTGATGGACACTAACATCTATATATTGGAATGACTCTTCATGTAAGATCATTGACCATTATATCATTGAGTGGGGGCAAGTCCTCTTTGGTCAAAGCAATTGTCATTCAAAGAAGCTTTGCAAGTAATAGAACTTATGATTTGATCACTTCAAGTTGAGGATCACTTTTAGCTTGTAGGATATCATCACTTGTGAGAAACCACTTGTAGAATTACTTGAATTAACTAAATGTGTATCATCACAAGTATGCTAGAACTAGACATCTTTTGCAAGTACCAATTTGAAAGTTGATACTATTTGAAAGATTAGCATAAGTCTAAATACCATTTGTAGGTTATATCTTGATATCCATTTGCATTCTTGTCTTGTGCTTGAACTAGATTCATCTTCATGAGCTTCTATGTTGGACTTGAACTAAAATGAATAGCAAAAGCTTTCAAGTCCGGTTTAAACCCTCTCTAAGCTTGTTCACAGACATTAAGTGGTTATCTCATAGAGGTTGTACTTGTCACTTGATTGCAATTCAAAATAGATCAAGTACATGGGTTTACATGCTCATGAACAAACTTATATACTACCACTAGATCAAATAACTCATAGAAGCAATAGTGGTAGGTTATAAGCATAAAATTCATTTGATTTTCAATGAATGATCATTATGTATGACTATATGCACTAAACATGTCCTAAGCAATGTATGTATGCATATGTCAAACACTTTCACCTTTGCTATGTTGGAGTAGAGGATAGTAACATAGATTTCATCTCCAATTAGCAATGTGAAGTCCAATTAAGAGCTTGGTGAAGACCAATGAATACCACTTGGAATGTCAATCTTCACCCATATGATTTGAGAACCACTAATGATCAAGTGCACTTTCTTGTTGTGGATGACTTGCTTCTTCTTTGATATTTGCTTTCATGAGAGAATACCAATTGATGTATCACTTGTAGAGGATGATACCACTTGAATATCATGATACCACTTGTAGGATAAATGCATGAATCTCTCTTTTGGGTGTTGCCTGCTTTCTTCTTTTGGTCAATCCTTTTGATAGCTTCAACTAAGCATCCAAATGATCCTAGATCACCACTTCCATGTTAGCCTTCCAAGTACCACACTTGGTTTTACCTACATGACGGCGGCAAGCCCCTACACTTAGGGAGAAGTGACCTATCTTTAAGAACCATCCTTCATACTCACTTGAATTAGCTTTGGTTGATTGATCCAAATGTTGAACTCCATTTGATGAATGAACATGAATCCAATATGAGTTCAAACTATCTTGTTTAAGTCCTTTTATTTGTATCTATTGATCTTCAATCATCTCTAGAACTTAAACTTCATCTTCATCTTGAGTTTGATCTTGATCTTCAATTTGAGTGCCAAATATGTGCCAAATACACTCCATAATCAAATGGCCTTGTACTCAATGCTTGACATGCTTCTAGATCAGACCAAAATCAAACATAGGTGCCTCAATCTCTTATAAACATGATTCCAACTTGAGGACCTTTCAATCTTAGTGACTCTAGATCAATCCAATAATTGTCACTTTTCTGACAGATTCTGTACTCTCCAAAGAATATATCATAACTCCCAAGGTACATATCCAATGATCATGAAACTTGGTGGAGATGTGCTTCATTAAGTCATCTAGCTTCGATAAAAATTTGAGATTCATTGGACTACTAAATTGCTGCCACATTTCCCATCTTTCCACCTTGGTACATGCTGAAAACTGCTGCACATGTGTTGACAAGATCCACTCCAAAACTGAAGTATCCCTTATCCATTTTCCATGAAATTTTCACAACAAATAATA
Source organism: Microstegium vimineum (assembly GCA_022036555.1). Taxonomy (NCBI): domain Eukaryota; kingdom Viridiplantae; phylum Streptophyta; class Magnoliopsida; order Poales; family Poaceae; genus Microstegium; species Microstegium vimineum. The sequence goes on along the minus strand of CM039120.1, from coordinate 22,440,116 downwards.
TCACAAGATGAGAGCATGCACACAAAATTTAAAGCCAATCCAAATATATTTGATCTCTCAAACATGGTTATGATCACAGCTAGCTCAGATTTTGAATACAAGACAGATTTGAGCATAATGAGCTAAGCTTCTTCAAATTGAACCAAAATTGAATCCAACTTGATTGAATACTATCTCAAGACTTATATCCATTCAATCCACTTACTAAAGGAAGTATCTTGATCATACCCATTCAAATCAACTCAATTTGATCACTAAGTAATTAATCCATTCAAACAACTTATAGCAAGCAACTAGTGCACATATATATCCAATTCAATCAACTCATATGCACTATGTGTATATCCAATTCAATTGACTTATACACACCCAAATGAACTTGATCAACAAGAAATATACCTTACTATACCATGATAAATACATTAGAAAGCTTTTACTTGAATATTTGCAAGCCTTCAATTAATCCAATAAATCACCACAACCTGATCATGCACTTGTATGTTGTAGCACTTGAACTCCATTCTTTTGACTTGTCATTGGGATAAGATAGCACTAAGCTTCATTACTTGATTCAATCATATGATGAACAATATGAAACACTTTGAATCAAGCCTCCAATGCCAATGGTACCTACCAATCAAATCATCATCCACTTGTTGATGGTACCCAAACTAGTTTGGTTCCTCTCAAGTTAGGTGCAACATACTTAGGCAATGCCTTAGTACGAATAGCGGGATGTTTTGCAATAGAAACCATAGAGGTACCACTACCATCCTTTCTAAGCATATGATCATCATCAATGGAAATAGGCTTAGAATTCATACCTAGGGGACATGAATGAGCCATGTGTCCCCTTTCCCGACATGAGTAGCACCCTTTTTGTTTGAGCCTTTTCTCCCTTGCTCATGTTGTGCTTCTCATTGTCTTGCCTCTTCTCTTTTTCTTGAATCTTCATCTCAAGCTTGGTAGGACACTTCGAGGCAAAGTGTCCCATGTCTTCACATTTGTATCACTTGATGTGATCCAAATGATTATTCTCTTGAGCTTTGCTCATCATCATGTCATCTTGAATAGGAGTTGGATGACTTGATCTAGCTTTGCCACCTCTTCTAGTCTTCTTCTTCCTTATCATCCCCAAATCACCATCTTCATGGTTGATGTTGTCTTATACATGGGGTGTGACTTGTGGCATAGCTTGAGGCTTTACTTGTTGCTTCACCAATTGCTTGGTTGGGCACATTGAGGTGAGATGACCCCAAATTTGACACTTGAAGCACTTGACATGCTTTAGCCTCCTTCTTTCTTCAACTTGAGCTTCTCTTTGTTTGGGCAACCATTTGCAAGATGTCCCATATCACGACATATGAATCACATGAAATGAGATAGCTTCTTTTGTTCTTGCTTCTTCATCTTCATATTTTTCTTGCCATTGCTCTTGTTGAAGCAAACTCCACTTTTGTCACCATAGCTTCTAGTGTTGTTCATCATGTGCTCAAAGGTGACTTTGGAGTTGTAGCACCTCTCTATCTTGTTGCTCATATTCTTTAATTCACTTTTGAGCTTATTGTTCTCCTTCAAAAGGTTAGTCTCACAAGACATATTAGTAGAACAAGCATCTATATTTGAAGAACATGGCATATCAAGTAAATCATCACAAGAGGTGGATACATGATTCTTCTCTACATCACAAGGGTTAGCAATAACATGTAGTTGATCATTTGACCCATGTGATGAGCTTTCATCATTTTTAAGGTTCATAAATTCTTTAATTAGAAAACCATGTTTGTGAACCAAATCTTCATGAGATACACGAAGTTGCTCATGATCAAATTTTAGTTCTTCATGTGAAGATTTAAGAACATCAAGTAAGTGTTTATGTTCTTCACATGAGTCTTTTAGAAAAGTGATTTTCTTTGTTGAAGCCTTAAGGAGTGAAGCATGCATTTCAATTAATTCTTCATGAGAATCAACAAGTTCCTCATGAGTTTCATTAAGTTCTTTTTGTGAACAAATATAGGTGTGAAGTAAACTCTTTTGTTGTTCACAAGTGTTCTTTAGAGTTGAGATTTCATTTTCCAAGTTCATAGTTTTAGCTTTCTCATTCTCTAAAGAAATGGTCATGCTAGCAAGTCTATCTATATGAATCAACATGATCAACAACATTGATATTTGATACCTTTGTGTCACCTTGTGACATAGAGAAATGTGGTGATGTAGGAGAGCTTGTAGTAGTACCATCATCAACCGAGCATGAACCATCTTCATCACCACCAAGTGTGCATCGAGTAGCATCATCACTTGCAACACTTGTGGCGTCATCATCATCTTCCATCTTGTCAAGTGAGCTTGTAGTAGATTGATCATAATCATCTTCACTTGACCATGAGGTGGAGCAATCTTCCACAATCACCAAGTCGTGGTCATGCTCAACACCCTCATGTGCCTCCTCCTTGGGCTCATCATCACCATCACTTGAGACTGTCCTATATTTTTAAATGAGATAGGACCACATCTCATGAGGTGTCTTCATGTCAATGATCTCTCCAAATATGCAATCATCCAAGGAGCTATAGATGATGTTAGTAGCTTGGGTTTCGATATCTAGGCATTTCTCTTGTGCTTGGGTTAAGTTCTCTTCATCTCACACATGAGAAAATCCCACATCTACGATCCACCACATTTGAGGACAAATGAACTTAAAATTGCACACCATCCAATTTTTCCACCGTGCAAAGTGTGTGCCATCAGACATGTGTGGACAATCAATATCTAGCCCATAAGTCGCCATCCTCTCGGGTCAGTAAAGACCACAAAAGAGAGAACAAGATTTGATACCACTTGTTAGGTCGAGATGGCGAACTAGAGGGGGGGGTGAATAGTCTTTTCTAAAAACTTAAGCGCAACGACTAACCGAAACTAATGCGGAATAAAAAATATCGGTCTAGCCAAGACTATACCCCTCTATCTATAAATTTAGCACCTAGGAATCTATACTAATTGGGCTCACTAAGGTGCTAGGCTTGGAAGCTCACCTAAACAAGTCTAGGTTGCAAGGTCACACAAACCTAAGCAACTAGTGCTCTAAGCACAAGGGAGATCCTACACATACTAGTAAGCAAAGAACAAAGCACCTAAGCTCACTAGCACTACTCAATAGCAAGGCTACACAAGCCTAACTAGAGAGCTCAACTTACTTAGCTACACAAACTAAGCAAATGTGACTAACAAGGCTACTCAAGCCAATTAGTCACTCAAGAGCTACTTCTAAGCTACACAAGCTAGAAGGTAACTAGACAACCTACACAAGCTACACTAGTTACAAGAGCAACAAGAAACCACTAACACAAGTATGAATAAGTAAATACAAGCTAGTGATTTGGAGAATGCAAACCACCGAGAAGATGTACACAAGGTTGACACGGTGATTTTTCTCCTGAGGTTCACTTGGTCGCCACCAAGATAGTCCCCGTTGTGTTGGCTCACTCACTTGGAGGTTCACGCGCTAATTGGCATCACACGCCAAACCCACAATCGGGTGAAGCACAACCAACACAAGATGAGGGCACTCAATGATACGATCAACTAGAGTTGCTCTTCGCGATCTCCCGCGGGGCGAGCACAACACCCCTCACAAGCTCTTCTCCAGAGCTATGCACAAGATTCTTGCGTGCTTCGACGGAGCCTCGATCACCAAACCGTCTAGGAGATGGCAACCTCCAAGAGTAACGAGCATCACCGGCTTGCAACACGATCACCTAGTGCCACTCGATGCAAACTCGCAATGCAATGCACTAGAATCACTCTCTCACACAATTGGATGAACACTATCAAGTATGTGTGTGTTAGAGGGCTCCCAAGCACACCAACACATGCCACAAAGGCCCAAGGGTGCTCAGCAATCGGCCAAGGCCGGCCACCATGCCTATTTATAGTTTCTCCAAGAAACTAGCTGTTATGCCCCTTCACTGGGCAAACTACGCAACCATCGGACCACCCTGTCAGGACCTCCGGACCATAGCACAAGGTCCGGAGCTTTGGTCCGACGCTTCTCCGAGCGCCACATGTAGTTACCGTTTGAAAATAACCGTTGGCGCGCTTTTCTGCGGACCGTCGGACCACCTCCCATGGTCCGGAGGCCTGGTCCGACGCTTTCACAATCTTCCACAAAGTTATGCAGTAAGCACCCAGGGTCCGGACTAGTGGTCCGACGCCCACCGTCGGACTAACACTTCTGGTCCGACGCCTCCTCAGCGCCTGCTGGCTGCCTGGTCAACACCATCGGACCAATGGGAATTTGTCCGGAGCTTCTGCACTCCTCTGGTCCGGAGCCTCCAGTGAGGCGGCTAGGGCTAGGGTTAGCCTCCGGACTACTTCCATTAGTCCGGAGCTCCCCTAAGCAACTGGTCTGGAGCTCTTCTGCAGGTTAGATTCACTTCTAACTGTCACCCTTTGTTCACATGTGCTAACTACAAGTGTCTCATTACTTGTGCATGTGTGTTAGCATGTTTTAGTTCACTTTCCAAGGGTTAGCTCACTTAGCTCTTTCCACGCCACTCGATCCTAAATTCATCGCAATGTTAGATCGTTCAAGTGGCACTAGATGACCGATAGGCCAACAAGTTTGCCCCTCTTGATAGTACATCCATCTATCCTAAACCCGGTCATAAACTTATTTACACACCTATGACCGGTGAAATGAAATGCCCTACAAATATACCTTTGCCTTGTGCATTCCACTTCATATCCTTCTCCATCTCCAATGTTGATGCAACACATGCACCAACCAACCATACAATGATATGATCCACTTCATATCATCACATGACTGTATTGGTTCATCGACCTTGACCTCACTTGATCTTCATCGTTGCGTCGGTCCATCGACGCCAAGCATCACTGGCTTGCCCTTCACACTTGCAACCGATTGATCAAGACAAGCCTCATCTTGATCTTCTCCACCTTGGTGACATGACTCCATGTCATGTCTCATGTGCATTAAGCTCCTTCTTTACTTAATCACCTGTGAACTAATCTCTGTGTATATATCACTTAAACACATGTTAGTTCACCTAGGTTGTCACTCAATTACCAAAATCACATAGGGACTTTCACTTGGCTAGACCGATAGTTTTAATTCCGCATTTGATTCGGTTAGCCAGAACGATTAAGTTTTAGAAAGGACTATTCACCCCCCTCATCTGCCATATCAAACCTTCAACGGTCCAGTGGTGCTTGGAGGAAGGTGATCGCCGGAGGATTGTCGGTGGCCCGTCTCCATCGACTTGTGATCGGCTGTGGGCGGTTCACTGAGCCAGAGAGGCAAAGAACCAGCCTGTAGAGAGCACTCAACCCTTGCGCGGGTTGAGGGGGAGAAATACCCTTGCGCGGGTGCTCCAACGAGGACTAGGGGGGAGTGTCGACTCCTCGATACCTCAGCAAAATGTCATCGTGTCAAGAATCTCTATCTCTAGCTCTTTACATTCCGTACTTGTTCTTACCTTTCATACTAGAACTGTGTAGGGTGTTCTTGCTTTACTTGCCTTGCTACCTGAAAGGATCAAGATGCCCAAGAGGGGGGGGGGGTTGAATTGGGCTTATTTCAAATTTCTAAAGAAAATATGAAATCCTAGCAATGCTAATTACCCCCTAGTGCCTACTAATTGTGTGTCCTAGCTAGAAAGCGGTAGCAAGACAATGAATGTAAAGAAAATACAGAAAGTAACGCTGTATTAAGGAGCTAGTGATAGAAAGCTTGACACGACGACGTTTTGCCGAGGTATCGAGGAGTCGACACTCCCCCTAGTCCTCGTTGGAGCACCTCGCAAGGTATTGCTCCCCCTCAATCCCACGCAAAGGATGAGTGCTCTCTACGGGCTGGTTCTCCGCCTCTCTGGCTCGGTGAACCGCCCACAACCAATCACAAGTCGATGGAGAAGGGCCGCCGACAATGTTCCGGCGATCACCTTCCTCCGAGCACCACCGGACCGTCTAGGTGATGTCGATCAGCAAGAGTAACAAGCCTTGATCTTCACTTGACTCACTCAAGCCTCACAACTAGAGTGGATGCACACTTGATCTCTTCGATGAACGAGGGAGAGAAGATGGATGATGGATTCACAAATCTCTCTCTCTCTCTCTAGGGCTCTTGCTCTCTTCCCAACCTTCTCAAGGAACTCAGCAAATGAAATGAGCAAAGGCGAGGTGGGAAGGCAAGGGGTGGAGTATAAATACTCCCCCACACACTCAACCCTCGGGCTGAGAAACAGGCAATTTAAGTTGGCGACGGACGCTCTGTCAGCATCCGGCGCCAACTGGTTGCTCTCGGGTTTCTGGGAAAATATTCCCAGACGCTCGCCAGCGTCCGACGCCCATGCGACAGACGCGCCCGTCACAATATGGGCGATTTGGGAGCTCTCTGTGTTGGTGACGGACACTCCACCGTGCTTACATCAGCGTTCGGCGTCATCTTTTGGCGCACCAGACAGCGTCTGGCGCCCTCGGCCTCAGCGTCCGACGCCCAGAAAACTCCTCTCTCAACTCCTCTCTCAGTTGTTCTAGGCTATCTTACAGTCACCATAGGCTTGCTTAGAGCTAAGGAAGTCAAGTGTGCACCACACCTAAGTCATGAAGCTCTCCTAAGTCAAGCTACTAGTCTAGACCCCTCTTGATAGTACGGTCAAAGATCAAATAGAAGACCTATCTATGCTAAGTGCCCTTCATTTCCTTATGGCACTTAGTCCTATCATTCTAGGGTCTTCATCATGTCTCTTTGCAATCCGAAACAATATCCATCTTGAGGGCTTAGTGATAACCATTGATGCCCATTCTCATTTATCACTATGGCTAAGCTATGCATAACCTCTGCAAAACACACATTAGCCATAATAACTTTTACTTTTCGTTAATCACCAAAACCAATAGGGCCATGATTCTTCACTACCTCTTTCATAGTCTAAGGTACACATCCGGTAGGCATGGGGAGAATTGGCATTGCTTAGGTTTTCATATTTGCTTTAGAAAATTGAAATAAGCCCAATTCATCCCCTCTTGGGCATCTTGATCCTTTCATCATGTGAAAGCAAGCATACTTGACAAATGACAAATGAGACATGAGTTGATAGTTTTGGATTGGTCTCTATATTGGCTTGCTTTGCAAGAATAAGAAGAGTTGATACTGTACTAGCATTGATCAAGGATTGAAGAATGAATCAAGAGTGCATTAGTGAGAAAACACCAAGCAAAGGTCAAATGATAAAGGAGACAATGTATTATGAATACAAGACGGTCTCTACATTGGTTTGCTTGTATCGACAAAGATTTGGAAAATCACTTTGCATTAGTATGATCAAGCTACAAGTATGAAGATGGAGATTGAAGTGAGTGATAGTAGTGTCAAGCCAAAATGAAGAAGGTTTAAGAAATCATGAATTGGTTTGACCATATTGATATTGATCCATATATGTCTCTATGTGAATCAAACTGAAGCTTGATTGATCTCAACATTTATATCTAGAAGATATTCAAGCAAGGATCATATTATTGAATAAATGGCTATTCAATGGATGCTTGATATGATGTGACATTAATATGGCTTGATAAGGTGAAGATAGAAAGGAAAGATCTTTGAGGTACTAAGTGGAGGTGAAGGGTAAGCAAAGGCTCAACCCTAGGTACCATGGCTAAGGTGAAGAAGAGATTACTTGCATTGAGTCAATGTACTAATCAAGCTATGATAAGTCATCTTGTGTTGAGAATCAAATCATTAGTAGAAGTAACTTGAAGCCATGAGTTCAACTAACATGTATGACAATGGTTCAAGTCACATGCTCAAGGTATGTTTGCTCAAAGAGAAGAGACAAAGATAGTTGCATCTCCCTATGAAGCAATATTGAGAAGAAATGGCATATGAAGACATTGAGAACTCAAGTGGTTAAAATAGTTATTTTCCATTGATCTTGAGTATAGGTATGCCATACTATCAAGGGAATGCAATAGGAATGATAGACAAGTCTCAAGTGCTCAAACTAACCAAACCCAAGTGCTAACATGAGAGAAAACACTTAATACTGCACCTGTACTTGTTGACCTTGGACTTGTTGTCTATTGGGTTGGATAGCCCTCGAAACAAGCTATCCGGAATGTCCAAGATCATAAAAACAGAGTTCGGATTCAAACGTTATGACTATTTCCGTGGGGTGACCACTGTTGTCTCTAGGAGGGCAGCAGTGCCGCCCTTGTACAGTCACAATGGCTAGTTTTCAAATCCTAACGGTTAGTTTGAGTGGTGTGAGTATATATATTCATCCTATGCCTCCTAGTGATTCTGCTGATGTTCAAAACACTCTCAAAGCTTTCCAAAGCCATTTGAAAGCTCTCCCAACACTCTATTTCTGAGATTGAAGTGCTTAGTGAGTGATTAAGTGTTGGGGCTGTGTAATTATGAGCTAGAGAGCAGATTGGAGCTAACCAAACCTTGAGCACTTGTCGGGCTTTGTCGATCTTCATTGCGCATTTGTTACTCTTAGAGGTGAAGCCTCCTGACGGCTAGGCATCGCCCGACGAGCTCCCGTGCTTGTGGTGAGCAGCAAGATCAATTTGTAAGACCCTTTTATAGCTAAGAAATTACTCATCACTTCAAGGATTAAGTTCCTTAATTTGAGAACGAGGGGAGGGCAAGCCTTGGTGGTGAGCCTAGCCTTGTGTGTCGAACCTTAACAACGTGGACTTAGGCAAGCCTTGGTGGCAAGCTGAACCACGGGATAAATTCTTGTGTCTTGTGTGCTATTTACATTCAAGTATATCTTGCATAACATTGCAAGGGTTTGAGGTTTTGATTTGATCTAGATAGTGTGTCCCGTGGTATCCAGTTTTTGAGCTGGACTTTATCATGAAACTGCAATATTGTGTTGCATATAATACCTAGTTCCTCTCTGCAAAATCTGAACTCGATCTGAGTTATATTTGAAGATAGGCAGTGCCACCGTCATAGATAGGCAGTGACGACCTCTAATCTTTTTGAGTCTCGAGCTGAAATTTTGCAGGGTTATTAATGAACATCTCAAGTACTTAATCTCAAAGTTTTGGCTAAATTTGACCCACGGTCATAGAGCGGCAGTGACTCTCAAAGGGAGGCAGTGCAGCCCTCTGTGCTAAGATTTGTTTGAGCTAAATTTTTGTAGACCTATTCACCACCCCCTCTAGGCCTCCTAGGAGACATCAAGGTCCTTTCAAAAACAATTGTGTCTTATACGGTTTTGGGAACCGTAATCAGCTAGAGATTAGATTCAAATCTATGTGTCCTTCCAAAAAGGGTTGTTTTCAGCCAGCCTCAGATAATCGCGTCGGACGCTGGAGCGCAGCGTCCGTTGCTCTTCCGACGGAGTGTCTGTGGCTTTTTCGAATGAACAGGTCCGGTGGTGCTCGGAGGAAGGTGATCGCCGGAACATTGTCGGCGGCCCTTCTCCATCGACTTGTGATCGGTTGTGGGCGGTTCACCGAGCCGGAATGGCGAAGAACCAGCCCGTAGAAAGCACTCATCCCTTGCGCGGGATTGAGGGGGAGCAATACCTTGCGAGGTACTCCAACGAGGACTAGGGGGTAGTGTCGACTCCTCGATACATCGGCAAAACATCGTCGTGTCAAAGTTTCTATCCCTAGCTCCTTAATACCGCATTAATTTCCGCATTGTCCTTATTACTTTCACCCCCCTCTGGGCATCTTGATCCTTTCAATTGGTATCAGAGTAAGGTTGCTCTTAAATTAGGCTTCACTGCCTAGAGCAAGATGTCTCATGGGGATGGACCACCTCCCATGTTCGATGGGGATGACTTTCCTTATTGGAAAGTTCGTATGGAGGCCTATCTAGAGGCCGTGGACGTTGGCGTTCTCAAAGCTGCCACAAAGGGAGGTTCATATTTCGTGGAGGACCCCTACTTTGAGAAGCACAAAGGCGAAGAATATCCTTTTTCGCAGCATTTGCAAGGATGTCTTCAACCGTGTGCGTAATGCCAAAGACGCATTTGAGTTGTGGACCACTATTTGTGCGCTTCATGAAGGCACAAAGAGTGAGCGTGAGGAACACTATCACTTGGTCATGACAAAGCTCAATTCTTTTACTATGCTTGCTAATGAAAATGCAAAAAATGAGATGTATTCATGTCTTAACATTCTTGTAGAAGAATTGAATGGACTTGGGCTCAACCAAATGCCACTGGCTGATGTGGTGCTCAAGATTCTTTGTGTCTTGTCAATTGACAAGTATGGCCACATCGTCAAGGTTCTTCACCAAGGGGATCTCTCCGCATCTACACCAACACAAGTGTTGGGCAAAATCAATGTTAATGAGATGTACATGAAGATCAATGATGGCTCTTCATCCTCCTCCAAGAAGAAAGACAAAGATAAAGAGGAGAAGAAGGACTTGGCTCTCAAGGCATCCTCCTCGGAGAAGTGCAAGATGCAAATAATGTATGAGAGTGCAAGTGATGATGAAGATGAAGACAACATTGCCCTCATGGTGAAGAGGACTACAAAGATGTTGAAGAGGCTAAACAAGAATGGAGTCAAGTTTGACTCAAAGAATAAGAAATTCTTCATAAGCTCTTTAAGGAAGCCAATCTCACAAATGAAGTGCTACAATTGTGGGATTCTTGGTAATCTAGCTCATGCATGCATCAAAGAAAAGAAATACAAGTTCAAGAACAAGAAGTTCAAGAACTACAAGAACAAGAAGGGTGCACAAGATGATTCTACCGATGATGACAAGAAGCAAGACAAGACTTACAAGAAGAAGAAGAACTTTGACTTCCACAAGAAGAAGAAGGATGACAAGGCTCAAGTGATTCCTCCAATAGTGAAAGTGAAGATGAGAAGGTGGCCGCATTGGTGATTGATTCTTCTACTCCACCGCCACCTCCTCCTCCATCACCGGGCTCATCCTCTACACACCTATGCCTCATGGCTAAAGGTGACAAGAAGGTACAAAAAGAGGATGATGGTGATAGTGGTGACTCAAGTGGTAGTGATAGTGATGATGAAGATGCACCATCCTATGATGAGCTAATTAAAATTTGCAACAAGTACTCTAGCATCATAAGGAAGTACAAAGGTAAAAATGACAAACTACTTGAAGTCAAAGAAAACTTGCATGCTAAGCTTGATGCCTTATCTAGTACCAATGATGATTTGAAGCTTGAGAATAACTCTCTCACATCTAGCACTAGAGAGCTCAAAGCCTCACTCAAGCAAGCTAATGAGAAACATGATAAGCTTGAGAGGTCAACACAAGAGCTCCACACAAGGTATAACTTGCTAAAATATGACTACAACCAAGTAAGAAATGAACATGGCACTCTTGTGGTAGCTAATGAATTACTTACACATGATATTGCTACACATGTTGCTATTAACCCGGTTGTTAAGTGTGATATAGCTACTTCTTGTTAGGACTTGCTTAATGAAGTTGCTAGTGAGCAAAATGCTAAGTGCAAGGGCAAGAAGGTAGTTGAAGTCGACAAGTATGATGACTATGTGAAGATGAGGGAAGAGAACCCAAAGCTCAAGGAAGAGCTAATCAACCTCAAGGCAAACAAGCCCTTCACCATCAAGTCGGCCAAGCAAGATGACAAGGATGCCACCACCTTGATCAACACACTTAGAGAAGAAAATGCAAAGCTCAAGAATGAGAAGATCAAGCTAGCAAGTGAGATGGAGAAGTTCACTAAGGGCCACAACCTTCAAAGTGAGCTCTTGATGAACACCATAATGAAGAATTACAAGATGGGAGTTGGATTCAAGGAAAACCAACTCATGAAGGCCAAAGTCAAGATTGAAGCAAAGAACTATTACAAGAACAAGGCAATGAACAACAACTATGACAAGCCAAAGCCCAAGCCTAGAAGATGCTTTGAGTGTGGTCAAGTTGGACACTTTGCTTATGATTGCAAGACTCCACCTCCCAAGTCCTTTCCCAAGCACACAAGGCCATTTGCTCATGATGTACACTTCATCATCAACAAGGACTCCAAGGGTAGACCACTAGTTGTGTTTCTCGGTCCTAAGATGAAGAACAAGCCCAAAGTGCTTTGGGTTGCTAAGGAGTTGGTGGACAAGGCTATGGGACCTTGCCAAGTGTGGGTTCCCAAACAACAAGCTTAATTCAAATTGCTTGTGTGTAGGTGAACTACAAGACTGGTGGAAGTCATTGTGTGATTGATAGTGGTTGCACTCAACATATGACCGGTGACCCCCGGATGTTCACCACACTTGATGAGGATTGTTCAAGTCAAGACAAGATCACTTTTGGGATAATTCAAAGGCAAAAGTACAAGGCTTAGGCAAAGTGGCTATCTCCCAAGATCAATCAATTTCCAATGTCTTGCTAGTGAAATATTTAAGATTCAACTTGTTTTCGGTTGGTCAATTGTGTGATCTCGGTTTCCAATGTCTCTTCACTCCAAGTGAGGTTGTTGTGACCAAGGTGGATGACTCTTCATTGATATTCAAAGGATTCTGGCACAACAACTTGTATCTAGTGGACTTCACTTCCAATGAGGCCGAGTTGCAAACATGTCTATTCTCCAAGAATTCTTTGGGTTGGCTATGGCATAGAAGATTAGCTCATGTGGGCATGTCAACCTTGAAGAAGCTTGTTAAGAAGGAGATGGTTAGAGGCATAAAGGATGTGGTGTTTGAGAAGGATAAATTGTGTAGTGCATGTCAAGCCGGCAAGCAAGTGGAAAACACTCATCCAACAAAACCTTTCATGTCAACCTCAAGAGTTCTAGAGCTACTCCACATGGATCTATTTGGACCTACCACCTATGCTAGCCTTGGAGGCAATCTCTTTTTCTTAGTGGTAGTTGATGACTACTCTAGGTACACTTGGGTGTTCTTTCTTCAAGACAAGGGAGAGACCCAAGGAATATTCAAGAAGTTTGCAACAAGAGCACAAAATGAATTTGATGTGAAGATAAAAAAGATTAGAAGTGACAATGGCACCGAGTTTGTGGCACCGAGTTTGTCCGCCACTTATACCCCACAACAAAATGGTGTTGTAGAGAGGAAGAACCGGACCTTAATCACCCTTGCTAGATCTATGCTTGATGAGTACAACACCCTCGAGAAGTTTTGGGCCGAAGCAATCAACACCGCATGCTATGCGGCCAACCCGCTATTTGTCCAAAAGCTTCTCAAGAAGACACCCTATGAGCTTGTGAATGGGAAGAAACCGAATATATCATTCTTCCGAGTGTTTGGATGCAAAGTGTACATCTACAAGAAGCGTCAACACTTGGGCAAGTTCCAAAGGCGTTGTGACATTGGTTTCCTTCTTGGTTATTCTCTTAAATCCAAGGCATACCATGTATTTAACAAAGCCTCTGGCCTAGTCAAAGAAACGTATGACTTGGAGTTTGATGAAACTAATGGCTCTCAAGAAGAGCATGAGAATCTTGATGATGTAGGTGATGAACCCTTGAGGGAGGCTATGAAGAATATGCCCGTTGGTGCAATCAACCCACAAGAGGTGGAAGATGTTGAAGAAGATGCAAATCAAGTGCCTTCTCCACCTCACACGCCTCAAGTTGATGAAGAACAAGTGAGGGAAGCACAAGAAAATTCTTTCATCCCTCATGATCAAGCCGAGGCTCAAGCTAGTGATGTTGATGCACCACAACCTCCTCCCCAAGTGATTGATAGAAGATCTACACCTATGCTTCAAGATCATCCACAAGACCTCATCATAGGGAGTCCATCAAGGGGGGTAACAACTCGATCTAGACTTGCTTCTTATGTTGAGAATCACTCTTTTGTTTCCTTTGTTGAGCCTACTACTGTGGAGGATGCACTTGCGGATCCGGATTGGGTGAATGCCATGCATGAAGAACTCAACAACTTCACCTAGAACGAAGTGTGGACACTTGTAGAAAAGCCCAAAGGAGCAAGAATCATTGACACCAAGTGGGTGTTTAGGAACAAGCAAGATGATCAAGGTGTGGTTGTGAGTAACAAGGCAAGATTGGTGGTAAAGGGGTTCTCTCAAGTTGAAGGCTTGGATTTTGGAGAGACCTTTGCCTCGGTTGCAGGACTTGAAGCCATATGTATCCTTTTGGCATATTCTTCACATCACAAAATGAAACTATTTCAATTGGATGTGAAGAGTGCCTTCTTAAATGGGTTCATTAATGAACTTGTCTTTGTCTCACAACCTCCCGGGTTTGAAGACCCAAATTGTCCTAATCATGTGTATAGGTTGTCCAAGGTGCTCTATGGATTAAAGCAAGCACCCCATGCTTGGTATGAGAGGCTAAGGGACTTCCTACTCAAGAAGGGTTTCAAGATCGGGATAGTTGATACCACACTCTTCACCAAGAAGCTAGATGGAGAGATCTTTGTTTGCCAAGTATATGTCGATGACATTATATTTGGGTCAACAAACCAAGATCAGTGCAAGGAGTTTGGTGACTTGATGTCCAAGGAGTTCGAGATGTTGATGATTGTTGAGCTTACCTTCTTCCTTGGCTTCCAAGTGAAGCAATTGAGGCAGGGCACCTTCATATCTCAAGAGAAGTACACTCATGATGTGCTCAAGAAATTCAAGATGGAGGATAGCAAGCCAATCAAGACCCCAATGCCTACTAATGGGCATCTCGATCTTGATGAGGGAGGTAAACCGATCGACCAAACTCTTTATCGCTCGATGATCAGTAGTTTACTTTACCCCACCGTATCTAGGCCGGATATCATGTTTAGTGTGTGTATGTGTGCTAGGTTTCAAGAAAACCCTAAGGAGTCATATCTAAGTGCGGTTAAAAGAATCCTTAGGTACATAAGGCACACCCCTAGCATTGGCCTTTGGTATCCCAAAGGGGCTCCCTTCCAACTTGTGGGCTATTCCGATTCAGATTATGTCGGGTGTAAGGTTGATAGGAAGAGTACCTCCGGAGGGTGCCATTTTCTAGGAAGATCACTTGTTTCTTGGTCCTCTAAGAAGAAAATTAGTGTGGCTTTTTCTACCGCCGAGGCGGAATACATAGCCATGGGAGCAAGTTGTGCACAAATCTTATATATGACACAAACTCTCCTAGATTACGACGTTACTCTAAAAAATGTTCCACTCTTGTGTGATAATGAAAGCGTCGTAAAGCTTGCAAACAACCCGGTTCAACACTCTCGCACCAAACACATAGATATTCGCCATCACTTTCTTAGAGATCATGTGGCTAGGAAAGACATATCACTAGTGGGTGTTAAGAGCGAAGATCAATTGGTGGATATCTTCACAAAACCACTCGATGAAGCAACCTTTTGTAGGTTGAGAAGCGAGTTGAATGTGCTTGATCACTCAAACTTCACTTAAATATAAATCTTGTGTGAACCAACCTTGCATCATTTGTAATGTAACATGTCTAAATAGTAATGCACATAGGCTTGGCTAACGTGGTTGGAATAACCGTTCTTGAAACGTGTGAAGAAGTCCAACCGTGGTTTAAACTTGCAAGCAACCTAGATTCAATTTCCAAGTAATGCATTGCATTTGCATTTGCATTTGTTGCTTGTCGTTTCTTTTCGGTTAAGCTTGAGCATCCGCTGGGTTCGTCCACTTAGGGGGAGCATTCCAAGCTCAAGACACATCTATACCCCTCTTGTGGCCCTATGATGTTTCCTTGCAAGATTCCATTCGAATATTTTGACCTAAAAACTAAATCTAAGCCTATGGAAAAATACTTGCAAATGAGAGTTTGAGAGATGGTTCTCCTATCAAGTCCAATCAAGTGTTATTTGGATCTTATTGGGGTTGGGACTTGGTTGGGAGAAAGGCGCAAAAATCGGATTTGAAAAACATTTTGAAAATGGCCTCGGACGCTGCCGACGGATGCTCGGTCCCCCTTTGCCTCAGCGTCCGTTGCGATCGTCCGCACATGAAAGTCGCCTGTCTGAGTGGCGACAGACGCTCCCTAGCGTTCATGGCGGAGCGTCCGACACGATGATGTGTTGTGGCTCTTCAGCACCCTCTCTGTAAGCCCGACGGACGGTGGCCGTCGCACTCCGACGGAGTGTCTATCGCTCGGATCTAGAGTGTCCGTCGCGCACTTGAAAGTGCAATCAAGCCCTAAGTGCATTTTGGTGACATGACAACATAATTAGAGGAGTAATGAGACTCTTCAAGTGTGACAAGCAGGTTGAAAGAAATGAGGTTGATGAACAGGTTGGCGGACCCCTCCAATTACAAAAGTGTATGGCAACAAGCTCAATGGACTTTATTTCTTTTATACTTCGAATTTGAGTTAGGTATGTCGTACTATTAAGAGGGATTCAACATGCATGCCAACAAGTGAACAAAATGCTATATCCATTCATACATCTTACACCTCCATATACATAGTAGGCAAAACAACAAGCTATTCCAATCCATCATCCTTGCTGTTTGTGCCAGGCCGGTAGTGCCGGGCTTCAGGCCGGCAGTACCGCGTAGTCCGACACTGACGCGACTTGAATTCAGACCGTTGGCAGTGAGGGGGCATTTCCTTACCTCCTCACTCCCCCAACGGTAACTTTGATCATTCGCTCAGAACCATTTCGTGAAATAGTTTGAGAAGCTCCCTTCTTGCTCTCCCTTCTCCCTTAGTGCTCCAACTCTCTCCTCCATTGATTTCCACTCAAATCTTTGAGAGATTGATCCTCCAAGCTTGAGAAGAAGAAGCTTCTCCATTGGATCTTCAACTCCTACAAGCATTTGGTTTGCATGGTGACCGGCGGTTTGAGTTTGTTACTCTTGGAGCATTGCTCCTAGCCGGCTAGGCGTCGCCCTTGAGCTTGCCTCCTTCGTGTGGTAGCCTAGGGAGGTTTGTAACATCTCATATTGCTAATACATTCCCCCTCATCTCAAGAGTTCATTCTCTTGACTTGAGACCAAGAAAAGAGCTAGCCTTTGTGGTGAGCTTGAGCCTTGTGTGGCGCACCTCAACAACATGGACGTAGGCAAGCCTTGGTGGCGAGCTGAACCACAGGTCAAATCTTGTGTCAACTTGTGATTGTCTCTCTAATTTGATTATATTGCTCTCAAGTTGATTTCTAGGGTTTGTACCCGATCTACTCGGTGGGTGTGTTTCTACCACTTTCAAGTGGTGATAAATGTTCCCTACTCTACTAGGAAGGTTTTGATTCAAGCAGAATTTCCATTTCCATTATAGTTTTTGAATTGTGCAAGGGTCTGTCCAGCTGACCAGCACTGCCGGCCTAGAGTCCAGCAGTGCCAGGCCTGAGAGCGGCAGTGTCGTGCTTGTACTGACAGAAGCTTTGAGATTTATTTTAAACAAGCCTATTCACCCGCCCCTCTAGGCTTATCAGGTCCTTACAAGTGGTATCAGAGCGAGGTTACCTCAATCAACACTTAACCGTGTGAGGTAATGGCCGAAGAGGGTGGAGTCAAAGTCATTGACCCCAAGGAGGTGGATTTACACTCCACGTACAACAGTGATGAAAGTGTGGCCACGGATAAATACTTGACCACCGCTGGCATGTCTGAAGGTGAGAAAGCAAGTAGAAAAGAAGAAAGAAAACTAAGAAGAGAAGGAAAAAGATTGCAAAAAGAAGAAACGGCAATCAATGAAGATAAGAGTTTGAAGCTTGCCAAGAAAATTCATAGAAAAGAAGTGAGGCAGCTAAAGAAGGAACTCAAGGCAAAGGAGGAGCTGAAGAAGAGTAAAGAACAAGCCTCTCAAGTAGAGGTTGATTCTAGCAGCTCCGATGGTAATGATGATGTATCATACCAAGCCTCCAAGAATGAGAAGAAGAAAGAAAAGAAGAAGGATGATGGAAGCAAGAAATACTCCGCCGTATCCTTCAATTATTCATCTATTTCTAACCATGAGCATAAACCTCTATTCCATGTACCCGCTGGCAAGTTGCCTCATTTTGATGGGACTAACTTTGCCAAGTGGAAACACTTGATGAAGGCTTATCTTGTAGGTCTTCACCTCGGTGCTTGGGAGATTGTCCATAGAGTATGTGAGCCTCCAGTGGATCCTACAAGCCCCACCACCACTGAGCTTCGCTACATACAACTCAATGCACAAGCAACTAGTGTGTTGCTAAGTGCATTGGATGGTGATGAATACAACAAGGTGATGGGCTTGGAAGTTGCCAAGGAAATATGGGACACCTTGCACCTTTCACATGAGGGTGTGAGCAAAGTAAGACAGTCCAAGATTGATCTATTGATGGCCAAGCTCAACCAGTTTGTGATCATTGAAGGTGAAGGGTCACAAGAAATGTTTGATAGATTGATGACGATAGTTGGCAAGATTAGAGGACTTGGTGGTGAATAAGTCAATGATCACAAGGTTGTCAAGATTATGCTTGAAGCCTACTCTCCAAGAAATGAGACCGTGGTGACATTGATTAGAGACAAGAAGAAGTTTGAATACTTCACACCAAGTGATGTGCTTGGTAGAATAATGACCTTTGATCTACAAAGAGAAGAAGCTCTTGAGAGAAAGAAGCTTGGTGAGATGCAAGCAAGGTTGGAGGGGATGAAGATTAAAGATGTGGCTCTCAAAGCCAACAAGAGCACAAGAAAATCAGCCCCTAGCTGTCCTAAAAACAGCAAGCAAGCTTCATCAAGCAAAGGCCAATCAATCAAAGCCATCAAGCATGAACCCAAAGCTACAACATCAAGTGATGGTGAAAGTGAAGATGGGCAGTTTGAGAAGATAGATGACATGGCCCTATTCATGAAGAGATTCAACAAGGGCATAAAGAGAAATGGGTACAAGCTCATGAGGAGAAAGTTCCCAAACAAGAAATCAAGAACTTGCTTCAATTGTGGTAGCACCAAGCACTTCATTGTCGATTGCTCAAATGAAAAGAAAGATAACAAGTTTGGCAAAGGCAAGAAAGAAGACAAGGGTGACTACAATAAAGTCAAGAGATATGTGGGTGAAGCACACATTGGGCATGAATGGGATTCAACGGTAGAGAGCTCAAGTGAAGATGAAGAGATGGCAACTATTGCTATTCACAAGTCATCCACTTCACCAAAGCTCTTCAACAACATGTCCGATGATGATGAATGCTCCCCTCACATTTGTCTCATGGCAAAGGGTGAGAAGGTACAACCAAAACCGAAACCCATAACTCCTCTCCCCAATGACATCTCTAGTAGTGATTCTAGTGATTACTCTAGTGATGATTGCTCTAGTGATGAAGACATTAATGAAATGACTAAAAAGATGGATGAAAAGACCAAAATCTTCATCGCTATCCTAATGGATGAATTAGAGGCAACTAAGGCTGAGTTAGAATCGAGAGAAAAGACTCTTATTAAACAAGATGGTCTCTACATTGCTAAAAAAAGGAAGCCCTTGCATTTGAGAGGAGTGAGGTGAGCTCTTTGACTAAGACTTTGGCCAAAGAACAAGAAGCTCATGCTCTCACTAGGGAGTGTAGTGACCTCAAGCAAAAGCATTGTGGCTTAGTTGAAAATCATCAAGAGCTTGAGGCACAATACAACCTTCTTTGGGAGAGCAACTCACATCTCACTAAAGCAAATGATGCCTCTTCTCCATCCATTAGTCAAGGATGTGGAAAATGTTATAATCTTGATTTGAATGATTATTCCACTAACCTTGCCAACATGAAGGCCATGAAGAAGGAGATAGCAAGGCTCAACAATGTCATTTCAGTTTCTAGCAAAAATGACAAAGGCAAACTTGAGCCAAAGAAAATTCAATATAAGGATGGAAGGCATCCATCTACCAAGGATGGGCTTGGACACACTCAAGGAGGTAAAACCAATGGAAGAAAAACAGTGAAAGGTATTGAGTGTGTCAGGTTTGAGAAGAAGGGAAGCATTGGTGCAGATCAGCCTGCACAGACCGCGACAGTGTCAGGCTCCAGGTCGGCAGTGTCGCACCCCACTAAAGGGAAGGCTACCAGTGCTTCACCTGATCAAACCCAAGTTCATGCCAAGAGGGTGGCCAGGCAAAAGCAGGTTTCTCAGAAACCCAAGGACTCAATTTGGGTGGCCAAAAACAAGTTTGCATATCAAGTTATCAACCAAAGGCAAGGTCACCCCAAGGAAGCTTATCATCTTGCTATGTGTTAAAATGTAATGACCGTGGTAAAGTCATTGCAGAATTTGTAGGTGATGAGAAACATGATAAGAGAAGCATGAATGTTTGGGTTCCCAAAATTGTGGTAACTAACATGCAAGGCCCCAAGATTAATTGGGGACCTAAATCTAGGAACTAAATTGTTTTTGTAGGCATACTCCTTCGGTGGATCAAGTTGGGTGCTTGATAGTGGATGTACAAATCATATGACCGGAGAGAAGAGTATGTTCTCATCATATTCCCCAACTTCAAATGCAAGTGAGAATATCACCTTTGATGACAACTCCAAAGGGGAAGTGATTGGTCTTGGTAAAGTTGCTATCACTCTTGATCATTCTATCTCAAATGTTTTACAAGTGAATTCGTTGAGTTATAACTTGTTGTCCGTTTCACAATTGTGTGAAATGGGCTACAATTGTCTCTTTACGGATAAGGGTGTGGAAGTCTTTAAGAAGGAGGATTCCTCTATTGTCTTTACGGGTCGTTTGAAGGGCAAGCTTTACCTAGTTGATTTCAAAAAAAGTGAGGCTAAGCTTGAGACTTGTTTAGTGGCAAAATCTAGCATGGGTTGGTTATGGCATCGCCAACTAGCTCATGTTGGGATGAGGAACTTGGCCAAACTCCTAAAGGATGAACACATTCTTGGACTAACAAATATTCATTTTGAGAAAGATAGAATTTGTAGTGCATGCCAAGCCGAAAAGCAAGTAGGAGCACCTCACCCACCAAAGAGCATTGTCTCCACCAAGCAACCATTGGAGCTAATATACATGGATCTCTTTGGACCGGTGGCCTACATAAGCATTGGCGGTAACAAACATGGTTTAGTTATTGTTGATGATTTTACTCGTTTCACTTGGGTGTTTTTCATGTATGATAAGGCACAAGTGCAAGAAAAGCTGAAAACCTTCATTAGAAGAGAACAAAGAGAATTCGGTTTCCAAATCAAGAAAGTTCGTAGTGACAATGGAACCAAGTTCAAGAACACTCAAGTGGAGGAGTTTCTTGATGATGAGGGCATCAAGCATGAACTTTCAGTTCCATACACCCTTCAACAAAATGGTATAGTAGAGAGGAAGAACCGGACACTCATTGACATGGCAAGAACAATGCTTGATGAGTACAAGACTTCGGATATCTTTTAGGCCGAAGCTGTCAACACCGCTTGCCATGCCATCAACCGACTCTATCTACACAAGATCTTGAAGAAGACTTCATATGAGTTGTTAACCGGTAACAAACCTAAGGTGTCATACTTTAGAGTTTTTGGGTGCAAGTGTTTCATACTTAACAAAAAGCCCAAAACCTCTAAGTTTGCACCTAAAGTTGATGAAGGTTTTCTTCTTAGTTATGGATCAAATGAGCATGCCTATCACGTATTCAACAAGACCTTAGGGAAAATTGAAATCACGATAGATGTAACATTTGATGAATCTAATGGCTCTCAAGTGGAGCAAATTGATCAAGTTGTTGTAGGTAATGAGGAACCACCATGTAAAGCAATCAAGCATATGGTCATTGGTGACATTAGACCACAAGAAGTAAATGCCACAGAGGTGGAAGCTCAAGGTGCTGAAGCTACTACTCCCAGGATTGAAGAAGGTGGAGTGTAACACCCTAAAATTTGCTTCTTTTGAAATAGAGATAAAATGTCTTAATTATGTATTTTGTGCTCATGAAAATATAGGAAAATAAAAAAATTTCATTAAATTAAAGTTTATCATAGGGTTAGAAACATGTTGATGCATTCATGCCTTTGCATTTTCTTTACTCTGATGAGTGGTTTTGGTCGAATCAAAAGGGATTCAAAATATTTTGAAAATCAATTCGAAAATGATTTGGAAATAAAAGGAAATAGTCAAAACTCTTCCCTCCGTCCTTTCCATTCAGGCCCGGACGGCCCGCTCCACCCCCAGCTCGGTCTCTCCTTTCTCTTCTCCTGCAGGCCGGCCCAACTCGCGCAGGCAACTGCCCACGCGTGCGCCTCCCTCTTCCTTCCCACTAACCAGCCGGTCCCGCTGGTCAGCTCCTCCCTCAACCTCCCCTCCCTCTCGCTCTCTGTTTCGGGCGCGCTGCGCCGCGCCGTGCCGCGGGCGGCAACTGTCGCACGTCGCCCCGCTCCCACCCCTGACACCCAAAAGCGCTCGGCCCGGTAAACGCACTTTCCCGAACCCGATAGGGCCTACTTTGGCAACTCGGGGGACTAACCCAAGGAAGCAAACCGAGGGGGATGGGACTTTTTGGACTTGCTAATCCTCTCTCCACCCGGAGGTGAGATTCCACGAGCGGGATTATTTTCTTGTGGCTCTATGGAAGTATGGAGTTGCAGACGAGATAGATTATGTGATGTATTGCATGAATTAGTCCATGATGGCTCTCGACTTCTCTGGTGCATCTACCGTGTCCAGGATTCTAGAAAAATCTTGACTCACGAGCCTCGCCTCAAGCAGAACGAGGAAGCAGCGCCCAAGCGAGCGATGCGAGAGGGGGATCGACGCCCGGTGTCATCAGGCCGGGTTCCTTACCTCGTGGAAATCGGGTGGAAGCGAACATCGTATCCACGCCCGTTGGGCTCCCAAAGAGCACCGTAAAATTATGCGGGCGAGGCTGCCCCGTGGTTTTCCGGCCCATGGAAAACACAGGGATCCCCGCGTGGAATCGTGCTTCCAAAGTAGGCCTAAGAGGAGCCGCACACCCCTCCTTCATCCTCTTTCGCTTCCTCTCTGCTTCTGCCGCCGCAGAGCATCGCCGACGCCGAGGAGAACCAGCACCGGAATCACGCTACAGTGAAACCTCGCCGGCCGGAACCGTGCCTCACCGTCCGCCGTTTCGGAGCCATCACCGTATTCGCTCTGCGTCACGACGCCGATCCCGCCCTTCGCCCCGCAGAAGCCGTAAAAGCCTCGGTGAGCTTTGGATCGACCTCACGAAGTCGCCGAATCCCTCCTTTTTCTTGCTCTGCTTTCCTCAGCTCGCCTCTTCATTACGTGCAGGGAGACCCAGAGCAGAGCTCTCCTCTGGCTTCAACCAGTAACCCCATCGGCCTCGCTATTCAGTGCAACTCCATGCGCTCCGTCCGACACGCAAACACAAGAATGGCTGCCGCGTTGAAGCACCGGTCTAACTTGCTTCCTAGCTTGATGACATCATGTGATGTCATGTATCTGTTTTCTGGCCGTTTTCCTTTATAAAAACAAATCTAGGTATACAATGGAAATACTCATGTTCTCGTTATCGGCTTGTGGCATCATGGTTTGATCTATGGCCCAGATTTGGTGGCCCTATACCTTTAAAATTTCTTCTTAAATATCATAAATAATATTTTTAGAACTAAAATAAATTTGATAAATATTTTTAGTTGTTTATAAAATAATAAATGCTTAATGTTTTCCAACGATTCAAAAATCAATAAATCGTAGCTCCGTATCGACCCGTTTAAGTTGCGTTGGAATCGTAATGACATAATCTACGTGATCGTAACATTATTTAACATGTTTTGTGCCTCCAAATAAATTGATAATTCCATTAATGTATATGCAATGGTTTCCAAATTAAAAGAAACTTAGGCCTTTTCATCTTAGTCTTTTATACAGTTAGTTCTACCTTGTTTCTAAACCAAGTAAAGTTAGAATTAACTTAATTAAGATATTTCTCTGAACTATCTTATTCATGATTTATAATAATTAAAGTAAACAAGGCCATATCTTTTGCGACGTAGCTTTGTTTTTCGTGAATTTCGCATCGATGTGTTCGTAGTGATGCGTAGGTTCTTTTTATAAACCTTTTAATTTGTTTTATCACTGCTGGTGTACTGTTCTCATCATTGTTCATGTTTGCTCGTGTATGAATGCGTGGACGCTTGTGTGGTGCTCTCTTGTATGTCCAGTTGGTGAGTTTTGTGTGGTGATCAAGAAGAGGAATATTTTGGAGCTACAAGTCAACATAAGAAGGATCCAAGTTTAAGGCAAGTATAGCATGGGACCTACCTTGTTATCCTATTCACCATAATCATGATTTCATTTGCATGTGTTTAATTTGAAACATGTAGTATACTTCCATAGTATTGATATCCTTTACCTTGATTCCTATGGGTTATGCATATGGGTAGATTGCTAGTGCAAATCAAAATGATACATGATCCCTACCAAGTGTTATGATACTCTGTAATGGATGGATGAATTTGTTATTGGCAACTGGAACCTAACTTGAATGAGAAACACATGTGGGCAAAAGCTGGGATTAACAGTGCAGCCATGAGGGCTACATGGCTCTGGTTTTAGTCAGGTATGAGAGTATATTCGCGCATGTCGATAGTTCATGAAATTTGTCATTGACGAGTTGGTTGTCTGGTATGGCCTGGGTGGCTACCGCTGCGTGTGTGTACCATTGGGAGGAGACCTTACACACCCCTTGCCCGTGGATCCATAATGTCTATCGCTTGCCAGCAAGGCTCTTTGAAAAACTTCATAGTGAACCCTGCCGACCTTCCTTGGAAGAGGGTCAAGAGGCTAGCTACCTCAGGCGAAAGGGCAAATCACGACTCATGGGTAAAGTGCACAAACTCTGCAAAGTAATAAACTGATATATCAGCCGTGCTCACGGATACGAGAGGCCCAGAAAACTTACAGATTAATTGTAATCAACTTGTTGTACCTTTACTATTGTTCCTATTGCCAATAAGGTGTTGTTACTATGACTTACTCAGAGATGATAATGATAAGTGGGATCATTTGGGGCTTAAGCAGAACTTGATATTACTTGATAATTAAAATCTTGATTAACTAAAAGTGCTAAACGTAGTAAGCCAGTGTCAACCTTTTGAGCTTCATAACCCCATGTTATATTTGTTGAGTACGATATGTGCTCACGCTTGTTTTACTTTTCAACAATTGGATAAAAATTCCGGATGGGTACTAGATTGCAAGAGTTTGGAGAAGATAGGCTTGTGATCAACTAGTTAGTCGTCCCTGTGGAGTTGGAGTCTTCACCTGAAGATCAGAGTTGTCCTTCCGTTGTTTGATGTCTAAGGTTGTTTTCTTGATCTAATACATTATGTAATAAGTATTGTCTTTTGATATTGCCTTTATTTGTGGCTATATGTGAGATTGGACTTCCTGGGCTCACATATAATGTGTATCTGGTTTTGCCTTTAAAACCGGGTGCTAAATGGAGCAGCAGTGCTGCCTGGTCTAGCAGCAGTGCCAGACCCCAACACTGCCGAACTAGACAGCGGCACTGCCACTCCCCACAGAGAGGCAGCAACAAGCTGTTCACCTACAAGTCCAATGAACCTACAACCTATATTTGAAGACTATGAGTATGATGACCAAGCAGACCAACAAGAAGCCACAGAATACCCAAGATTGAGGCAAACAATTCAAAGAGATCATCCCATTGATAACATACTTGGGAGTCTCCAAAAGGGGATAACTACTCGTTCACATTTGGCAACTTTTGTCAATTTTACTCTTTTGTCTCCTCTTTGGAACCTCTCAAGGTTGAGCAAGCTCTTGATGATCTGGATTGAGTCATGGCTATGCAAGAAGAGCTAAATAGCTTTGAAAGGAACCAAGTTTGGTCCTTGGTAGAAAGATCAAATAACAATGTGATTGGAACCAAATGGGTTTTTCGAAACAAGCAAGATGAGCAAGGTGTGGTGACAAGGAACAAGGCAAGACTGGTTGCTCAAGGTTTCACTCAAGTAGAGGGCTTGGACTTTGAAGAGACTTATGCACCGGTGGCTAGACTTGAAGCAATCCGAATGCTTCTAGCCTATGCTGCCCACCATGATTTCAAGCTTCAACAAATGGATGTGAAGAGTGCATTCCTCAATGGTCCTATCCAAGAGCTTGTGTATGTTGAGCAGCCACCTGGATTTGAAGATCCAAAGTACCCACACCATGTCTTCAAGCTCCATAAGGCACTCTATGGGCTTAAGCAAGCACCACGAGCATGATATGAATGCCTTAAGGAATTCTCGATTAAACAAGGCCTTGAAATAGGCAAAGTGGATCCTACTCTCTTCACTCATAAAATTAATGATGATATCTTTGTGTGCCAAATATATGTCGATGACATAATATTTGGTAATACTAACCAATCCTTTTGTGATGAGTTTAGTAGGATCATGACTAAGAGATTTGAGATGTCTATGATGGGTGAGCTAAAGTTCTTCCTCGGTTTTCAAATCAAGCAACTTAAGGAAGGGACATTCTTATGCCAAACAAAGTACACCCATGATATGCTAAGAAAGTTTGACATGGTGAATGCAAAGTCAATCAAGACTCCCATGCCAACCAATGGATATATTGATCTTGATGAAGGAGGGAAATCCATGGACATAAAGGTATATCGTTCCATGATCGGCTCTCTCCTTTACTTATGTGCATCTAGGCCAGATATAATGCTTAGTGTGTGCATGTGTGCTAGATTTCAAGCTAACCCGAAAGAGTGCCACTTAGTGGTTGTTAAGAGAATCTTGAGATATCTAGTTTTCACTCCTAACCTTGGCTTGTGGTATCCTAAGGGCTCTAAGTTCGATCTACTTGGGTATTCGGATTCCGATTATGCCAGTTGCAAGGTAGACCGAAAAAGCACTTCGGAGATGTATCAATTCCTTGGACGGTCCCTAGTGTCTTGGAGTTCTAAAAAGAAAAATTGTGTAGCCATTTCCACCGCCGAGGCCGAGTATGTTGCAGCCAGCGCATGTTGTGCTCAACTACTTTGGATGAGGCAAACCTTAAAAGATTTTGAATGTCAATTCACCAAGATATCTCTTTTGTGTGATAACGAGAGTGCCATCAAACTCGCCAATAACCCAGTTAGTCACTCTAGAACCAAACACATAGACATCTGGCATCACTTCTTGAGAGACCACGAATTAAAAGGAGATATCGCAACTCGCCATGTGAGCACCGAAAAGCAACTAGCCGATATCTTCACTAAGCCCCTTGATGAGACAAGGTTTTGTGCTTTGCGTAGTGAGCTGAATATACTTGATTCTCGTAACCTGGTTTGAACTATAGCACACATTTGTTTGTCCACCTAGCGACATAGGCAAAACTTTGAAAAATTACTTAATATGTTTCAAAACCAATTATAAAAGAAACTTGTGTGTGTTGGTCATCGTGTGTAATGATGATTTGCTTACTGACCACCATATGTCAAAGAGTATGTGTCTACTCTGCATAAATATAAAGTATAGAAGTGGCATAGCTTCTCACTGCCTTGGTGGGCCAACAGTGTCGGCTCCTAGGTCGGAAGTGTCGGGGTGCCCGGCAGTGCCGGGCCTCGACCGCGGCAGGGTCGTGACTTGACTGCACCGAGCAGTCGGGTCTTGGGTTCTATCTCTCGGGCCCTCCTTTATTCTTTCACCCAGGCCCAAGGGGACTCCTCCCAAATCATACCCCTTTGTCCAGAACTCATCTCCCTCACCCCTTTCTACCCCAACGCGACCAAGGGAGCCCGGAGGTCCCCTTCTTCTTCCCGACGGTGCCGCTCTTCGGTGGTGCTGCCATTGGAGGAGGTGTGGAGGATCTTTCTCCATGCGTCGAACTCCATTCAAGCCTGCCCTTCTTCATCCTCATCTCTCTCTTTCAAAGGTAATAACTTGAAACCCTAACCCGGTTCGATCTATGCAATGTGCGGATTTTGAGATGGGATTTAGGTTCTTAGTAGTTGCATTATGTATGGTGATAAATCTCTAATAGTTAGATTCAATCAAAACCTAGATTCAATGGTGGATTGATGAAGCTAGCATTGGTGCTGTCTGCACCAGGCCGGCAATGTCGCGCCAGAGGCCGGCAGTGCCAGCCCCTTGGTTACAGCAATGTTGCCAAAGCTCCTACAATCAACCATAGACTCTAGTTTTTGGTTAAATCTCCCCATTAGAATTTCCAGTCACTATTCTAAGTGCAGCAACTTAACCTTCTCTCTTTTAAATGCATAGATGGAAGCCGGAGGACCAAGTGGTTCTAGAGGAAAGGGGCCAAGAACAAAGGCCCGGGCTAGCAGAGGAGGCTGAGGAGGAATCGATGATGGCCTGAGTCCTAGAGCAAGGATCAGGCAAGAGAGTGAATTGCATATGGCAGGCAGAACCATCAGGGAAGGTGCTTGCCCTGAGACACCTCCAGATGTTGGACTCTTTGATGGATCCTATCTTATTCCTCATACTGAGGAGGTGTTTGTCAGGGAACCACAGGACAGACGTGCAAGAGAAAGGGTAAATTATCAAAATCAATATCAGTCTGTCCAAGAGCAAAGAGCAATCAATCCTTATGATGTGCCAAAGGACATGGGAGTGGATTACAGGTTCTGGAACACTTTTCATTCAGAATTTTACTCCTTTGTTCTATTTCATGCAAAGAAGCCCAAGATTATAAATATGAAGTATGTTGATTGGGAACACCATGAGAACAAGAGGGATCCAGTGTTCGATAGAGTCATTGATCAGTGCAAGAATCTAGGCATGTATGACTGGATGGGTTTTTGGTGTGACTGGAACACTGAAATTATCCATCAATTTTTTGCCACCTACTTTCTTGACAGAGAAAATCATGTGATGCATTGGATGACTGAGGGCATGCATTATAAGTTGGACTATGTGACTTTTGCCCGTCTCCTTGGTTTTGGAGAGGATGATAGGAACTGCTCTAATGTCCATGATGAGAGATGGTTGACAAATGAGGAAATCTCTCCTCTCTACATCAAGCCTGAGGAGGCAGATAGTCTTGTGAAGGGGTTAAGGAGCAAGTACTACATCCTCAACAACCTCTTCCGGACCACTCTCTATCCAGAGGTGGGATCTGCATCCAACCTTTATGCATCAACAAAGAATGTGCTGCGAAGAATGAGAGGAGGTGCACCACCCTTTTCTGTATCTCGTTTCATTTAGGATGAGTTGTTCATTGCAGCAGATGATGCTAGGAAGGGGATTCCCTATGCACCATACCTCATGTTCATAATTGAGAGGGTGACTGGACATGTCTTTAACAAGGACACTATCCATGAGCCCTATAGAGGTGAAAAGGCAGTGCACTCCACAACTTAGGTGTCTCTGACCAGGAATAGGGCAGTAGCCTCAGATCGCCCTGAGTCCTCCACAGCAGCAGCTAGCAGAGGCAAGAAGAAAGACAAGTTTGGCAGGCTTTTGAAGAAGATCTTCACTAGCATTTTTTATGCAAATGACATTGCTTATAAGGCCAGACTTGAGATCAGAGAGCTTAGACAGGAGCAGGGCTTCAGACAGCTATCTCCACCTCTTCCTCCACCAGACCTCAGTAAGGAGTCCAGCTTTGGCTCAGACAATGAGGAGGATGAGGATGATGATGATGAGGAGGAGATTTAGGAGGAGCAGCCACCGAGACGTAGTGCTCGCGCTAGAGCTCCTAGTGTTCACTTCACCGATTCTCCTGATGATGACCATATGGATGAGGATAGAGACTAGGTTGTATTCTTTTTGCTATGTTTTTCTTTTCTTTTTGGTGACTTGTTGCCAAAGGGGGAGAATTACTAAGTAAGGGGGTACAACAAATCTTCGACGGTCATGGAGGAGCATCAACTGTTGGGCACTTTGATCTATCTTTGTTTTAGTTTGTGAGATGAGAGAGCAACAAAACTATTTTATTGTAATATTGCCACTCTAGTACTTGAGTTGTGTTATTTGTGGAAATGTACTCTCTCATATATATCATGCTTGTCTCTGTGTGCATTTAGTTTACATTTATATCATGTTGTGTGGTCGTGCTTGTACTTCTGCAGCCTTGCTGTTTGCAGTCAGGCCGGCAGTGTTGGGCCTTGGCGTGGCAGTGCCGCTCTGCTGCTGATAGCAAAGCACTCTGATTTGTGAGACAGGTTCGTGTGTATCACGTATATATTTGTGACACCTTGTTTCTGCATCCCACAACAGCCATGGATGTAGGGGAGCCCTATTTCAATCCAATGTGTGAATTTTGGCTTTTCATGCCAAATTGGAAATTCAAATTCCTATTCACACATTTAGGGGGAGCTC
This sequence comes from Microstegium vimineum, assembly GCA_022036555.1. Taxonomy (NCBI): domain Eukaryota; kingdom Viridiplantae; phylum Streptophyta; class Magnoliopsida; order Poales; family Poaceae; genus Microstegium; species Microstegium vimineum. The sequence goes on along the minus strand of CM039120.1, from coordinate 22,409,993 downwards.
CTACACCCATGACTTGCATCGTCTCAGATTAGTATTCCACTTTTGTAAGTTTTAACTGTGTTGTCATCAATCACCAAAAAGGGGGAGATTGAAAGTACAATCAAGCCCTAAGTGGGTTTTGGTGACATGACAACATAATTAGAGGACTAATGAGACTCTTCAAGTGTGACAAGCAGGTTGAAAGAAAGGAGGTTGATGAACAGGTTGGCGGACCCCTCCAATTACAAAAGTGTATGGCAACAAGCTCAAAGGACTTTATTTCTTTTATACTTCGAATTTGAGTTAGGTATGTCGTACTATTAAGAGGGATTCAATACGCATGCCAACAAGTGAACCAAATGATATATCCATTCATACATCTCACACCTCCACATACATAGTAGGCAAAACAACCAGGTATTCCAATCTATCATCCTTGTTGTTTGTGCTAGGCCGGTAGTGCCGGGCTTCAGGCCTGCAGTGCCGCGTAGTTCGGCACTGCCGCGCCTCTAGGCCGGCACTACCGCGACTTGAATTCAGACCATTGGCAGTGAGGGGGTATTTCCTTACCTCCTCACTCCTCCCAACGGTAACTTTGCTCATTCGCTTAGAACCATTTCGTGAAACGGTTTGAGAAGCTCCCTTCTTGCTCTCCCTTCTCCCTTGGTGCTCCAACTCTCTCCTCCATTGATTTCCACTCAAATCTTTGAGAGATTGAGCCTCCAAGCTTGAGAAGAATCTTCTCCCTCGGATCTTCAACTCCTAAGAGCATTTGGTTTGCGTGGTGGCCGGCGGTTTGAGTTCGTTACTCTTGGAGCATTGCTCCTAGCCAGCTAGGCGTCACCCTTGAGCTTGCCTCCTTTGTGTGACTGCCTAGGGAGGTTTGTAACACCCCATATTGCTAATACATCCCCCCTGATCTCAAGAGTTCATTCTCTTGACTTGAGACCGACGAAAGAGCTAGCCTTTGTGGTGAGCTTGAGCCTTGTGTGGCGCACCTCAACAACGTGGACGTAGGCAAGCCTTTGTGGCGAGCTGAACCTAGGCCCGGTCCTGTCAACTTATAGACCTGGAGCGAAGCTATAGTGATGGGCCCTTTTTTTTACTCAGAACCTATGGGATTCCGCTCGAACCTTTTGGCAGCGATGGCCCCTTTAATACCACTCTTATAATATAATGACGATTCTAATATATGTAATGTATAAAATATATTATTATGAAACAAAGTACACATCTTCTCTTAATTTTAAATTTTCTTATAACATTTACTGCTACGAAATCATTGATAATGGTCTCAATATCAATTTCATCTAATAATTTTTTTCGATGCATAAAGTTGCTAAATCATTTAATCTTTCTTGGATACAGACCTCAAATAATTTTTCAATAATTTTAGCTTTGAAAAGATTCTTTCAGCGGAGGCCACAGTCACATGTATAATGAATAAGATCCAATAAGCTATAGAAATATTAGGATAACAATCCACTTATGTGACAAACTCAAAAATCTCCATAGCAGATTATTAACTTATCTGGCAGATAAACTATATAATAGCTAACTCAGAAATTAGGTTATTTACATCAGTATTAGACGAACCATCGAAGAGAAGGTTTGTGCAAATGGTCGTCCTTTAGATCAGCTTCATCCAATGCACGAAGGTTGCATGCTGGAACAAAGTCAGCTGCGCGGCGGAAGGGCACGCGAGTCGACAGTTGAGTCGACGCGTACTCGGTAGTTGAATCGACGCAGACCTCTGCCTACGAAGGTAGGATGTCCCCTCGTGGATAGGCAGGGAGCTATTCTTTTTTATTAGGCTGAATACAGACTACTTGAAAGGACCTGATTGGCCTAGAGGGGGGGTGAATAGGCCTGTTTAAAATTCAACTCGACACTTGCTATCAGTCACAGGCCGGCACTGCCGGGCTCAGGGCCGGCACTGCCAGGGTGGCCGGCACTACTGGGCTAAGAGCAGCAGTGCTGGTCACCTGAACAGATTTCAACACAATTCAAAAAGTAAAGAATAAATGTAAATTGTGGCTGAATCAAAACCTTCCTAGAGGTGTAGGAAACATCTAGCACCATTTGAAAGTGGTAGCAACACACCCTTGAAGTAGATCGGGTCCAAACCCTAGAAATCACCTTGCACACAATATATAACAAAGTAAAGTAACAAGCACACGGTGACACAAGGATTTATCTCGTGGTTCAGCTCGCCACCAAGGCTTGCCTACGTCCACGTTGTTGAGGTACGCCACACAAGGCTCAAGCGCGCCACACAAGGCTAGCTCTTTCCTCGGTCTCAAGTCAAGAGAATGAACTCTTGAGATGAGGGGCAATGTATTAGCAATATGGTGGTGTTACAAACCTCCCTTGGATGCCACACAAGTTGGCAAGCTCAAGGGCGATGCCTAGCCGGCTAGGAGCAAAGCTCCAAGAGTAACAAACTCAAACCGCCGGCCACCACGCGAACCAAATGCTTGTAGGAGTGAAGATCCGAGGGAGAAGCTTCTTCACAAAGCTTGGAGGCTCAATCTCTCAAGAATGATTGGAATCAAAGTGGGGAGAGAGGGAAAGAGCACCAAGAGAGAAGGGAGAGCAAGAGAGAGCTTCTCTGTTCTATTTTTTTTTTTGAAATCTGAGAATTGGAATGGCAGAACTAGCCGTTAGGGGAAGTGAGGAGGTGTTTAAGTACTCCTCACTGTAGCTCGGCACTGCCGGCCTGGGCAGAACAACAAAGGAATGATCTTCAATAAGCTGGCTGATTTGCCCACTTTGTATGTGGAGGTGTGAAGTATATAGATAGATGTTGCATTTGGTTCACTTGTTGGCATGCGTGTTGAATCCCTCTTAATAGTACGACATACCTAACACAATTTCAAAGTATAAAAGAATTTAAACTCCTTTGAGCTTGTTGCCATGCACTTTTGTAATTGGAGGGGTCCGCCAACCTGTTCATCAATCTCCTTAAGTTTAACCTGCTTGTCATACTTGTAAAGTCTCATTAGTTCTCTAATTGCGTTGTCATGTCACCAAAACCCACTTAAGGCTTGATTGCACTTTCACTACTATACTTAATTACGGAGTACTACTTAAGTATTTGGGGATGGGCCCCCTGGCCTCAAGGGCCCAGTGCAGCAACACAGCTCGAACCGCCCCTCGGCCGAGCCTGGCTGAACCACGGGTCAAATCTTGTGTCAACTTGTGATTGTCTCTCTATTTTGATATATATTGCTCTCAAGTTGATTTCTAGGGTTTGGACCTGATCTACTCGGTGGGTGTGTTGCTACCACTTTCAAGTGGTGATAAAGGTTCCCTACTCTACTAGGAAGGTTTTGATTCAAGCAGAATTTCCATTTCCATTATAGTTTTTGAAATGTGCAAGGGTATGTCCAGCTGACCAACATTGTCGGCCTAGAGTCCAGCAGTGTCGGGCAGCCGCAGCAGTGTCGGTCCTGAGAGTGGCAGTGTCATGCTTGTACTGACAGAAGCTTTGAGATTTATTTTAAAGAGGACTATTCACCCCCTCTAGGCTTATCAGGTCCTTATAGGACTTACAGGGTGAATATCGCTTTTGAAAACCGTTTTCTCCTTCGGTTCATTTTCAGCCGAGCCATTTTCTGCCACCGCCTGCCCTAGCTCTGCACGCTCGCCCACTCCTATGCGCCCTCGCCGATCGTCGGACCCCCCTTCACCGCCGGCGAGCCTGCCCTGCCTTCTAGCACCTCCGCGCACTCCTTTCCTCTTTTGCGTGTGCGTTTTCAGCCACATGGAAGGCCCCTCGCGCCACCCAAGGTGCTGCTGTGATTGATCTGCTCAGTGGAAGCCTCCTCCTCCCAGGAACCCAGCAGTGGATCATCCTTCATCTTCTCAGATTTGTGAAGGTGATCCCTTCTTTCCTTGATTCAAACCGACTGATCCTCTTTCTTAGGGTTTGATCAAGATTCAATTGCCTCTATCCAAAGCTCATTCTCCTTTCTTGTATTTGCTTAGGCGTGTGGATTGAACTGAAATCGATCGAGGACTTACCCCTTCTCTTGTGTTTTGGTCACTCAGCTTAAGGTATGATGGCAGATGCGATTCTTTTCTTATACAATTCATGTTATCCATAGATCTCCCTCACCCCTAGTTACATTGCTTATTGGTTATATATCCCATCTATCTATCGTATAGGGTCTGAGATCAGAGGCAGTGGCAGTGAACTCGGGGCAAAGCCCGCGAGTAAGGAACGAGGCAAAGCCTCGAGAGGACAGTCCAGGGCCGGTGTGCCACTATTGCAGTGTTTTTGTTAGTGGATTTGTCTATTGCTCAGTTGTCAGTGGTAGTGGCTCTTGTCAATGGCAGTTGATCTTTCCACGACAATTTTTCTCAAGCTTAGCAATGGCACCAACGAAGAACGCAGGCCCGGTCCCTAGCAGTGGTGGTGACCCTCCACCTTCACCGCGCCCACCCACTAGTCGTGTAAGGGGCAAGGAGAAGGTTGTATCAAGGAAGCGCAGAAGACCACTAATGGATCCAGACTCAGTGGCAACTCTAGCAGCAACAAAGGCAGCAGAGGCAGTTGAGCAGCGTGGATGTCGCGCCGGCTTGAGGATCGGTTCCTCTCCTTGCTGTGGAGCGCGTCGTGAGTCCCCCTCTCACAGAGGCAGAGGATGCCCTAGAGACAGAGCCCCCAGAGGCTACTGAGACAGAGCAGACAGAGGCCACGTGCCACTCTTCAGTGTATGAGCTCATGGCGAGACGAGTCACTCGTTCTCGTGGCTCGGGACCCCCTAGGCCCGATAGTCCACCTGGACATGGTCTGCCAGACCCAGTGAGACACCAGGTCAGGGTTCTCTCGGCAAAGTAGATTCACACTTTGAAGTTCACTGACTTTCAGACTTGGTTTCCCGCTCAGAGGGACCCTCGTGCCGGCTCAGCGTTCTACACTATTGTGCATGAGGATTTCTACCGAGCGTACATCGAGACCGATGCTCCACTACGGGCACACCGAGTGTGCCCGCTTCAACGCATAGAGAGTGTCGGTGGTCCAGATATAGCCCAGCATCTTTAGTACCTACAGGGCTTGACCAGTTTACTGGGATGTGGTGGCACCTACCAGGAGGACTGGGTGCGTCAGTTTTACGCCTCACTGTGGATCTCTCCAGACCACAAGTTCTTTCACTATGGATTCAGAGGTCGTGACTACAGAGTTACTACTACCAGGTTCCGAGAGATTTTCCACCTTGAGGCCTCTGAGACGAGGATACACAGCTTGTGCTACGGTCACCAGGAGGCACCTCGTCAACCTCACGATAGAGCAGTGTCGTCTACAGACTTTGTGCGGCCTTGCTTCTTGCAGCCGTTCGGAGAGGGCTCTAGTCGCACTCCGCATGACCTCATGCCGCTTGCCCGCACTCTTCACGCGACACTGAGGCACACCATCTTACCTTGAGTAGGAGCCCAGAACACACTGACCCAACTACAACTGTGGCTTCTAGCTCACATCATGAGGATGGAGAAGTTTGACATTTGGGATTTGCTTGTCAGTGAGATGGAGGACATCATAGCCGCAGGCTTCAGAGGACACTGGTAGTTTCAGTACGCTCATTGGATATCCTATCTGATGATTTCTCGAGCTGGGTCACGCTCAGTGCTTACTACTCTGACTCGGTTAGCTATTGTGTTTCCAGAGTATCAGATGAGCCAGCTAGTCATTCACGGTAACCTACCTTGTCCCAGACGTGCTCAGGGTCCTCACACTCGATAGACAGGGATTCCACTACAGTCTGAGGAGTAGCAGGATGCTACTGTTGAGAGGCTTGCAGAGTTAGAGCTTGCCGACCTCGATTCTTAGATCGATGCAGCTACTGACGACACCTACAGAGAAGACTTGGCTTCTGATAGTTCAGACGATGACTATCGGCCAGTCCCCGAGTACGCACCCAGGTCTCACGACCACGAGGCCGGTGGGTCAAGTGCAACTCTAGCCTCAGGTTCTTCAGAGGCCAGTGTTCTCTCTATCCTGTCCAGGATGCAGGATGAGCAGGCTAGACATGCAGAGGAGCAGCGTCGTCAGGCTGTGGAGGTTCGCAGACTTGCATCCCAGTACCTAGCCGCTCAGGCTCAGGCACAGGCCCGACATGATGAGTTCCAGTTGCAGTTTCTTGTCTTCCAGAAGCAGCAAGCCGAGTCTCAGTGATAGGCGATAGAGTTACTCAGTAGGCTTCTCGAGTCGAGCTCCGGACCTTCCGTCAGCCCACAACTTCAGTTGCAGCTACCCGAGACGTCCCAGCAGCCGCAGTTTACCTCTCAAGCTCACACTCCTCCTGTCGTGGTACCGACTCCCACTTTACAACCCAGTGGGCTTCAGAGTCAGGCACCAGTTTTTCCCGTCTACCAGACGCCGATGACCCAGGTGTCATCATGGCTAGCCTCTCCCGGAGAGTTTCAGACATGTTTCACACCTATCCGGGGGGCTACCATAGAGGAGGCGACTCGTGACCTCATAGCGTCTTACAAAGAGATCACCGGTGAGGACTCACCCGTCAGCACAGCATAGCTTGACACTCAGCCTACAGAAGTCCCTCCACCAGCGACAGGCACACACTTGTCCTCAGTTACATCGTCAGAGATTGGATCGGGCAGCTTGCATCAGACTGTCACCACACCTCCTCTCATCGTCGTTACTACTGAGGCGACAAAAGTGGCAGTCAAGGCTGGACATCTAGAGACACCAGCTCAGTCAGAGAGTCAGCTTGCAGCGGATGCAGCAGCAGTCACAGTTGCAGTATCTCCACCACCTCAGCTTCAAGGTCAGCCAACAGAGCTTATTGCAGCAATCACTCTTGTAGCCCTAGCAGCGACACCTTCTCCTCCGCCTCGAGTCTACACTCGTCGGGTCACTGGACCCACTCCTACGGAGGCAGAACCGTCTGAGGCTCCTGTTCAGACAGCTTCATCGTCTGAGCCTCAGGGGGAGTTGGGAGAGACAACTTCAGCTTCAACTTCACAGTCAACAGTTCTAGCTCCCGAGGACACCCCAGTTGAGCCTTCACACACAGAGTCAGTGCCAGACACTCAGGGTGCTGAGTTAGATGATTCAGATCTTCAAGAGTTCATCATTCTCGATCGAAAGGTTGCAGCTTCCTCGGCTCCACCCCCAGCTCCAAATGCTTAGTGTTGGTGCTAGACGCCAAAGGGGAGAGAGAGTCGAGTATCAGAAATAGGGGAGGGATTTGATCTTACTTGTGTGATCTTACTTGTGTGATTTATATTCCCCGTACTCATTCATCATGTCTACCTTTATGCATTTGTTTGTGTGATGATTGTGAGATACTTGTGCTTGTGATAAACTCTTGTTTTGATCTAAGATATCTTGTGAGTTGTCACTTGGTTCATGATATGTCTCTATTCTCTATTGGTTGAGCTTCCGCGCCATACTTTGATATCTTGATGAGAATATCATGAAAGGTACTCTGAATCTATTTCATATCTATGAGTACCATATTTGTGGCTAGGCTTTGATGAGCAAGTTTCATTCACTCTTATTCACTAACCCTTGCTAAAACCAACCATGTCACTTGAAATCCTAACCATTCATCTCTTATATCTTATACTCGAGGTTTATTGTCGTCAATCACCAAAAAGGGAGAGATTGAAGAATCATAACCCTATTGGTTTTGATGATTAACGACAAGTAAAAGATTATTATGGCTAATGTGTGTTTTGCAGAGGCTATGCATAGCTTAGCCATAGTGATCAACATGAATGGACATCAATGGTTATCACTTAGCCCCCAAGATGGATACCGTTTCGGATTTCAAAGAGTCATGATAAAGACTCTAGAGTGATAGGACTAAGTTCCATAAAGAGATGAAGGCCACTTAGCTTAGTTAGGGCTTTGTTTGATCTTCGACCGTACTATAAAGAGGGGTTGAGACTAGTAGCTCGACTTAGGAGAGCTTCACAATTTAGGTGTGGTGCACACTTGACTTCCTTAGCTCTAAGCAAGCCTATGGTGACCGTAAGATAGCCTAGAACAACTTCCAAATTCATCGCGACGAAAAACGAAGTTGAGAGAGGCAAGTTCTGGGCGATGGACGCTAGAAACCGTGGCGTCGGACGCTGTCTGTCACGTCAGGCAGAGGCGTCGGACACTGGGGTGTTTGCCCCTGAGCGTCCGTCGGCCTTCTAGTAAGCCTCAGTTTTGCTCGAGAGATTTGGAGTGCGACGGACGCTGTTCGTCGGGTTGGCATCAGACGCTGGGGCAGCGTCCGTCGGCCTTCCAGAGAGGGTTGTTTTTAGCCAGTCGCGTCGGACGCTGGAGTGCAGCGTCCGTCGCCCTTGCGATGGAGCGTCCGTCGCCCTTTCGAATGAACAAGAACTAGCCGTTGGGCAGGGTGACGGAGCATCCATCGCCTAGGCGATGGAGCGTCCGTCGCCAACTTAAGTTGTCAGTTTTCTTCAGCCCGAGGCATTGCCTTTTGCTCATTTCAGTTGCTGAGTTGCTTGAGAAGGTTGGGAAGAGAGCAAGAGCCCTAGAGAGAGAGTGATTTGCGAATTCATTCATCCATCCTCTCCCTAGTTCATCCAACAGTTCAAGTGTGCATCCACTCTAGTTGTGAGGCTTGATTGAGTCAAGTGAAGATCAAGGCTTGTTACTCTTGGTGATTGACATCACCTAGACGGTCCGGTGGTGCTCAGAGGAAGGTGATCGCTGGAGGATTGTCGGCGGCCCTTCTCCATCGACTTGTGATCAGTTGTGCATTCACCGAGCCGTAGTGGCGAAGAACCAGCCCGTACAGAGCACTCATCCCTTACGCGAGATTGAGGGGGAGCAATACCTTGCGAGGTGCTCCAATGAGGACTAGGGGGGAGTGTCGACTCCTCGATACCTCGGCAAAACGTAATCGTGTCAAGCTTTCTATCCCTAGCTGCTTAATAACACATTATTTTCTGCATTGTCCTTATTTTCTTTGACTTGCTACCGCTTTCTAGCTAGGACACACAATCGGTAGGCAGTAGGGGGTAATTGATATCGATAGGATTTCATATTTGATTTAGAAATTTGAAATAAGCCCAATTCATCTCATCTTGGACATCTTGATCTTTTCACACCTCTCTCTATATATATATGGTCGATTGAGATAATATCTATCCAATCATAAAAAAAACACATCTACTATAACTCTTTACTCTCTCTTCCAACCCTCCTATGGTTCGGCACCTCTCTAGATCAATTTAATTGATTACGTCGCGTTCTTCCGCGTTGCAGGTTGTGCGCAACCTCTTGACCATCCAAAGCCTACTGATGTGTGATCCAGAACCCATCCGACGTCAATAGTCATATTAACAAACTAGATTTGCACTGAACTAGTAAAACAGAAAAAACACCTTTCGTTATATGAATCCAAAACAGAACATACCGTGTCCAATTTATGGCTTTACCAAAAGTTCAACCTAAAAAAATAGGGCCAAACTTTTGATCTTTGGCAAGGAAAATGAACTGTAACATGGTTAACCGTCTTTTGGTACTATGTTGATGAGTTGTGCCAAGCCGTGGCACGTTGTGGTCATTAAACAAACATCCTTAGTTTTCTTGTAAAGTAAAAAAAAAAATATCAAATAAAATTGTACTCCCTCCATTCCAAATTGTAAGTCATTCCAAGAATCTTGCAGAGTCAAAGTTTCTCAAGTTTGACCAAATTTATATAACAATATAATAATATTTATGATGTCAAATAAGTATCATTAGATTCGTTATTAATTATATTTTCATAGTATACCTATTTGATGTTAAAAATCTTTATAGTTTTGTCTATAATTCTTGGTCAAACTTGAGATGCTTTGACTCTCCAAGATTTTTGGAATGACTTACACTTTGGGATGGAGAGAGTAATTTTTTTTACAAATTATTTAGGGAAATAGTTTTTGTCATACGTCATGATTGCACGATATGAACACGTACCAGAGGGGAAAACGAAAACGGGCGGGAAAGCAAGCGGCACTTTGGCGCCAATCTGCGAAACGTGAAAAATGATACGGTACTATAATTCCAACCCCCGTTTGCCTGCGTGTCGCATCCAATCTGCACCAGGGTTTTCTAAACCGTTCCGGTTACCGACAAACCGTCCCGGACCGGTTCGGTTTCAGTACTATTTTGAATTCAAATTTCAAATTTGAATTTCAAAAAATGAAAAATTCTGAAAAAAATCCTAAAAATAGTTCATGATTTATAGAGTCGAATGGTGTAAAAAATTTTCAAATTAGAGTTCGGTTGCTATTTTTTTGACGTGTTTAAGTTTGAAAAAAAAAAGAAAAAAGAAAAAAAACGGTCGGCCCGTTAAGGGCCCATGCGGCCTATTTGGTCCTAGCGCCTCATACAAGGGGGCTGTCGGGGGGGGGGGCTGTCGGCTCCCACAACCCTATCCGCCCGCTCCCCTCCCCATTCCGCCCGAGCGCCGCCCGCATCCGCCCCCGCGCCTCGGTTACCGACCGGTCGGCGGCGGTTACAGAGGGGATTTGGTCAGTAACCGCCCCCGCCGCCAGACCTCCCTCCCCCGAGAGGTTACCGACCGGGCGCACGGTAACCGCCCGGGTTCCCTCGGTAAGCTTTTTTTGTTTTGTTTTTTTCATTTCTTTGCATTTGTAGATGTTTTAGTTGTAGGATTTAGTTATAACAAGCTTTAGGATGTAGGATTGATGGAGTATAGGATGCAGAAAATATTTATTATAGGATTTAGATAGGATTTGACTTAGGATGTATATAGGAGTTAGGTTTATTTGGTTTAGGATTTAGGATTTGCGGTTGGATTTGCTTTAGGATGTATATAGGATTTAGGATTTATGATTTTATTGATATAGAATTTAGGATTTAGGTAGGATTTAGGTGTATGTTAGGATTTAGGTTTATTTGCAGTATGATTTGATGCATGTGTTCGATTTGTTTGTGTTGTCCATTTGTGCAGGAAGATAATGCCGAAAGACGTGGTATGGGAGCATGGTGAGAATCTTGCTCCCAGTTGGAGATGCAATTACTGCCGTACACAAAAAGTCGGGGGTGGTGCTTCCCGATTGAAGCAGCATTTGGCTGCGCGCGGGACGGAGGTGATCCACTGCAGCAAGGTGCCCAAAGAAGTCTGGGAGTACTTTCAGCAGGACATCGACAGAACTAGGCAGGCAACTAGTGACCGCTCTCGGCAGAGGGTTGCACGAGAGGCTGCTGCAGCGGAGGGCAACCACCCCCTTGACGATGGCAAATACGAGGCTCAGTTGCAGGCAGTATTTAATCAGTCCAGAGCAGAATATGAGTACCAAGAGGGGGTGCAGCGGAGAGGAGGCGCTTACGAGCGTGGAGGTGGCAGTGGTAGTGGTACTGCTTCGTAGGGGGGCAATCCTTCACAGAGGATGTTTCGGAGGTCTGCTTCACAGAGGCAGACCCCTGCGGCGGTGGATGACTACAACTTGGCAGCTGGTACGAGGGGTGGACTGAAGCAGATAAGGAATGATACAGGATCATGGACGCAGAGGGCAAGGAACGCGAAGGACGCAATTGGGAAAGCTTGGGGAAAGTTTTTGCAGGAATCCCCGGGAGACAGGTGGACATCCGTACTTTGTTAGTGCGGTCAGGGGACGCAGAAGTGGGGTAAGTATATACTTGGAGACCTATGTCATTACGTATATTTCTCTATTCTCATGATTCGCTTACGATTGTAGGTGAAGGCATTGCGTCACCCAGGGGAAAGGATATAGATGGGAAGTACCTCGATCAGAACGAGAAGGACTTGCAGAGCCGGTACGCAAAGTTTCAGGACGAGTGGCCCATGTTTGGGGTCACGTTGATGTGTGATTCGTGGATGGGCCCGACAAGAATGAATGTCATCAATTTTTTGATCTATTGCAATGGTGTCATGTGGTTCCACAAGTCAGTTGATGCGACTGGCAGAAGCCAAGATTCATCTTATTTGTTGGGGGTACGTCCAAAATATTGTGCCAGTTCACATGCACTATGTTTTCTCGGTTCCACTAAATGTTGTGCCTACTTGTGCAGCTGATTCGCAAGGTGGTTGAGGAGATAGGTGCTGAGCATATCGTGCATATCATCACGGACAATGGCGCCAACTTCAAGAAAGCATGCCAGAGATTGAACGAGGAGTATGAGCATATTGTTTGGACACCTTGCCTTGCACACACCATCAACTTGATGCTGAAGGACATTGGTCAAAGGCCGGAGCATGCAGGTATGATCTCTGTATGCAAGCGCATTTCAACTTGGCTGCACAACCATGGCCAGTTGAATGCAATGATGAGGGAATCCATTGGTGGTGAGTTGGTCAAATGGAATTCCACTAGGTTTGGGACCAACTACATGTTCATGGAGAGCTTCCATCGGAAGCGTGATCGTTTTATGGAGTGGATGGGATCTCCCGAGTTCTTGCATAGTAGGTGGGGAAAATCCAAGGAAGGACATTATGCTCACGCAAGATTGTCTAGTATACAGTGGTGGGATGGACTTAAATACATCATCGATTTAGTGACACCAATTTACAGGTTCCTTCGGTTCGCTGATCAAGATAAGCGACCTAACCTATGTGACATAGTGTACAACTTCCAAGAGTGCAAAAAGGAGATGGAGACCTTCTTTGGAACAAATGTCCAAACATGGCATGAGTACAAGGCTATCATGGATGACAGGATTGCGGACGTGTACTATGGCACGCATGTGGGCCCAGGTGCGATCATAACCATTGTTAAAATAGCAGTCTCTACATATTGAGTATTTACCATATGCTAATTTATCGTGCATCGTATGTTGCAGCTGCTGTCCTGAACCCAAGGCTTGTATATCGTTACAATCCAACTCCGCAAATGTTTGGTGGCCTCAGGGAAGCATTTGGGAAAATGACGGATGTGCATACCGCTGTCTTGGCATTACAGGAGGCAGAAACATTCCGCCAACACCTTGGGGAGTTTGGCACTGAGCTGACCATGAAAATGGCCATCGACCCCAAGACAACCCCATGTAAGAGTACTTTTGAACTCATTTTTTGTCTTTTTGAGCGCATACCTAACATAATGGGTTCCACTTGCAGCTCAATGGTGGTTGTTGTTCGGCAGACGCACTCCAAATCTGCAAAAACTTGCGTTGAGGCTTGTTGGACAATGTGTATCCTCCAGTGGATGCGAGCGCAACTGGAGTACATTTGCCTTAGTGCACACGAAGGTTCGGAATCGCTTGTCCCACAAAAAACTGAACAAGCTAGTGTATGTGAACTACAACCTTCGCCTGCGACTCGCGGATGCCTCTGGACCACCTAGGCGTGAGGAAGAAGACTTCATTGACCAGTTCATGCAGATATCCCTTTACGATAGGGATAATCCGGTTCGAGACTGGATGGAGTATGGCAGATCCAACAAGGCTCCAGTTCTCGACGAAGAAGATGAAGAAACGAACATCCCTCTTCCGTCCCATATTGTGAGGTACGTTGATGTGACTTAGCCACTAACGAACCATACTTTTAATAATATGATTCATTCTTTGTGATGACAGAGACCAAGTGGGCCCCGACGATCTTGGGCCCATCAGTGATTGGGCCCGTAGACATGTGGGTGACACGCATCTTGGCAAAAGAAAATACCAGACGGGACCTAGGCAGGAGGACCCCAAAAGCCAGAAACGAAAGGGGAAGTGTTGACACCGTTTTTCAGCACGTGTCAAATGAGCCAAAAGCTTGGCTGGTCAGCGGCCATTCTCCATCGGCATCGAGAAATCGTGAATCAGTATTTGCCGATGAGAGTATGCTGCGGGAAGACTAAGTGTATTGCCGATGGAGGGCGAAGATTTTGGATGTTGCCGATGTCGATTGCTGATAAGCTTAATGGGTGAAGTCAGGTAGACTGGGCTGTAAAGTTGCTGTTGTCGATTGCCGATGAGGAGACATTGCCGATTGCCGATGAAGAGATGTGCCGATTGCCGATGAGGAGACATTGCCAATTGCCGATGAAGAGTGGTTGCCGATTGCCGATAGGTTGGTGAAGACAGTTCAGTACAAGGTTGCCGATCGGGAAATATTGCCGATGCTGATGGGCATGAGGTGCCGATAGAGTGACAGCGCTCAATGTCAACAGAAGGCTGCCGGTGGTTAAAGAAGGAAGTCGCGGATTAAAGGGATCTGCCGATGGAAAGTTTCCATCGAAGGGAAGACATAGGGAAACTGGTAATTTTGTACCAGTATCATTATAGCAATTTGAGTCCGACTCTTGCATGAGTCGTTTGTTTTCCTTTAAAATAGGTATGTTTGTTTAGGAAAATAATGTTATTGTTTTAGATCCGACTCCTGCGCGAGTCAGTTTCCTTAAAGTTAGAAGTTTGTTTTAGGAAGGATACGAGTCGTGTCTTTGTACAACTCTCCATGCGGGAGTATAAATATGTGCCCAAGGGCTATGTGTATGAATCAATCCAATATCAAACAAACCAATTTTACTCTTATTCTACTTTTTATCGCAATTTACCTTTATTGCATTAGTTATAGCTTTTCAATGAGTTCTTCAAGCTTCGACGGGCTGCATCACCCTGATCTCCGTCAAATCCTTGCAAGTTCCGCATGGGAGTACCTCTGAGCCTTGGCATCCGGGTGCATCGCTGTTGCCTCGTTCAGCTCTGCTCTAGTTATCTTGATCAAGCCTCAATCCCAGCATCCGGGCGCATCGCCGTTGTCTGGATTGGATCTTGCTCTAGTTATCGTCCTTGTCGATTAACTGGTCAAATCGACTGGCACGCCTCCGGATACCGAGCTTTGGGTAATAGCCCGAGGTGTTCGCAGATCCTGACGCTTTTTGTGTCAACACCTCTTTTGGCACGCTCGGTGGGACAAGATTGTATAAATCTTATATCTATCATGACTGATCTAAGGAGTGTCATTGAAGTCTCCACAGCAGAATCTGACAAATCATCAGAAGCAGGCTATGGAGCAGGCAATGGAGGAGTACAAGCGGTTGTATCTCAAATCCTTCAGCCTAAACAGAATCGGCAAAGCAGTCCAGAAGCAAGATCCGCTGTCGCCACCGCAGGTCACTTTCAACGCCGATCCTGGTAAAATACAAGAGACAGTTAATTCTGCATTAAATAATGTATTAATTAGTCGATCCAATGTGTTGTCCGATACCGTATGCAATGCTGTCAAACAAGCTTTCAAGGGACAGGCACCATATTATGTTGGTCCGGAGTATCGTCAACTCGGATCGGCATCTATTGCGATCCCATCGGCGGTTCCGAATGTGTCCGCACCAATTATGAGCCGATCTGCCGATGAGATCGCGCTGCCCAGATCGAGCCCAGCTAGCGCTACTCAGGTGAACGCAAATCTGGTGGCTTCAACAACGTCCGGACCTATGATCCAGAATCAGTCGACTTCTGCCAATTAGTGGGGATATGGTATGTCTCCAAGTCTATCTGCTGATTCTAGATTGGTCCAAGATAACCATGCAGGGTGGAAGGTTCCCATAGCATCGGCAACATCTGTACAGCCAATGGTTCCAATGATGCATTATGCTACATCTTCTCCAACGGTGCATTTGCCAACAGGAAATCTACAAACGGCAATACTCAGAGTGTCGTACGCCCAACCCTCGGCAAGTCACTTGCCGATACAACAAGGCCAAGCAGTTGCGTGTCAACCCATGGCAGCAATGGTTCTTCAAACTGGAATACTTGCTAATCAAGGTAGCTATGCTGTTAATTATTCGGCGCCACAAGAACGACAGGCGTCAGCTGGCTATCAGTCATCGGCAACTTCTTGGCCGATGCAACAAGGTATGCCGATTGTCAATCAATCTGTATCGGCAATAACTGCTCAAGTTGTGGTACCTGCGAGTCAAAGCGATCGTCCAAGGGTACAACAAGAACAAGCATCAGTCGGTTATCAGCTATCGGCAAATGCTTGGCCGATGCAACAAGACGTGCCAATAGTTAATCAGCCTATGTCGGCAAATTCTTGGCCGATGCAACAAGGCATGTCGAGTGTCAATCAGCCTGCATCGGCCATGACTGCTCAACCTGCGGTACCTACAAATCAAATTTATCATCCAAGGGTACAAGGGCTGCGAGAGTCAGCTGGTTCTCAGCCATCGGTAAGTCACGTGCCGATGACACCTAATGTAGGTTGGATTGGTCAATTACCGATTCAGCAGCAATATGCGCAGCCTGGGCACCAAGTGACAGGAGCTCTGCAATATCATCCGGCAAATTTTCAAAGTGAAGTATCGGTACATCAACCGATAAGTACTACACCGCAATACTCGCAAGTGTACCATGAGACATCGGTACAGCAACCAATAAATGTAATGCCACATCACAAACCAGTAACTGTGCAAAGTGGCCCATCGGCAACACAGCCGATGCATGGTGTTCTAATGACTGGTACTGTGCATGCTCTAAACACTTCGAGTACTTTGACGTCAGGGCCTGAAGAAGTACATCAACCTACTCAACCAGTAGGCCTTCAGAGTTGCCCATCGGTTAATCAACCGATGCATAATATTCAATAGATTGGTGTTGTTAATGGGTCGATTGCCCCAGCCTGTTTAATACAAAGATGTGAAGAAGTGCATCCATCTGCTCGGCCAGTGGGCGAGTCTGCGCATCGGCAAGATCCAGACACCAAGGTGCCTTCGACCAAGAGAATAGAAGATTCAGATTTGGACGAAGAGCCAAGTATCGACATTGCTGAATTGGAAAAATTCACCTTTGATGTCACGAAGGCTGATCAGGATGTCAAGCCATTTGAGCCCAAAAAGACTTGGAGCGCAAAGTGTTCAGGCAGCAGTTACTGCAAGTGGCACAATGCAACTTCTCACAGTACCAATGACTGCAAAGTGTTCAGGCAGCAGTTGCGGTCAGAGACTGACTCTGGACGAATCAAATTTGAAATTTCTAAAGTCCAGAAGCCGATGGAGGTTGATCAGCACCCGTTTCCAAATAATATGGTGGAAACCAGTGGAAAGACTAGAGTGCTGACATCGGATGCTGCCAGGAAAAGTGCATCGGTAGATCCAAATCATTAAGTGGCTAAACGCGATGTAGAGAAGTTTGCCGATGATAGGAAAGGCAAGAAAGTTGCCGATGAAGGTAGCAGTACTCGTAGGGCTCCTGGCGTGGTGATCACTCACAAACAGCCGAGGAAAGAGTATCGGCAATCGCAAAAGGAGCGACATCGGCAGGAAGAGAAGGAACAGGAACGACTTCGGCAGAAGGACCACTGGAGGTGTCCCTTCTTCGTTTACTATTGGGAAGAAGGCATTAAGCTACCTACTGCTGATAACTGTCCAAAATGCAACAGGTACTACACTGCCGATCAGTTAGGTAAGAAACCTTGTTTTGATGATCAAGCATCCAGGCCACTCAGAGAGAAGAGGTTGGTGCATGACTGACTGGGGGCAAGCTTAATGTCCATGACAGACTTGGCAGGCGTGTTGAGCAAGGAGAGCCTGAGGAGATGGCCAACGCGAAAGTACCCGATAAAGACGTGCTCTCCAGAAGTCAAAATATCGGGAAAAGAGTCGATGCAAACAATGAGAGGCGGCACCAGCCTGTCTGGAAGACCAGACTCCCTCAGTGGTGTCCTCAGGGTCTGACCAAGACCTAGAAGAGAAGAATTCAGCGCGAGCGCCGTAATGACTTATGTAATACTAAAATTCCTTTAAGGGAAAAGCAGTGGAGGCCAAAACGCAAGGATGGAGATCCATCGGCAGACGGCAATATATTGTTGATGGTCTAACCGGAGTCAATCTTGGACATTTTGGCTTGGGGGCCGCACTCGGCAAACTTTGGCGATTCCAATTATTATACTTGGGGGCACCGGCCGATGGTTTGTGTATGAAACACCGTACTGCCGATGAATTTGTTAACTGCTAGAGGAGAAACAGTTGTAAGAATGATTCCGCCGTGCTTACACGCAATAATTAAGTATGTGGTGCAGGTATTTTAGAGGAAGTTGTTCCTTGTACTTTCTTTGGTGGGTTTATCGGCATTGTCCTAATTTTGTTCTGATGGAAGTATGAAACCTCGTTGCCGATTATTGCTACCGCAACAAACAGTCGGGCTGAACGCCAGGTTCTGCTAACTCAAGAAGGATTTTGGCCGATTCGACAAGTCATGGTGTCGGTAATGGTTGCCGATAACTGGGTGAAGGAGTTTGTCGATGGTACTCTGGTATGAGAGTTGATTTTACCGATTGGGACTATGTTCTAAGGTTGGAAAATGATTTCTTAATTGGGGAGGTCCTTATCGGAGGAGGCAGTCTGCTCCCAGCAATGCTTACATTCTAGAAAGTCTTGGAGTCAACGTATAGCGTGCTCGTTTGAATACCGATGAAAGGAAAGTTGTAATACATCGGTCAAAGCGTATTGCCACTATATTACAGAGCAAAATCAAGTATCAATATTACATTTGCCGATGTGACAGAATTTAATAAGTTACAACAGGGAGTGGATGACTGATATCGCACGCAGGCGAATTTGTTCTATCTCCTCTATCTCCCTAGCATCCTCATCGGCAGAGCCTTCGACTGACTTGATCTTTTTCTTCAGAGCGATGGCTTGTCGGACATTGCTGTCCCTCTCTTGGCGCAGGGCTTTGATGGTGTCAGGAAGTTGAGCTCTCTTCTAGCTGACTGCATTCAAAGATTCTTCAACCTTTCTCAGCTCAGCTTGCAGCTCTTCCTTTCTTGCCGATAGATGGATGAAAGCCTGTTCAAGCTCGGTGCCGGAAGCTTCTACTTGGCCGATGTTCTTGTGCTTCTCGTCGGCAGTTTGCTTAAAACTAAGCATTTCCTCCGTAAGCTTCGATTGAGCATTCCTATTGGCGATACGGCTTGAGACCTGCTGGTATTGGAGTCGGCGACTCTCAAGAAAGGCTGCTTGAAGGAGGATCTCTTCTGCATCGACAGGTAGTTGGCCTTGGAGATCCTTGAAGACTGTCCTTGCTGCGGTTGAATCTTGGACGAGCTGTGCCGTATCTTGTTGCAGCAAAGAAAGCAATGCTTCGAGTTTGGACTTGACCGCTGTCGATAGAGTTGGGACAGAGCTTTCTTCCTCCTCGTCATCATCGGGAATGTCGATAGCAAAGGAGAATAAGCTGTCGGCTCGAATGGGGCCTTCTTGGTGCTCCTCTTCGTCCTGGGGGTTGATGCCGAAGGAGAATAGGCTGTCTGGGGAGTCCTGGGCCTGAAAATGAAGAAGTTAAAATGTGCCGATCATGAAGCTATACTATGAATTTTTAGGTAACCGACTTACCATCTTGAAGCGGGTTTCTTGCCTGGGACTAGGCATGTTGGAGGGTCTAGCCTCATCTTGGAAATCGGCAGCAATTGCCGATGAATGAGTTGTTGCTGAAGCTGTTGGTGTTGGTGGTGTTGTTGTCGGCATTGCTTCCGACGTAGTAGATGGCTCCCTTGGTGGCGACACCGTTCTTTCATCGGGAATCTCGGCTGGTGAAGGCGCCAATGCCGATGTCGCCGCCGCTGCTGCGAATGGAGTCGTCCCTTGGTTAGGACTTTCATCTAGTGTGGGCACTGGTGCCGATACCAATGCTGTTGGTTCCTGTGGTGGCGACGTCATGCTCTCATCGGGGATT
Organism: Microstegium vimineum; assembly: GCA_022036555.1. Lineage (NCBI taxonomy): Eukaryota > Viridiplantae > Streptophyta > Magnoliopsida > Poales > Poaceae > Microstegium > Microstegium vimineum. The sequence continues at coordinate 22,390,405 of CM039120.1, read as the reverse complement.
TCGGCCAGTGCTGATGCCGATGCCGCTTCCGCCGCCGTAGCAGGTGGAGTTGTCTCCTGGTCAGGGACGTCGTCAAGTGGATGATCAGGAGTAGGAGCCATCGACGGTCTTGCCGATGGTGCATTGGCAGTTGGTGGCGCAACTGAAGCCGATGGAGAAGATGGGGAAGCTAGCCTCAGACGCCTTTTCTTCCTTGGCGTGGCAGCAGGAGATCCAGCCTGTTTCGACGAAGACTGGGGGCCATCGGCAGCCGGACTTGAAGGTGCTTGTCTGCTTGGAGCAGCTGCCGATGACCTCATAGTCTGAAAATATTCAATGCAAGTTATACAAAATAGAATATTGCCGATGAGACATTATGTAATCGGCGTGAGTGAAGATGAGTTTACTGCAAACACCCGCGTCAGGGCAGCAGCAGCGGCCGATGTAGCCTTGGCTTTTGCAGGTGTCCGCGTAGGTACCTGTCGAGGAGTGAAGGCAGCTAACGTGGGGGCTTTGTTGCCGATGAGTAATACGGGACTCATCATCCGAAGATTGAAGGGCTTGCCGCTCCTGCTCATCGTAGGAATTGGATCGTCAACCTGCTAAGTGTGAAGGGGTCAGATGCCGATGATAGGGGTAAAGTAATAAGGAATGCATCGGAATAAAACTTACCGTGTCGTCAGGAATGATGTGATCGGCGTCAATTATGTTTCGATAGTAGTGCGACGACTTGGTAAATAGCTGACACCTCCATTCTTGCCACCAAGACTTGTACTCATTTGTGATGGAGGTTGGTGACCAGGAGGATAGGTCAGGGTCTGACACATTAGCACTCGGAGGGAGATTGACAATTTTGTTCCAGTCTATGGTACTGGAGGTAGTCTGCCTGGGCTTCACCACTTTAGAGAAGCAGAGTTTGATCGGCAGTTGGCCAAATGTCAGTTGTCTTGCCGCTACCGATGGATGGTAAAACTCGTATGATGGAGGGGCATTCTTCCCGGATCCAAAGATGTTCACTGGGATAGCCCGGGGAACGATGCTGGCTTTCAGGATTGTTTGGTTCAGAGGCACATTCCCATTGGTAATATTGAACAGTAGCGGGAATCGGTTGTCCTCATCAACGTATGGCCACCAAAGCCGTTCCGATGCAGGGATTCCATTGTAGAATTTCTGAAAGAAAAAGCCAAACTGCTCTGCATCGGCATCGGTCCCTGGTAGCACTATGATGGCCTCCCCAAAGTTGAGCGGAGAACAAGTTGCCGATTCATCGTCCCTGTATTTGTGATTTTCCGATATGTCTCTGGGGAATTGCTGAGCAAATAAATCAAACTGGAGAGTTTTGTACATATGTGCATTTAACCACATGTTTACAAACCACCAGGGGCCTCCGAGGTTGCCGATGGGTTCACCTAACAACAGCTTCTTGGACACTTGATGAAGAAGACGGTACACTGCTCCAAGAAGGTATCGGCCGAGAGGGAGTCTTGTCCCATCGGCTAAGAGCTCTGCTGCTGGAAGGTACATTATGGTCGGCCCGACGGTTTTGCCACAGAAAATGAATTTCTCTAGCCACATGTTCAGGAAGGTGGCATGCTCCCTCTGGTTTACCGATCCGGTTTTCTGATAATCCTGGATATAGCCGGACCAGCCGCCGATATTACGAGTGTTCACCTTGTATTCGGCCTTCCTATTGAACAGGGTAAAGGTATCGGCAGAAGAGACATCCAAGCCGGTCAACATATGGATATCAGCAAGGGTGGGGGTGGCTAGTCTATGCCTAAATAGGAAGGCATTCATGCTGTCAGACCAGAAGTATGAAGCTGCCATCAACATGTTCTCGTTCTTTTCCATATCGGCAATGGAAAGCCTGATGCACTGATCCAAACTGCGCTCTTGCCAATAGACTTGCTGCGTCCTGGCAACCCTAAGGTACCAGTTCTTCCATCCTTTGGTGGGCTTGGGCCATGACCGGAAAACATCCTTCCATAATCCTAAACCAAAGCATTCAGATATAAAAGGGATCCGGTTGGTTTCCGCATTGATCAAATAGCTGGGGTCAAGATTGCCCATTGGGCCTAAGCAAGTAAAGCTGGACTGTTTGAGAGGGATCACTACCTTGTTGTACAGTTCCTAGGGTTTGAAGAAAAGAAAGGAATGAATCAGAAAAGAAACGGAAGGTTCTAGATTCATGCAGAAAAGAACCGGCAAGAGGATTGGATGGGAAGGAAGGTTGACTTACCTTAGGGATATCGACCTGGATCGCCATTGGAACAGGAGTGCTTGCGGTTCGTCCTTGGATTGCGGAGGGAACTGTTGTTCGCTCGAACAGATGCTCTTCGGGGGCGCAGCCGGAGGTCGAAGACGAAGGCAGAGGGTGTGAAAGTGAAAATGGACTCGGGGTAAAAAGCAAATGGATCCCGGTAACTTTTATAAGCTTACTCAGGGGCATTTTGGGTTTTCGGTTCACACTGTGCAGGGATGTGGAGAGACCCGCGGTAGATACGCGCGATGATCGAGGGAATTTGCAACTGTTTGTGCTACAATCGAGGGATTTTATTGCGGTTCCGCGCACGGGGATCGAGGAAACTGTGCATTTATCTCGAAGGTAACAGCTACAGCAACGGCTACAATAGAGAGAATTTCGGCACGTAAAGTATTATACGCTCCAAAACTGGGGGGCATGTGTTGACACCGTTTTTCAGCACGTGTCAAATGAGCCAAAAGCTTGGCTGGTCAGCGGCCGTTCTCCATCGGCATCGGGAAATCGTGAATCAGTATTTGCCGATGAGAGTATGCTACGGGAAGACTAAGTGTATTGCCGATGGAGGGCGGAGGTTTTGGATGTTGCCGATGTCGATTGCTGATAAGCTTAATGGGTGAAATCAGGTAGACTGGGCTGTAAAGTTGTTGTTGCCGATTGTCGATGAGGAGACATTGCCGATTGCCGATGAAGAGATGTACCGATTGCCGATGAGGAGACATTGCCGATTGCCGATGAAGAGTGGTTGCCGATTGCCGATAGGTTGGTGAAGACAGTTTAGTACAAGGTTGCAGATCGGGAAATATTGCCGATGCTAATGGGCATGAGGTGCCGATAGAGTGACAGCGCTCGATGTCAACAGAAGGCTGCCGGTGGTCAAAGAAGGAAGTCGCGGATTAAAGGGATCTGCCGATGGAAAGTTTCCATCGAAGGGAAGACATAGGGAAACTGGTAATTTTGTACCAATATCATTATAGCAGTTTGAGTCCGACTCTTGTATGAGTCGTTTGTTTTCCTTTAAAATAGGTATGTTTGTTTAGGAAAATAATATTATTGTTTTAGATCCGACTCCTGCGCGAGTCAGTTGCCTTAAAGTTAGGAGTTTGTTTTAGAAAGGATAGGAGTTGTGTCTTTGTACAACTCTCCATGCGGGAGTATAAATATGTGCCCGAGGGCTACGTGTATGAATAATCCAATATCAAACAAACCAATTTTACTCTTATTCTACTTTTTATCGCAATTTACCTTTATTGCATTAGTCATAGCTTTTCAACGAGTTCTTCAAGCTTCGACGGGCTGCATCACCCTGATCTCCGTCAAATCCTTGCAAGTTCCGCGTGGGAGTACCTCTGAGCCTTGGCATCCGGGCGCATCGCTGTTGCCTCGTTCAGCTCTGCTCTAGTTATCTTGATCAAGCCTCAATCCCAGCATCCGGGCGCATCGCCGTTGTCTGGATTGGATCTTGCTCTAGTTATCGTCCTTGTCGATTAACTGGTCAAATCGACTGGCACGCCTCCGGATACCGAGCTTTGGGTAATAGCCCGAGGTGTTCGCAGATCCTGACGCTTTTTGTGTCAACAGGAAGCGAGTGCAACAACCTGTCACCAGCGTTGCTTCGATAGATGATGGCGAGGAGGGTGAGGAAAGTCCACGGAACCAGAAGTCTGATGATAGCAGCTCAGCACATGACAGTGGAGATAGTGATAGTGGTGACAATGACACTGCAGCTGCTGCTGCTGGTGGTGGTGGTGGTGGGGCTGGGGGTTCTGCAGTTGGTGCTGGTGGTAGTGGTCTCGGTGATGCTGGTGGACTTCGTTTCACAGGTATCAATTGCTACAGACATTTTTTTATGTCTATGACTATTCACTAGTACTAATTATGGTCGGCTGCAAGCGAGACGGACTTCACACATGCTACTCAGGACCGCGACCATGGGCAGCCGGAATCGCAGAGGAGAGCTTACGACCCGACGGACTGCTACGGCACGCCATAGTACTCCTCTTTCTCGTACAGTGATACATCGTACGGTGGTGGTTATACCTACCCCGTTCCTGACATCAGCACGCAGCTGGCCACTAGATGGGTCTACGAATGGCAAGACCCGGATTTTTACAACATGTTAGTGCAGGAATGGGAGACCACAGCTCATTGGACGGGCCAATCATGAATAGACTACAAGGCTGGGCTCCAGACGCGCGGTATCGCTCTAATGTCCACCGCGGAGTATGAGGAGGCGTGCCGAAACGGGATCTTCCCTTATATTCAACGCCAGTGACCATGATGTTTGCATGTCTACGACACAAGGTATTTCTATGGACGATTTGTTGTTGCAACGGTGAACTACGTTATTTCCGTCGTGAATTTATGGCTAGTGCATCACTATGATATTTCGATGGGTTGTCCATTTGTGTCACACTATTTTTCTCTGAATTGTGTGTTCTATTTACATCATTATGTGCAAAGGTCATGCAAAAAAATTTGATTTTTTCAAGAAAAAAAAAATCACCCGACGGTTAGGACCGGTTACCGATCAAACCGGACGGTAACCGGCCCTAACCGACCGGTAACCGGTCGCCAACCGAATGAACTACGGGGTTTGAATTTAAATTCCAAACTATTCGGTTTGGGGCGGGCCGCCAAACGGTTAGGAAAACCCTGATCTGCACTGCTCAGCCGGCGATGCAGATCCGGGTGCAGTGCGGTTGCGGTGACTCGTCGTGCCCGGAGTGGGCCGTCGTGGAGCTGCAGGGCGTGGTACAGCCGCAGGCGTCCTTCGCCGGCGACATCCGGGGACTCCACATCGGCCGCCTCTGCTCCGCCCCCTCCCCGTCCTCATCTTCCAAGGCAAGAGATCTTGTTTGATTCGCTGGCCTTCTCTTCCTCGTCTGGTTTCTTTGCTGATTTCGAGGTGCTCTCCAATCTCCGCGTGGTAGCAGGCAGGGTACACCTTCACGGTTGGGTACCACGAGCTCGCCGGAACGAAGGTGACGCTCAAGAAACCCCTGCTGGTGCTCCGGAAGAAGAAGAAGACGGATGCGGATTGTGGGGAACAGGAGCCACCGGAGGTGGAGCTGGAGGTGATGGGCATCATCCGGCACAAGATCCTCTTCAAGGACCGCCCCAAGGCCCTCATCTCAAGTAAGCCACTGCTTTGTTTCCCCTTCACTCCATCCGCCTCACCTGAGCGGTAATTCTAGATTTTGTTTATCAAATCTCTGGTTGCTTGATCGTCTTCTCCAGAGCTGCCAACCAAGGACAAGAAGACCGTGCAGCCAGCAGCAAACTGACGCCATTTCAGCAAACCAGGCCAGCAACTTGATGGGCCTTGATAATCTGAAGCTCTCTTGGTTTGGCTGTGGGTTACCTGAACCTTTGGACTATTCTAGTCATAGCAGGTTTGGTTGATAAGTTCATTGTACAAGTTTAAGGATGTTCACCTCTACTGTTTCTTTCTTTCTTGGTGGTTAGAATCTATGTAATTGCAATATTTCCATGTCAGCGTCAGCGTTGAATCGCAGCAGGTAGAACATTTCGGTATTTGTCTCTATGCAAATCAATAACAAACAGAACAAGAAAAGATCTCAGGAAACACTTAATCCGCCATCACATATTCAAACCTGCCCTCTATAATTGCCCACACCCACATATTCCTACTCACAGCAATGATCATTCCGCCCTTTCAAGTACAGAATAGTAAGACCATCTCCAACAAATTGTTATTTCTCACTTGTCAAATCTTGTGTTTTAGCAAGTTGCTATAATAATTTATCAAGTTGGAAAGAGGTCATCTCCAACAATTTGCTATTTCTCACTTGCCAAACTAAAAAAGGAAAATTAAAAAGGAAAGAAACTTGCATGCGGAGGAAACTTGCATACGGGAAACCGAGAGGAGGACTCGCCGGCGAGAGGATGACAAGCCGATGCGCGCTCACAAAAATGGTAAACCGATGCAATCTTTTGGCAAGCGTGTAGAATTGGCAAGTCCAATTGACAAACTGTTGGAGAGTGTTTTTTGATTGATTTACCAAATTTTAAAGGATGACAAGTGATTTAGCAAACTGTTGGAGATGCTCTAAAAGTATGGAAATTATAATAACGTCTGTGGAGCTATCCTACTAAACACTAATTCGGGCCTTTTGCAATGAGGGTATGAGAACCCTTTCAGAATTTAACACTGAAAATCTTGCATATTTCCTGTTACAAGTTCATAAGGCAGGTGTCATGATTTCTGCGTCTGTTGCTCCAACCGATGAGTCTTGAGAAGGTCCATATATATTTCCTCAGATTTCAGTGTCCAGCTTTCGAAACTGGTTGCTGATCAGCATGACATTCTTATCCTTTTCAGAAATCTCTCTGATCAACTACAGGTGCTGATTTCCTAGAAATAAGTAAATTGAATAATGATCAATCATAATCAATGAAAACCACAGATTTTACAAGCTAGCAAATCTGTACTCTGGAGGAAGCAAATAAATCTTCTTTCGGCAAGTGTCATGATTTCTGCGTCCGTTGCTCAGGTCTGTGGCCAACCTATGAGTCTTGAGAAGGTCCATATATATTTCCTCAGTTTTCAGTCAAAACTGGTTGATGATCATCATGACATCCTTATCCTTTTCAGAAATCTCTCTGATCAACTACAGGTTCTGATTTCCTGGAAATAAGTAAAGAGGTCTGCTCCGGTACTCCCGTTCCATAAAAATAGCACGAATCCCAAAGCAGGTAATTATATAAATTAATTACTGTATTACTGTTAACTGGGTCCCGCCTGGGCCAGCCCATACAACCCAGCCCGAGGAAATCCAGCCCAGATCCAGATGGAGAACTAACGTGCGTTCTCCTCTGCGTCAAAAATTGACGCTGCTGTCTCATCCATTCTGGCGGCCGGCGAACAGGCAGCCGCAGCACGCCAGCACCTCCTCTCCTCTGATTCATTCCCGAGCGGGACACACCGGCCTCGCCCCCACGCCCGTGCCCTCAACGACCCCGCCCCCACGCCCGCGCCCCGGTCGCGCTCCCTGTGAGCCGGGGGTCGCAAGGTTCGGTGGCGCCGTCTGATTCTGCGTGATCTTGTGAGGAGGTCCGTGCATCGATTCACATCTTGACGAGATCCAGCGGTGGCAGCGACAACTGCAGGGTCCAAGGGTGGCGGCGCGGTGTATGCTCTGATGGAAGTGTGTGTGTGTGCGCGCGCGCGCTATATGTTGTGTGTGTGCCTGTATAATTGGAGTGTAAAACTGTCATTGTTTTTTCTTTGTTCTCAGGTGGAACAAGAGTGCTGACCGGAGGAGAGACTACAGACGATCTAGTAGTGCTGCATTGGATGCAAACTGAAATTCAGCAATAGCTCGTGTACGAGGGGCCAACTAATTTGCAAGTTCATGTCTCATTTTGGTTTACAAATAAAATAAGATTAAGTTCAATGGTTTGTTTGGCTGTAATTCGAACTCAGTAGTTGCTCCTATTTGGTGCCAGATTAACAATTCTTGTGTGTTGCAAACCTTAATACGCTTTATCATTTGGTTGTATCATGGAAACATGTCTACAATTTATTACTAGTAGTTTCTGTCCGGAACGAATTTGTTTCAGAAGTCTTTTTTTTTTGTTAACAGAATAATTCATGAGACGTAGGACATTCCAATTAATGTTTTAGTCTAAACTGTGCACTATTTTGATATACATGGAATGTATTACAGATACTGAAGAATCGCTTACAACATACAACACCTCCAACTTTGTGGAGCAGGATCATGAATGAAGTGCAAAAAAATTAAACAAATATTTTACAACCAGGTTTCTGGCCATTCTATTCTAATGCCTAGGCTGCTGACTAAACAAGTAACACGTGACCACAATGCCATCTGTAGATATCTTCTGGTGTCCACATGGGTTCAGATGTCTGGCAATTCTCGCACGTAGAAACAACTACCTCTTGCAGCTGCAGAATACAAGCTTGCATGTATTTAATAAAGCGTGTGGCAGCTGCATACAAAAGAAACCATGTTAATATTTATGACGTTCTGAATATCATACCGGCCATTGCAAAAAAAACATGGGTGCAAGGCATCCCCGAGTGAGGTACTTACACCAGGCTGATGCTGCAAACGTAGGATAGCGTTGCTAGTTCAATCTTGAGATCGAAATATAATGTGCAATGGAAGATTCAGAAATTTTTGTAAGTCAACAGTTGGAGGTCAACAGTTCAAAATCAAATACAACCCAGTCAGCTTCTACCAGTCATTATGTAGATTCAACAAATTTGAACATAAACTGAATTACTTATACTTCAAGAGGGCTCCACTATTGATCGATTCCCTTTCCAGACAAGTCTCTGTATGCTTCAAGAGGGTTCACATTCAAGATAGGAACAGGGTTCTGGGTGGGATTCAAGTTTGCAGTCAATAATGAAATGTATTCAAGCACATTTAAGCCTTGTTTAGTTGGCCCCCAAATTCCAAAACTTTTCAAGGTTCCCCATCACATCGAATCTTTAAACGCATGCATGAAGTATTAAATATAAGTAAAAAAATATAACTAATTACACAGTTTGTCTGTAAATCCCGAGACGAATCTTTTGAACCTAGTTGCGTCATAGTTGGACAATAATTACCAAATAAAACCAAAAGTGCTACGGTGTCCAGATTCCAAATGTTTTTGGAACTAAACAGGCCCTTAATACAATACTTATACTTATTGTATAACCAACTCTTCAACTAAATAGAGACAAGTACTCCTGAGTCCTGACAAGTGCTCCGTGCAACTATTGCATTCTAGAAGTTTCGCTGGCATTAGCTCAAAAAGGTTGGGACAAACAAAAACGAGACCTTCAGAACAAACCTGCTATTGCTTGCCAATTTTTTTTCCACAGGAGAGCCTCATTTCCATTGCATCAAGCCATCAACGGAAATACAAGCAGTTGGATACAGACAAAGATATCTGCGCGGACCATGCAGCTCAAAGATCTGCGCGGTTGACAATTCCTGCGAAGCGGCCAAGCCTGTGCGGCACGGCCACTGATGACTGACCGATGGTGAGACGAGAGGGCTCCATCATATCGACCGGAAAAGCGCACGAGAACGCGCCCAGAGAACTAGAGAAACGCCAACGAATCGGAACCGGTGGCGCGTGGGGCGTGGGTGGTGAGGACGCGGGCGTAGTGGCGCGTGGGCGGTGAGTGGGGGCGGCGTAGGGGTGCGGTCGGTGTGTCCTGCTCGGGAATGGATCGGAGGAGGAAGGGGGAGGAGGTGCTGCAGCCAGGGTTTACCCTACCGTTTCGAAACCGGTAATCGCCGGCGAGCGGTTGGGCAGTTTCGACCGGTAACCGCCCAAACCGGTCTCAAACCGAACGGTTTGGATTTTGAATTCAAATCACGCAGTTCAAACGGTTTGGGACCGGTAACCGGTCGGTTAGGGCCGGTTACCTCCCAAACCAAATTTCAAATTTGAAAAAAAAAACGAAAATGCTGAAAAAATTCCTAAAAATAGTTCATGATTTGTAGAGTTGAATGGTGCAAAATTTTTTTTAAATTGGAGTTCGTTTGCTATTTATTTTGACGCGTACAAGTTTGGAAAAAAATAGAAAAGATCCTTTTTCTTTTTTTTCAAACTTGTACACGTCAAAATAAATAGCAAACGAACTCCAATTTGAAAAATTTGTACACCATTCAACTCTATAAATCATGAACTATTTTTAGGAATTTTTTCAGTATTTTTGATTTTCTTTTTCAAATTTGAAATTTGAATTCAAATCGGAACCGAAACCGAACCGCCCGGGACGGTTTGTCGGTAACCGGTCGGTAACGTTACCGACCGGTTTGAAAAACCCTGGCTGCAGCTGCCTATCCACCGGCCGTCAGGAATGGATGAGAGGAGCGTCAATCCCTTTGACGCAGAGGAGACCGCACGTTACTTCTCCACCTGGATCTAGGCTGGATGTCCTCGGGCTGAGTTGTACGGGCTGGCGCAGGCGGGCCCCAGTTAACAATAATACTGTAATTAACTTTTTAATTATCTGCTTTGGGATTCGTGCTATTTTTATGGAAAGGGAGTACCGGAGCAGATGTCATAAGTAAATTGAGTAAGGATCAATCATAACCAATGAAAACTACAGATTTTAAAAGCTAGCAAAGCATATAAATCTTCTTTCAGGAAGTTTCTTGTTATCATAGAATCACAATGTCCAACCAATTCAGTAAATGTTGTTGTAATCATGAATACATTGTGTACCTCAAACTAAACATTCATCACGATCCACATGTGATTCGACTGACCTGAGCAGTAATTCTGAATTTTGTTTATCAAATGGCTGATTGTGTGATCATCTTCTCCAGAGCCGCCAACCAAGGCGTGCAGCCAGCAGGAAACTGAGGCCACGCAGCAACTCCATGGCCCTGTATAATCGAATCTGAAGCTCCCTTGGTTTGGGCTGGCTCGCTGTAACGGTCAGCAACCACATGCAGATCGCTAACGCGTCGGCCCTATCTAGTACAGTAGCCTTTAATTAATTAAGAGCTCATAGCGTTGTGGTCGTCCTAGGGCCCTCCCGAATATAGAGTTTTCTTTTTGGATTTATACTCTTTTCATTGTGGCCGTGCAATGTCGCTGTGGCTACGGAATCATAGCCAGGAAGAAGCTTTTCAAAGAAAAAAATTGGGAAACAAGGAAGCATAATGACCAATTGACCAGGACCTTTGATCAACTGTATACAGTCCTTCAAGCAAATTATTAGTTTTAGGCCTTGTTTAGTTCCACTATTTTGTAAAAAGTTTTTGCGTTTTGGGTTATCTTTTTGTAAAATGAAACTAAACAGGGGTACCAAATTTTGTAAAAAGTAGGTCCCAAAATATTTTGCATTTGGCACCCAACACACCAAAATCCAAAATATTTTGCATCCACCCTATCCACTCCGTACAGCCGCGTGACCGCGTCCCCCGCGTGACCCACCCCGTGCCCCGCCGCGCGGCCGCCGCGGCCCCACCCCCGCCACGCTCGCGCCTCGACTCGCCACCGCCGCCGCGCTCGCCTATCGACTCCCCACCTCCACCGCCGCCTGTCTGTCGAACCCTATCCACCGCGCCGCCGCTCCTGCTCTCTCCGGCGAGAACTCAGGGACGACGACGGATACGGCAGCGGCAACGGCACCCATGACTTCTTCTCCCAGGCGGATCTGTCCTCGGCCGCGGGCTCCTTCAACCTCTTCTCCGACCCGGCGACGGCGTTCCCCACCTCGAGCTCCACCAGTGCTCAGAGGGCTGGCATGGCCGCCCTGTACCTCAACTCTGGCTTAGAGGAGTGGCCCGGGATGGAAGGATACCAGAGCCTCCTTCGCTCTGGTGTGGAAGAAGGCGACGGTGGGCTGTCTCGGTCACCCGTGCGCGTTCGCACCGTCGACCGTACTCTTGGCCTGCGCACGACTCGATGTGGCCCTCGAGGTTCTGCCATGGCCGTCCGAGACAGCTCAGCCTCCGGTGGTGGCCGCGCTGGCTCAGGCTCCGGTGCTGCCCGCACGGGGTCAGGATCTGGTGGTGCCCGTGCGGGGTCATGCTCCGGTGGTTCCCGCGAGGGGTCAGGCTCCGGTGGTGCCCGCACGGGGTCAAGCTCCGGTGGTGACCGTGCTGCACGACCGCCCCCTGTTCCCGGTGCCGGTGGATCTGCATCAATGAACCGACCTCCACGTCGACCTCTACCGACAACTGTTGCAGAGGACAACTTCAACCATGAAGGGATGCACACTGATGAGGACGATGACATCCAGGAGATTCCAGAGCTCCATCGCAACCCTCGAGGATCGGAATGTGTTGTTACTGTTTTTTCAACCATGTTTGCTGGGCAATTTTTATGCATTTGGGTAGGGAATTTGCTGCTGCTTGATTTGTATGTACACTTCAAATATGCACAAACAGATAGATGCATATGGAATGAGTCAAATACAGATGTGTTGTGTAAACTTTGGTGCCAATAAATAAGTAATGGTAATTGTGTCAATGGAGTCATGAACAAGAAAGGGTGGGAAGAGGTTGTAGCCCGGTATCATGCAGCTACTCATCTACGACATAGTAAGGACCAGCTTGGAAGTAGGTACAGGCAGCTGAAGCCATTGTATGAGTTCATTAAGAAGCTCAACACTCAATCTGGACTTGGTCGTAGAGAGGACGACAGTGTTCTTGCAACTAAGGATTGGTGGGATTTGAACACAAAGGTAAATGTGCACTGTTGGGTTACATCATTACCAATATGTTTGTAGGTTTACTGACCTTGCACACCATTTGCAGGGCCACCCTGATTGGAAAAGGTTGAAGAATGGGTGGCCAGAATAGTTAGAGGAACTACAACAGATGTTTCATGGTGTTGTTGTTGATGGATCCACGGCTTATGTGCCTGGGCAAATTGTTGATTTAGATGATGAACATGGTGATCAAGATGATGCTGATGAAAATGAGGAAATGATGAGCCAGTCACTACAGTCACTCCAAGCAGCAATGGTAGCCAGAAAAGGCATAGCAGCACAAGCACAACTGCCACCAGTCCACAAAAGACCAAGAAAATGAAGAGCCCAGCACTGAGGACCATGAACAAGTTCATGGCTAACAATGACAGGATACAAGAGGAGATGAACCACTACCTGGCTGCTGCATTTGAGGCGAAGTACAATGCAAGGAAACAACGTGATGATCCTAACTTTGACAAAGTTAAGAAAGTGTGTCAATTGGCGAAGGACTGTGGTGTACAGGAGTCAGACCCCCTCAGTTGGATGGATGTGCTCCGTATTTGCAAGGATCCAGTAGCTAGGGACTTCTTCATTGCAACAAATACTCATAAAGGAAGGTGTGCTATTATTGATTCTTAGGCTAGGGTGTAGTTAGTTGAGTCTATTTCCTATGCTATGTACTGTTAGTTGAACTTGAGTCCTAATCTATGTGTTGTCAGTTCTATTTCCTAGGTTATGTGTTATTAGTATGTATGTATCAGGGAGGAAATGTTGGACTTAATGTGATTGGGTGAGTAGTGAGTTGAACCTATCTAAATTTGTTGTGATCCTAGTGAGTTGAACTTGTCTATGTTGTCTCTTTTTGTTTGCCGAAGGATTTTTTTCTTCTTTTTTACATGGAAATTGTGCTAACCTTTTGAATTATTTCTGTCCCCCATATAAACCTTTTCAATTATTTCTTTATACCTTCCTTGGTTAGGTAAAGTTGTGCTAACCTTTTCAATTATTTCTATGTGCAGCAACCCTATTGTGATGACTCAAGTGATGATGAAATATTCAGGTTTTGTGCTCAGGATGACAACAGTGAATTCTTGACTGGTATGCTCATGTATGCTATGAATTATGACAAGTATTGCAATAGGGCTGGTGTAGAGAGATAGCGGAACACCTCTTACCCTTAGGGGTTGGGTGGCTTTCATATATATAGTCATACATGACTTAGAGTACAAGTAAACACAATTACATATGACCTCCTAGGATATATAGAATTATATATCTAACACTCCCCCGCAATCTAAGCGGGAGTATCGCGGACGCAAAGACTGGACTTAAAATCAGTAAATAACTGTACAGGCAAGCCCTTAGTCATGATGTCAGCGAACTGATGAGAGGACGGCACATGGAGCACTCAAAAATCACCAAGCGCGACCTTCTCGCGGATGAAGTGGATGTCGATGTCAATATGCTTGGTCCGGCGGTGATGGACTGGGTTAACTGTCATATACACAGCACTGACGTTGTCAAAGAAAACAACGGTGGCAGAAGACAGTGGCAGATGCAGCTCATGAAGCAACTGGCGCACCCAACAGCACTCGGCGACGGCGTGTGCAACAGCACGGTACTCCGCTTCAGCACTGGAGCGAGAAACCATAGTTTGCCGCTTAGAGGACCAAGACACCAAGTTGTCACCGAGGTAGACACAGTAGCCAGAAGTAGAACGCCGAGAGTCTGGACACCCTGCCCAGTCAGTGTTGGAGTACGCGGTGAGGGACTGGACAAGACCAGTTCCAAGGTGAAGTCCGGTGGAGAGAGTGCCCTTGACATACCGAAGAATCCGCTTGACCAGCGCGAGATGCGGCTCGCGGGGATCATGCATGAAGAGGCACACCTGCTGAATAGCATAAGCCAAATCCGGTCGAGTCAGAGTCAGGTACTGGAGGGCACCGGCAAGGCGACGGTACTCAGACGAATCCGCGACAGGAGCACCATCAGAGGCCAAAAGTTTAGCCTTGGAGTCCACTGGCGTCAACGTGGAGTGGCACTCAGACATGCCAGCGCGCTGGAGAAACTCGGCAGCGTACTGACGCTGGGACAGGAACAGGCCGCCGGAGGAGCGCGTGATGGAGATGCCGAGGAAGTGATGTAGATCGCCGAGGTCGGTCATCGCAAACTCAGAGCGTAGGCGCTCTGTGATGCGAGTACGGAGTGCTGAGGATGAGGCCGTCAAGATGATGTCGTCCACGTAGAGAAGCAGGTAGGTGACACCATCGTTCTCTTTATAAATAAAGAGAGATGCATCGGATGTAGACTGGCTGAAGCCGAGCGTGCGAAGATGCGAGGCGAAGCGTTGGTGCCAAGCGCGGGGAGCCTGCTTCAGTCCATACAGTGACTTCTACAGCAGGCACACGTGATCGAGCGTCGAAGGATCAACGAAGCCAAGTGGCTGCTGACAGTAAACTGTCTCATCGAGATGACCATGGAGAAAGGCGTTCTTCACATCCAGCTGATGTAGAGGCCAAGAGCGGGAGGCGGCGATGCTGAGGACGATGCGAATCGTGGCCGGCTTGATGACTGGACTGAATGTCTCGTCATAGTCGACACCGTACTGCTGGGAGAAGCCACGAACCACCCAGTGCGCCTTGTGACGAGTGAGTGTGCCATCGGAATGGAACTTGTGCCGAAAAATCCATTTGCCAGTGACGAGGTTGGTGCGGGGTGGACGAGGCACCAGGCGCCAGGTGTCGTTGTCGATGAGCGTCTGGTACTCGTCCGCCATGGCCGCACGCCACTGCGGATCGGCAAGGGCACCACGGTAGTCGCGTGGCAGCGGTGATGCGGTGGAGACGAAGGCACTGTTGTAGTCGACAGGAGTGATGGAGCCCGTCTAGAGTCGAGTCGAAGCGCGAACAGGGCCGCTGGGAGGTGCTGCAGCGGCGCTGGTCGCCTCCCCAGCCATACTGGGAGGTGCTGGAGCAGCTCCGGTCGCCTGGGCAGGGCCGCTGGGAGGTGCTGCAGTGGCGCCGGTCGCCTCCCCAACCGTGCTGGAAGGTGCTGGAGCAGCTCCGGACGCCGGGACAGCACTGTGGGGCGCCTGTGCAGTGTCGCCGGTTCCCGAGGCAGAGGTGCGCGGCGCCGGGGCAGCGACTCCGGTCGGCGGGGCAGCAGGACGCCGCTCGTAGACGCGGCCGAAGCGACCTGGGGCTACTGCACCGGTCAGCGGGGCAGCAGGACGCCGCTCGTAGACGCGGCCGAAGCGACCCGGCGGTGATGACGGCGGCACCAGAGGGCTGCAGGCGATCACGGTGGGGTCATCGATCGGAGCACCGGACGAGGGCACAGTGCCACGCCCGCTAGGTGTAGCCTGCTGTGACAACGGTAAGTCGCTGTCGTCGTCGAGGAACTCGAGGGAGCTTTTCGTACTCGAACCTGCAGTGTTAGTGGCATATGGAAAGGATACATCATCGAAAACAACATGTTGTGAGATGATTATGCGCTGCGTGGAGACATCAAGGCAGAGGTACCCCTTGTGGGAGGAGGGATAACCAAGGAAGACACAGGCAGTGGAGCGAGGGGCAAGCTTATGTTTCGAGGTGACTGAAAGGTTTGGGTAACATAGAAAATCGAACACACGAAGGTGGGAAAGGTCTGGAGACTTGCCAAATAGGTGGGAGAAGGGAATCTCGGTACTGACGACGGAGCTGGGTCAGCGGTTGAGTAGGTATGTGGATGTGCTGAGCGCTTCAGCCCAGTAGGCTGGAGGCATGGAGAAGCATGGTGCGGCAGATGTTGTTAATGGTTCGAATGATGGTGCTGAGGTGTATGGACAGGACATGCGCAGAAGGATGCCCTGTGCAGCGAGGAACTGAGCGGTGGCGTTGTTAAGAAATTCAGTCCCGTTATCTGCCTGGATGCATTTAACTAGGAGGTTGAACTGAGTGCATGCGTATGCGCAAAAATCCACGAGATGTTGATGCACATCGGATTTGCGGCGAATGGGAAATGTCCAACAATAATGAGTATAATCATCCAATATAACGAGGTAATATGAATGACTAGAAACACTAGGAACTGGAGATTTCCGTAGATCACAATGCAAAAGCTCGAAGGGTGCACTAGTACAGGACGTGGAACTGGAAAACAGTAGGCGAACATGTTTGCTTAACTGACACGCATGGCACAAACTAGACGCAGACTTGACAGGTGGAACCAGGGACTGGAGACCGGTGACGGCGGCAGGACCAGGATGCCCGAGGCGGGCATGCCACAAGCTGGCGGTGTTGGTGGAGGTGGCGAAGGCGCGGTTGGTGGAGGCAGCGGTGGGGTAGGTGTAGAGGTCACCGGAGCTATTGCAGCGAAGCATCACCTGACTGGTCCGAGGATCCTTAATGGAAAAAACAAAGGCGTCAAATTCAACGAAACAATGATTATTACGTGTGAATTGACAAAATGAAAGAAGATTGTGAATAATATGTGGAACCACTAGAATATTATTGAGTGCAAAGTTGGATGAAGGAGATGTGAGCCGGGAGTCACCCTGGCAAGTGACTGGTAGGGAGTTGTCGTTGCCGACAACAACCGAGGAGGAAGAAGGACGATAGCGAGAGAGGAGTATACCTTCGTTGGAGCTCATATGCGAGGTGGCACCGGTGTCCATCACCCAGGGTGCGCTGCCTGAGTTGAGTTGCATCTGGCTCAAGGCAGCCACCAAGGCAGTAGGATCCCACACCTGCTGCTGCGGGGTGTAGGCGGTGTGCGCCTGAGGAGGCTGGTCGTACGGGCCAGGGCTGGTTGGAGGGCGCCACTGCCCACCGCCGTCAGGGAGGCCGGCCCCTGGGCTGAAGCAGATCCACGGCCCGGGAGGCGGCTGCTGCTGGCGTCCCTGCTGCTACTGTCCGGTCTGCTGCTGCTGCTATCCACGCCGCCCACCGCGGCGGTTGTCGTTCCCGTTGCCGCCCCTATTGTTGCCCTGGCGAGGCTGAGATGGGTTGGCAGGGGGATGGTAGGAGGAGGACGGGGGCGGCAGCCGTCGGTGCCGGAGCTGGAGGAAGACGAACTGCCCGCAACCAAAGTTGTGTTCTTCTGAACTTTCTCATCATTAGCGAGGCGAAGTTCCTTCAGAACCAGCATGTTGCAAGCGGCGGCGAATGTGGGCAGCACGTCACGGTTGGCGATGTCGTTGGCCGTGCTAGAGAAACGAGGGTTGAGCCCTCGGAGCAGATTGAGGACGAGCCGAGGATCGGCGACCGCCTGGCCAACGTCGCGAAGAGCATCGGTGGCCTGCTTCATGCGCTGGCAGTACTGGTCGATGCTGGAGTCGCCCTGGGTCATGGAGTGGAACTGCTCGCTGAGGAAGACGGCCAGAGGCGCTTTGTTGGCATGGAACAGAGCGGCAATGGCGTCCTAGAGCTCGTGGGCGTCCTGATCTTCTGCCATGGCGAGGTCAAGGGTATCATTCGAACCATTAACAACATCTGTCGTACCATGCTTCTCCATGCCTCCAGCCTACTAGACTAAAGCGCTCAGCACATCGGGCTGGGCAGGCGGCGGCGGCGGAAGCGGTGGTGCTAGGGTTAGGGTCTAAACCTAGGTGAAAGATACCATGTAGAGAGATAGCGGAACACCTCTTACCCTTAGGGGTTGTGTGGCTTTCATATATATAGTCATACATGACTTGGAGTACAAGTAAACACAATTACATAGGACCCCCTAGGATATATACAATTATATATCTAACAGCTGGGTATAGGAAACCATTGTTGACTGGGCTTGAGTGGGTACAAGATAAGTTATCAAATAGACAAATGTGCTACAATATGTTTAGGATGAGCCCAAATATGTTTTACATACTTCATGATTTACTTGTACAATCTTATGGCCTAAAGTCTAGTAGCAAGTGTACTTCTATTGAAGCTTTAGGAATGTTTCTGTGGATGGTTGGCTCATCTCAATCAGATTTGAGAGATCACTAGCCACAATCCATAACAACTTCTACAAACTTGTCAAATGTGTCTCTAAACTAGCTGAGGACATCATAAAGCCTGATGACCCAGAATTTGCAACAATTCATCCTAGGTTGATGAATCCAAGGTTTCATCCTTTCTTCAAGGATTGCTTAGGAGCAATAGATGGTACTCACATACCTTGTGTCGTGCCTAGTGAGAAGATGATCCACCACATGTGTCGCAAGGGTAAGACAACACAAAATGTCATGGTTGTTTGTGACTTTGACATGAAGTTTACCTTTGTGCTGGCTGGATGGCCTGGATCTGTCCATGACATGAGAGTGTTCACCGATGCAATTACCACTTACGGCCATGTCTTTCCACACCCATCGACAGGTATACACCTATCATTAGTGCATTTGCAGCTTGAACTTGTTTCCCAGAGCACTAACCAATGTTGCATATTGTTCAGGAAAATATTACTTGGTGGACTCCGGGTATCCAAACCGTGCAAGCTACCTTGCTCCCTACAAGGGAACTATGTACCATCTGCCGGAGTACCGTAACGCCCAGGAGCCGCAAGGTAAAAAGGAAATCTTCAACTTTACACATTCATCACTTAGAAACGTCATCGAGAGATCATTTGGAGTGTTGAAAATGAAGTGGATGATATTGTTGGACATGCCAAAGTATCCATCTCATGTGCAAAGCCAAACCATTGTTGCGTGCATGGCACTGCATAATTTTATTAGAACTAGTGGCATAGTGGAGAAAGACTTTGATTGCTGTGATCGTGATGAGAACTATGTGCCAGCTGAAGCTAGGGTGTCTCAGCCAAGAAATCAATATTCGTCGACAAGGGAGGAATCTGCATTGATGAATGCTTTCTGTGAATCAATAGCTCTTGGTTTGTTGAATAGGACATGAAATTTGAGTGAACTATTGTATCGGTTATTCAAATTCTTGTACAATTTCTGTACCGTTTATTTGAACTTGGACATTTGAACTTTAGCAAATTTTGTACCGTACTTCTTGTACCAATTACTTGAAGTTGGGAATTCTGTACCGGTTATTTGACTTGGAAACTAGTGTGCTAGCATGCATAACAGGGCCCTAATGTGATTGATGAGTGTGAAACTGTGACTTGGTAAATCTTTGTTTATCATGGTTGTGCTGTTAGGAATTGGGGTCAGGTTAGGAATTCTGTACCAAAAGCCTTGCAGGGTTCATCTTAGTTTTCTTTAGATTACTGTTAGAGATACAATTGGGGATCTGCCTAAAGTGGAAAATGGTGCCAGCAAACTCACACTTGAGGTAACTACTGCTTTGAACCATCTATTTTCATTTTTCTCTATGAGCATGCTAAATGAGCTACTGGTTATCTTGTGCAGTATGGAGGTGAGCCTGTGTCTTGGTTCAAGAAGAAGATAAGAGGGAATATGATGGTACTGAATGATCACATATCCAAGTAGATGAATGAGCTGAACCTCCATGGTTGGTACATGCTATACATGTTTGATCCCTCACCAAACATGGTTGCTACTTGCTATACATACTATGGCTCTAGTCTGAACCTCATGAAAGAAGGTTTCTTTGGCTTTGTTTCTTTTCTGCAGTGACCATTGTCGACTTAGGGAGCAAGGCTCTGCAATTCCTAGGGCTCCATGACCAGGACACCCCAGCTTCTGTCGTCCACGCTGACCAGCTAGTAGGTAGTAGGTAGCTAGTAGATAGAAGATGGCTTTGGTTTTGCTCATGCTCTGTATGTATGTGGATGACAATCAGGATGTGGCGGTGAACCTGATCATCACAGACTACTTCATGCCTGGCATGACAGGATATGACCTGCTCAAGATCAAGGTAACTACTGGACTACTACTCCGTATATATTCTATTCTATCTAGTGTTTAATCACTGGCATACATGATCCACTGAACTGAAGATAACAAGGCCTAAAGATGCATGTTTGGTTTGTTCTACCAGGAGTCCAAATGATTAAGCAACAACATTTGAATGGAACCAAAGTCAGTTCTAGTATTGACAAATGATTTGTGGAATTGAGTAGTCCTTGCCTCCCTGCGCAGATCCTAAACTTGATCTTTTATTCGTTCCGGTAACTGTACAAGTTACCTTGAAGTAACCGAAACACCAGGGGAAGAGGTGAGCCTTCCCTCCACTGATCCAGTGGCCTTGAAGCTAGCTAGGCTCTGAATATATGATCTAGGCATCCAGCCATCTATTTTGATGAACACCGAACATGCAGGAGGCACAGGTCTTTGAAGAGAAGAAGATAGGCACAATGCTCTAGTGTGATCTGGTAGTGATGATGCCTGCCTTTTGTGTTGTAGCCTGTAGTACTAGCCACTAGATTTGTGGTAACATCTTGTTATGAACGTTAGTTCATAACAGGGGATAAGGGGATAATTAGGCCTTATGCTTTGCCTAGAGCTTGAGAGATGGAGGGAGACTAGATTGTTTCTTCATAATTCATTGCTTACTTTCTATTGTGCCTCATGGGTTGATTATAAAGGGTACATAGTACTAATACCTCTTGTGCCTAGACAATATGGTACTATTCCTATTTCCTCTAATATAGATAAATAACTAAGAGAGACACTAATTAACACTAATGGGCTTAAGGCCCAACTAGGACAACCACGCCTGGCAGCCTGTTGGTTGCCCATGACATCTCCCCTGCCCTTGGAGACCCAGCTCGTCCTCGAGCTGGATAGTTGTTGCAGACCTATTTGACGCGACCTAGGGTTAATCCTTTTACATCTCGGCTTACCATTTTTATTTAAGACTAAAATACAACTATATCCTCCTGGATCCCATGGGAATAGCTCCTCCGCTGGCTTCATGTGGGTTGAAGGGTGGCACATGAACCAGCCCGCTCCTATGTTGGATTTGAGGAGCACCACTGCAGGAACTAGGATGAATGAGACGGTGTTGCGTGTTCGCTGCACTGGAAGTGCCCATACTTGGACCTCCCCTTCAATTGGAGCAGCAGGACGTACTGGTGAGGCCGAGTGGATGAACACGCACGACATCGATGAGCTGAGGAGCATGCGCATCTTCTGCATCACATGACGAACAGGAAACCTCGCCCTGTAGCTTGTAGTCGCACCGTTGCTTGCTCCTCTGATGCTTTTGTGGCATGAAGAGCCTGCGCTCGACGGTGTGCCAGGAATCCCCGTGCTAATGCCTGGAGGCGTACAACCATCCGGTGTTCATAGTCCCCCTTGTCCTTCGCTTCGAGACGCGCCCTGAGGCGATCCAGCTGTGTGGACACCTCAGCAAGGATGTGCAAGCTGTTGTCGACGCCAAGGGCCACCCGAGTGAGCAGGTCGGGGTACGGAGTCGGTTTGAAGCGCAGGTGCAGGAGCTCGGTGAAGCGACGCCACGCCGGGGTGCCTTCATCCTCCTGGACTTGGAGGAACCAAACCCGGGCGTCACCTTCCAACTTGCGGGAAGCCATCCATACCTTTTCTTCCTCCATGATGCGCTGTCGGCGGAAGTAGAACTCGCAGTGATTGACGAAGACCACCGGATCTGAGGTCCCATCAAACTGAGGAAAATCCATCGAGGGACCGGGGCGGTGGCTGGATGCGGCTGCTCGATGGAGAAAAGGGCGGAGTTGGCGCGTGGTTACGCGGAGAAGACCCACGGCAGCGCGGAGGAGACCCGCGCGTAGGGGAGCCCCAGGCGGCGTGAAGAAGGGACGCGCTGATGGCTTGGGGACGGCTGGAGAAGATGACACGGCGACGCGGACGGCGCGGAGTGAAGCTGTAACAACCCGAGTTTTCTAACAACCAAAAATCCCAACTTTCAAAAACTTTTCATGCAATGTGTGAAGCATGTAGTTGATAGGTAGAATCGAGCTAAACCTAGGGGAGTTACCGATGAAACGTTGCATGCATATAGAATTGATTGTAAGTGAGTGCCTCTGTTCTTGTGCTAGTTTCGACTCTTAGTTTTGTCTGGAGTTTGGAGTGCACAAATCCATGGCTATCATGACCTTTAATCTCTCGGTAAATCTCTTTGGGCCTTGAGTTAAGATCTCTCACAGAAATCCGTCTCAAAACCCCTTTTAATTTCTCTCAAGTACTTTCTGAATTCCCGCTCAAATAATCCCTTGGATCTCTATCTTCAGTCGAATGCCAAATTGAGTTCCTCCAAGCTTCCTGAGCCTATGATATGATACCTCCCTTTTCCCTTTTAATATTCACCTAACCATTTGGGAGAATTCAACTCAATGCCCTTAAAATCATAATATGAAGGAAAAACCCCCTTCATCTTCCCCCCTTCTCCATTTATCCCAACCGGACCAACTCTTTTCCTCTCCCTCTCTGTTCATGGAAAACTGGCCCAGCTCGTCACCGCGGCCCAGCACCCCTACTCGCGCAGGCCTAGTCCAGTTGGCAGCCCACGCGCAGTTGGCCCCTTCCCCTCTCCCGCTACCCCACCTCGCAGCCCACGCGCGCGACCGAAGCCCACCCGGCCCAGCAGCCGCACCACCCTTGAAAATCCTAAGGGCGACGCGTCCTCTGCAGCTGCCGCCACCGTCTGATGGGGAAGCCGCGCACGTCTGTGCCCCCTCCCCCGCCTCGATGTCCGTACCCTGCCACCGATTTACGCCGCGTGTCCCTTCTCCCGCACGGACGACAAGGATGGTCGGCGCCCCTCGAAACCCTAGGTATCGCACTTATAAGAGGTCGAGCCGCCGCTGCTCCGCTCCCCTTGTTCCTCCCTCGCGCCGCCACCTCTGCTCCGCCCTGCCCGTGCCGCCCGCGGCCGACGCCGCGCGAAGTAGCCACGCCAGGAGCCGCGCCGTCCCCGCCACGTCCGGCCATCGTGGGCGCGCTCGCCACCGAGCGCTCCTGCCGGCGCATCCCCGCCAAACACCGCCGTCCTCGACGCCTAGCCCGACAACCCAGCGTGCTCCGGTCACCTGACCTCGACGCCTCCACCACGTCCTCGGCCCGCTCTGCCGAGTTCGACAACGACGCAGCGGGCCACGCCGACGGCCTGAACGCGATGTCGTCCACACCTGCGACGTCACCTGGACTGCTCCGTCTCGCTCTTTCGGCCGAGAACTAAGCTACCTCGACGTCGCGTTGCTGCAGCTGTGTCGTCGCCTCACCGCAGCACTGCTTCATCTGCAACACCCCGACGTCCCTGCCTCACCGTCCCGACGTTGTGTCGTGACGCTGCTTCACGAACCGACGCGCCGAGCCGTCGTCGACCACGACGTGCGCAACCGAACCATGACCGAGCACTGGCACGACCACACCGTTCGCGTCGAGTCGCGGCAACCCCTACGACCCTCGTCCACCTCGGCCGTTCTCCCCATGACATCGCCCTGCCGTGAGGTCTCCACTACCTAGTGCGGCTATGCCTCCGGGGTGCCTTGCACCCTGACGACGTCTCCGGGCAGCGAGCCTGCCCTCCACCACGACCAGCACCACCTTGCCGGAGGAAAACAACCATCGTCGATGAGTCACAGTGCCCAAGCTCCCGCTTTCCCCTCCTTTTTTCGTTGTTCATGACTGAGTCTGGCCTTCGTGCCGCTGTCTTTCACCACACAGCAGAGTCGCGGCTTTGCCAAGCTATCTGCCGAAGCTCCGCCACCTGCCGGCCTGCTGCAACCCGGCTGAACCACCCTACTGCACCGCCACGCTACTCGGAAAGCTGCGGACGTGCTGCGTCGATTGGCGAAGCGCCGTCCCCCTGCATACTCGTCGTTCTGTCCGGCCTTCGTGCCGTGATCTTTTATGTTGCAGGGAGGTGTGTCTGTCCCTGTTCCGGATGCACACGTTGGATCCTTGCAGCAACCCGGAGCCGTTCCCGTCACTTCAAGGTCGACCCTTGAAACTCGCCGACGCCATACGTCGACAAAGTTCCCCTTTTTCAATACTTGTTCATACATGTCCGTACTCATCGTATACTCATGATATCCATGGCTATGCTTGATATATATATGCCTGCTTGTGCCGTGCCTTCGTGTCGGTCTATCTATCCATCTTTCTATGCTATGGAATGTGTTACTCCAGTTCGTGTTTGTGTCAATGGATCTTTCTTGTGTGTGGTGTTTTGTTTGTCTCTGTGGACCGAGCTTTCGAGCTCTGGTTGAGAAGCGACGTGTTCGGTTGTTTCGGTCATGGGTTCGCCCTGCTGTGGCCGTAACGCCAAACACGATCCCTTCTCGTGTTTAGTTGTCCCCGTGGAACTACGACAATTGTGTCCTTATTCGACCCTAGGACATGGCCATTGCGGACTCGATAGTGGTGCGCTTCCTACCCGCACTAGCCGAGCCTCCGTGACCTAGTCCACTAGAGACGAACGAGGGGACGACTATCGTGGAACCTTCGGAGGCCAACTCTTGTAGGTGAAGCTCATGGTTGCGAGTGCCTCGCCATGACCATTGGGCTCTACCTCCTTTGCTTCTCTTTTTCCTACCCACCTCGTATGCTTGCGCCACCTAGACCATAGCAATTCTTCGGCTTTTGCGGTGACAACCGCACTGCTAGAGCTCGAGGGATTGTCTTGTGCCGTTTTAGTTGCACGTAGGTCATGGTTGCCCTATGAGTTTGTGTAGTTTGAGGAACCGTGAGCTAGTGTCCCTATTCCTTCGACCTCGTCTATTCCCATGGCGTGTTGATCGAGAGAATGCGGAGACTGTTTCTCTCTTATCAATCCCTGTCGATCCAGTAAGACGTGGGTTGAGCCCTTTTTGTTCCAACTTCGGTTCATGTCCATTACCATGACATGAGGATCGAAGTGTCGTGGAACCAAATCCCTCTTTGCTTGTTTGTTTCCTTTTGGTGTTTAACTACCGTTCTCTTGGTTATTTTCCTTTAATTACCGTCAGATGCTATGGTGAGTGGATCAAAGAAAGGTGGATCATTTTCTCTCCCCTTCTCTCTTTTGGCTCTTTTCGTGCTCAAGCCCTTGTATGCTTGTACTTATTTTAGACCATGGCGCTGCTCAGGTCCTTGCTGTGACAACCGCACCGCTAAGGCCCTAGGAGTGTTTAGGTGCCATTTAGTGCACGTAGGTCGTGGTACCCTACAAGTGGATTTGGGTTTTGTGTGTTCTCTTGTGTGTTGCTCCTTTCTGATGCCTCGCCTTTGCCATGGCGTGTGGATTGGGAGAAGTAGACCACTTCCCCTTTTTCTTTATTGCCTTGTTCCAACCTCTTTTTTGGTTGGCGAAGCTATGGTCTATGCCATGTCCTTGGAACCATGCGAGTTGACTCGATCGACCATCAGAAAACTATCCTTACCAAGGACGTAGTATGGACAGCCTAGCCAACCCTTCCCCTGTTTCTTTTGTCCCATTCTCTTTTGCTTGTGCTAATTTCTGTGGCGTATAAGTCGAAGTACTGTGGGACCAAGTCACAACTCTTGCATCTTGCGTTGTTCGTTCTTTCTTTAGTTGTCTTACTTGTGGGGCTTAAGGCTACAAAGGCTGAACCCTGTTGCGTTGTCTTCCTCCCTTGCTTGCGATCTTTCGGCTCCTGTCAATTTCCATGATAGTCGGGTCGAAAAACTACAAGCCGTGGTGTATGTTTGAGTTAAGTTAGAGTCTAGGCCCTTTTCTCTTGAAGCCATACAGGTTGACACCATCAACCCGGGAAGTGTGGCTATTTCGGGGTCGTGACTTGAGCCTATGTTTAATAGATAACCACTCGTGTTTTATTTTGAGCCCGAGGAAAGCGGACAACCCCGTGAGGGCTAAGTCTTTTGGTGATCTTTTGTCGTTAGTCGCTCTTCTGTGTCTCGCTGTCTTTTAGTTTGGATCTTGGTCAAGAATTGATTGTTTCCGCCTTGTTTGTCACTTTGTCGAGGTAGTTGCATCGAGGGCGATGTTGATCGGACCGGTGATCCGTAGGAGGCAGGACACAGGGGCAGCAACAAGATGTGGATGAATTTATGGATCTATAACAAACAGGTGCCACGTCCCACCCAACCTCGTAGAATCCTATTAGACATGCATATACATAGATGCTAGTGCTTTACTTTATGCAATTAAACTGATAGGTTGCATGGTAGATTGCTTGGAAAGCCTTTACCTTGTCGCAACCTTACCCCTGCACACCCGCTGCTAGGCTAGACACTCGCTTTACTTACTTGCTCGCTGCTTACTTCTACTTTGCATTATGTCTATGATGTGATGCTGAGTGGAGGATTGTTTATGAGTGGCTAGGCACTGTGTGCCGTTATAATGATAACAACTTGGGGAGATCTTGGCGTGTGTCTTGGGTGTGTGGTGAGGGTTGAGTCGATCAGACAGGTCCTACGACAAGTTCGTGGGACGAGTCTTGCCGCGGGTGCGACCTGGGTATCCCCACGTGAGGTACCTGTGGCGGGTACATGTGGTTTTGAGAAGATCCCGGGGCGAGCCTCGAGATAGAGGTGCTGTGATGGCACGGGGGAGTACCCCGATTGAGGAGATGACCTGTCTGATCCCATTTAGGAACTGTTATCGAGTGGACCGGAACCATGGGAACTTTCGTGCACACCACTCGTCCCTGTATGGGCGGGGTGCGGATGTCGATCGGTTTGGGCGATGTCATTACTGCCAGGTTGTTAGGTGATAAGGGTGGGTGGTACCGGTGTTGAGACCCGTACCACCTAGATGCGCAGTACCACGGTGGTCAGGTGTTGCGTCTCCCAGTCTCAGTTTGCCAGTGCGCCGGGGAGCCCCAGGACTGAGTGGCAGGATGGTATCATTCCGAATCAGGAGATAGTCCGTTATCGGCCTAGGCATTGCGCAACGTCGATGATGGCGATCTTGTGGGTACAGGTGTACACACTCTGCAGAGTTGATCGATCTATACGTATAGTCGTGTCCCCGGATATGGACATTACCTTGACCTACGCTTCTCTTGAGTAGTGAGATGAGTCCTTTCTTCTCTCCCCTGGGTTTTGTAGGATACGGCTGTGAGCCGCTGAGGCAAGGACGAGAGGGAGTTGTCCTTGTCGCCTAGAGAGTGAGAGTGTGTGTGGTGAGATGTGTGTGGATGGGATGGATGTGTGGGAAATGTGTTAAAACTTGATATACAACTTACTATATTATTATTACTTAATAATGAACTTGCATAGGAAAACTACAACCTTAAATAGGTCTTTTGTTATACCCTTGCATTCCACTTACCACAAAGCGAATGCAAAACATAGGGTGGGAAACAGTGGCTAGTACAAATCGTACTGAAAGTTATTTATCAGGTTTGGATGCCATCTTCGACGACAACAACAAGGATCCGGAGGAGGTTTAGGTGGTCTTGTCCTACAATCAAGATTGCTTGTGAAGGAGGAGCCTTCATCCGCTGGCGCGCTGTGTCTACATTGATATCGTTTCGCGTGCGTCTTCCGCTAGTATCATGTTGTAGTAGGGTGTGAATCTCTAAGTTGTAATATATGTAAACGTGTAATCTACGATGTATGACTATTGTATCAACTATATAATAATAATAATGTGATAGCTTGGTATTCCTGGGACTATCACATTATGTGGATTTCCCTTCGAGGAAATTGTGGATCGTTACAGAAGTCGGCGAGGGGACCCGTCGTGGTGGTGGGGGCGACGGCGCAGAGGCCTCGCGGGGCACAGAAGATGCGCAGACGGGCCGCAGGGGAACGGCGCGGCGATGCCGTGTCGGTGGAGAGGCGACGCGGCGACTGGTGGTGGGCCTGTGGCGGCGCTGCTCAATGTATGAGGTAGGAGATGCAGGCGGTCGGCGATCTCGATCGATGGAGGAGGAGCGGCTGATCTGGTGGCGAATCGGCGGCTGGTGGTGGGCGGGCGTCGATCTGGATTGAGGCGGCGAGGTGGAGGGGGATTCCCAGATGTTAGTTCATAACGGGGGATAAGGGGATAATTAGGCCTTATGCTTTGTCTAGAGCTTGGCCTTATGCTTTGCCTAGAGCTTGAGAGATGAAGGGAGACTAGATTGTTTCTTCATAATTCATTGCTTACTCTCTATTGTGCCTCATGAGTGGATTGTAAAGGGTACATAAGACTAACACCTCTTGTGTCTAGACAATATGGTACTATTCATATTTCCTCTAATATAGATAAATAACTAAAAGAGACACTAATTAACACTAATGGGCTTAAGGCTCAACTAGGACAACTACGTCTGGGAGCCTGTTGGCTGTCCATGACACATCTTCATCCCAGGTTGATGATGATAGCAAGAAGAAAAAAAATGCTGCTCTTCAGTTCAGTTGCGTCAACGAAGAATGCTTTCGAAATGAGTGGATTGATTAATTTAACTTGCAGGTTAAATTACAAAGCCACCTGCTGACAGGCTGACCAGCAGTGAGCAGTCACCATCAGCATCAACAGACATGTGCAGATGGCTGACCTGAACAGGTATGCAAAATAATTTTGCAAAAACTTTTCACTTCAATCTAAACAGGTATGTAAAGTAATTTTGTATTCTACGTTTTGAGCGTAAAAATTTTTTACAAAAACTTTTTACCACTTTTCAGGATCTAAACACAGCCTTATTAAGTTCTTAATTTCATTGCCATGTATACCATTATGATGTTAGATTCTCCGAGTTTCATACTATCAGACTACTTCGAGATCGTTCTCCTTCTCCCCAAGGACCTCAACCCATAGATCCCGACCACCGGTAGCCAAGCGTGGACCCCGCACCTCCTGCTACCCTTCATGCGTGCCTCCCCGCGAGCGAGCAGGAAGGCCACCGCCTACCGTGCAGGCCCAGCCTGGAACTGCCGACCAGTCGGCCGCCGTGCTGGTCACCCAGGCACCCATGGCCGGAGCCCCGCCCCTCTCGCGCGCGTTTGCAGCAGGGCTGCCCGCCCACCGGAGCCGCTCGGGCACGCATGGCCACGTGGGACCCTCGCCGCGCTGGCCAGCCGACGGCCTGGCTGAGCCTCTCCCTCCGAGCAGGGTTTTTGTTATCGAACGGTAACCGCGGTAACCGGTCGGTTACCGACAAACCGGCCGCGGGCGGTTCGGTTTCGGTACCGGTTTGAATTCAAATTTTAAATTTGAATTTTTTTAAAAGAAAAATCTGAAAAAATTCCTAAAAATAGTTCACGATTTATAGAGTCCAATGGTGTAAAAAAATTTCAAATTGGAGTTCGTTTGCTATTTTTTTTTGACGTGTTTAAGTTTGAAAAAAAAGAAAAAAGAAAAAAACCGGCCAGCCCGTTAAGGGCTCATGCAGCCCATTCGCTCCTGGTGCCTCCTACAAGGGCGCTGTCGGCGTGGGGGGCGCTGCCCGCTCCCCAAACCCTATCCGCTCGCTCCCCGCACAAATCCGCCCGAGCGCCGCCCGCGACCGCCCCCGAGCCTCGGTAACCATTCGGTCGGCGGCGGTTACCGAGAGATTTGGTCGGTAAACCGACCGCGCCTCCAGGCCTCCCTCCCCCCGGCGGTTACCGACCGGACGGCGTCGGTTACAGACCGGACGAACGGTAACCGACCGGTTCGCTCGGTAAGTTTTTTTTTTGTTTTTTCATTTCCTTGCATTTGTAGTTGCTTTAGCTGTAGGATTTAGTTATAACAAGCTATAGGATGTAGGTTTGATGGAGTATATGATGTAGAAAATATTTATTGTAGGATTTAGGTAGGATTTGACTTAGGACGTATATAGGAGTTAGGTTTATTTGGTTTAGGATTTAGGATTTCATTGATGTAGGATTTAGGATTTAGGTAGGATTTAGGTGTATGTTAGGATTTAGGTTTATTTGCGGTATGATTTGATGCATGTGTTCGATTTATTTGTGTTGTCCATTTGTGCAGGAGATGTCGAGAGACCGCAGAGACGTGGTATGGGAGCATGGTGAGAATCTTGCTCCCGGTTGGAAATGCAACTACTGTCGTACACAAAAAGCCGGGGGTGGTGCTTCCCGATTGAAGCAGCATTTTGCTGCGCGCGGGACGGAGATGATCCACTGCACCAAGGTGCCCAGAGAGGTCCGGGAGTACTTTTAGCATGAGATCGACAGAACTAGGCAGGCAACTAGTGACTGCTCTCGGCAGAGGCTTGCACGAGAGGCTGCTGCAGCGGAGGGCAACCACCCCCTTGACGATGACGAGTACGAGGCTCAGTTACAGGCAGCCATGAATCAGTCCAGAGCAGAATATGAGTACCAGGAGGGGGTGCAGCGGAGAGGAGGCGCTTACGAGCGTGGAGGTGGCAGTGGTAGTGGTACTGCTTCGCAGGGGGGCAATCCTTTGCAGAGGATGTTTCGGAGGTCTGGTTCACAGAGGCAGACCCCTGCGGCGGTGGAGGACTACAACTTGGCAGCCGGTACGAGGGGTGGACTCAAGCAGACAAGGATTGATACAGGGTCATGGACGCAGAGGGGAAGGACCGCGAAGGACGCAATTGGGAAAGCTTGGGGAAAGTTTTTCCATACTGCAGGAATCCTCGGGAGACAGGCGGACAATCCGTACTTTGTTAGTGCGGTCAGGGAGACGCAGAAGTGGGGTAAGTACATATACTTGGAGACTTCAATTCATTACGTATATTTCTCTATTCTCATGATTCGCTTACGATTGCAGGTGAAGGCATCGCGTCACCCAGTGGAAAGGATATAGACGGGAAGTACCTCGATCATAACGAGAAGGACCTGCAGTTCCGTACGCAAAGTTTAAGGAGGAGTGGCCCTTGTTTGGGGTCACGTTGATGTGTGATTCGTGGACGGGCCCGACAAGAATGAATGTCATCAATTTTTTGATCTATTGCAATGGCGTCATGTGGTTCCACAAGTCAGTTGATACGACGGGCAAGAGCCAAGATTCATCTTATTTGTTGGGGTACGTCCAAAATATTATGCCAATTCACATGCACTATATTTTCTAGGTTCCACTAAATGTTGTGCCTACTTGTGCAGCTGATTCGCAAGGTGGTTGAGGAGATAGGTGCTGAGCATGTCGTGCATATCGTCACGGACAACGGCGCCAACTTCAAGAGAGCATGCCAGAGATTGAACAAGGAGTACGAGCATATTGTTTGGACACCTTGCCTTGCACACACAATCAACTTGATGCTGAAGGACATTGGTCAAAGGCCGGAGCATGCAGGTATGATCTCCGTATGCAAGCGCATTTCAGCTTGGCTGCACAACCATGGCCAGTTGAATGCAATGATGATGGAAGCCATTGGTGGTGAGTTGGTCAAATGGAATGCCACTAGGTTTGGGACCAACTACATGTTCATGGAGAGCTTCCATCGGAAGTATGATCGTTTTATGCAGTGGATGGGATCTTCCATGCAGTGGATGGATCTTCCGAGTTCTTGCATAGCAGGTGGGGAAAATCCAAGGAGGTCATTATGCTCACGCAAGGTTGTCTAGTATACAGTGGTGGGAAACACTCAAATACATCATCGATTCAGTGGCACCAATTTACAGGTTCCTTCGGTTCGCTGATCAGGATAGGCGACCTAACCTGTGTGAGGTAGTGTACAACTTTCAAGAGTGCAAAAAGAAGATGGAGGCCTTCTTTGGAACAAATGTCTCAACATGGCATGAGTACAAGGCTATCATGGATGGCAGGATTGCGGACGTGTACTATGGCACGCATGTGGGCCCAAGTGCGATCAAAACCATTGTTAAAATCCATGTCTCTACATATTGAGTATTTACCATTTGCTAATTTATCGTGCATCGTATGTTGCAGCTGCTGTCCTCAACGCAAGGCTTGTATACCGTTACAATCCAACTCCGCAAATGTTTGCTGGCCTCAAGGAAGCATTTGGGAAAATGACGGATGTGCACTCCGCTGTCTTGGCATTACAGGAGGCAGAATCATTCCGCCTACACCTTGGGGAGTTTGGCAGTGAGCTAGCCATTAAATGGCCATGGACCCCAAGACAACCCCATGTAAAAGTACTTTTGAACTCATTTTTTTGTCTTTTTGAGCGCATACCTAACATAATGGGTTCCACTTGCAGCTCAATGGTGGATGCTGTTCGGCAGGAGCACTCCAAATCTGCAAAAACTTGCGTTGAGACTTGTTGCACAGTGTGTATCCTCCAGTGGATGCGAGCGCAACTGGAGTACATTTGCCTTAGTGCACACGAAGGTTCGGAATCGCTTGTCCCACAAAAAACTGAACAAGCTAGTGTATGTGAACTACAACCTTCGCCTGCGACTCGCGGATGCCTCCGGACCACCTAGGCGTGAGGAAGAAGACTTCATTGACCAGTTCACGCAGATATCCTTTTACGAAAGGGATAATCCGGTTCGAGACTGGATGGAGTATGACAGATCCAACCAGGCTCCAGTTCTCGACGAAGAGGATGAAGAAACGGACATCCCTCTTCCGTCCCATATCGTGGGTACGTTGATGTACTTTGTTAGCCACTAACGAACCATACTTTTAATAATATGATTCATTCTTTGTGATGACAAAGACCAAGTGGACCCCGACGATCTTGGGCCCATCAGTGATTGGGCCCGTAGACATGTGGGTGACACGCATCTTGGCAAAAAAAATACCAGACGGGACCTAGCCAGAAACAAAAGGGGAAGCGAGTGCAACAACCTGTCACCAGCGATGATTCGACAGATGATGGCGAGGAGGGTGAGCAAAGTCCACGGTACCAGGAGTCCGATCACATCAGCTTAGCAAATGACAGTGGAGACGGTCATAGTGGTGACGATGACCCTGGAGCTGCTGGTGGTAGTGCTGTTGGTGGTGGTGGTGGGGCTGGGGGTTCTGCAGATGGTGCTGGTGGTAGTGGTGCTGGTGATGCTGGTGGACTTCGTTTCACAGGTATGGATTGTTACAGACATTTTTTTAATGTCTATGACTATTCACTAGTACTAATTATGGTCGGCTGCACGCGAGACGGACTTCACACATGCTACTCAGGACCGCGACCATGGGCAGCCGGAATCACAGAGGAGAGCTTACGACCCGACGGACTGCTACAACACGCCACAGTACTCCTCTTCCTCGTACAGTGATACATCGTACGGTGGTGGTTATACCTACCCCGTTCCTGACATCAGCACGCAGCCGACCACTAGATGGGTCTACGAATGGCAAGACCCGGATTTCTACAACATGTTAGTGCAGGAATGGGAGACCACAGCTCATTGGAGGGGCCAATCATGGATAGAGTACAAGGTCGGGCTACAGTCGCTCGGTATCGCTCTAATGTCCACCGCGGAGTATGAGAGGGGTGCCGAAACGGGATCTTCCCTTATATTCAACGCCAGTGACCATGATTTTTCGCATGTCTACGACACAAGGTATTTCCATGCACGATTTTTTTTGTTGTTGCAACGGTGAACTACGTTATTTCCGTCGTGAATTTGTGGCTAGTGCATCACTATGATATTATTGTGGGGTTGACCATTTGTATCACACTATTTTCCATGAATTGTGTGTTCTATTTACATCATTATGCACAAAGGTCATGTAAAAAAAATTGATTTTTTTCAAGCAAAAAAAAAAGCCACCCGGCGGTTTGGACCGATTACCGTTCAAACCGGTCGGTAACCGACCCTAACCGACCGGTTACCGGTCCCAAACCGAATGAACTGTGGGGTTTGAATTCAAAATCCAAACCGTTCGGTTTGGACCGGTAACCGGTCAAACCGGTCGGTAACCGCCCGACCGCGAGCGGTTCCCGGCCCGGGGCGAACGGTAACAAAAACCCTGCCTCCCATTTGCGCGCGAAGTCACCGCAGCAGGCCATCTCCATGTCCAGAGGAAGAAGAAGGCAGAGGAGCAGAGGTAGACGACGGCCAAGGGAGAGGAGCTCTGTAAGATTGGATTTAATGATGATGAGCCAAGGGAGTACCGTTTGCGGAACGCATGAAAGAGAGGAACGAGTGCACGAGGACCTTCTGGAGCCTTCGTCATTTTTCTTTCCCTTTTTTCTTCACAAAGTTTGTGTTATTTTTGGTTCCACACGCCAGTAAACTTGTGGCTCGGAGAGTGCCGAGCATTGCTACTCATATGAGTGCACTTATTTTGGGAAAATTTTGAATCACTAGTATAATGCAGGTGCTATCGTTACGGTAAAAAATAAAAGAACAATATATTTGTAAAAGGTATTATAGCAAGGAAGTAGCCATGAAGATGGACGGAAAGAGCAACAAATCACTTGCAACGATGATTTGAAATTCCCCCAAAGCGTTACCAATTATAGGTTACTATAAGTAGAAACTGGCAAAGGAAAATATAGTCATTAATCATACATGAAATACATTTAACTCTAGAAACAATTTCCAAAGTATTCTAGTTTTGCTAATATTTCTCAGTATGCATAGTAGAGGAAAACTCAATCCTGGGTCCTTTGCCTTCTTAGCAACTTCCCTAAGCCTTTCTAGTGCTAACCCGCCCTCTCTCAGTCAGTCAAGCAGAGAACCATGTAAATGTGCAACGCACAGGGGAGTATCACCATTGGTTGCCTTGACCTGAAAAAGGTAATGAAATTAAGAACTACAACACCTATTTGAAAATTTGTATAGAGAATCTATACATGACATGAGAAGAAAATTACCTCAAAAATACTCCATTTGATATCTCAAGGATTGACACATCAACTCCATTTGCACTGACTATCATCCATTTCGAAAAAGTACTTCAATCAACCAGTAATAATAGACAAGAATGACCAATTAGTAACTTCTTGGTGGTTTCATAAGCCGTCGTTGAGTTTTCAGTGGTCAGCCAAAGGTCCCGCAGCTGCGTCTTCTGAAACCATGTGGCATTAGATGCTATCAGTATTCTTAACAGTTTACAAGTGCCTTTAAGCAAGTTAATTGATTTAACATAAACTAATTTGTCTGGCCAAAAGATTTATGGGTCTTTAAGTAAGCCTAAAGGCAGTAGTACCATGAAACAAACCAAGCTATCAGGCTTGTAGTTGACGCTACAACTTTTTACAAAAGACCAAAGATTAACATGTAACAAAATAACTGGAGGAAATTCTTTACTGAATCTACTATCTTGTAGTGACATTTCCACTGGCACCTATTAATGATTCAGCTGCATCCCCATTCCATACCACATCTATTCAATAGCAACAGACCTAATTCTTGAGATTAGATATGTGTTATTCATATAGCAAAATAGTAAAATCCAACAGATCAACTGAAGGGAAAAAAAAAGGAAAAACTGCTATGATCAGTTAAGTGGACAGTGTTTGTAAGCAGGTACACAACATATTGAGGCTTCATGCCGTAGTGCAAAAAAATCAATATACTATATTTGATCATTATAGTTTATTAAAAGCCTTTTCTACAACCATCTTCTAGTAAATGTGCCTTTGCAGGTTCTTATACAAAACGGGAACCCATCTTCACTAATCTTTACAAAAGGGCCATATCCAAGGATCTAGCCAAGTACAAAGAGTTTTTAAATATTGATACCTCATAGAGTGATGCATTGAAAGAACGGAAAGCATAGAAGTAAAGTAAAAGACACAGGGATCACCATAGAAAATAGTTGGAGACTTGTTAAGATGATATATAGTACCTGGTTTTGAACAAGAGCATTGTTCTGACTGACTTTGCCCAAAACCCATGCTGAAGTAGTTCTTATTCCTTCATTTGCATTGCTAAGTTCCCAAATCAATGCAAAAAAGGCCTCCAAGTTTGTCAAGGTCTAATTTTTTTTGATAAAATCATGTCACCATAAGAATCTTGTAATGAAAAATAAGTACAATACTTGGTTTGCAGAAACTGATAAACATGATTAGAAATTAACTATTGATCTTTATGAAACAAAGAAAAAGAGTCTTGAAAACACCGTTTTAGCTTTCAGAACCTGTTGCTGTCTCCCTTGTAATGCAGAAACTGAGGTTGACTCAGAACCTGTTGTTGTCTCCCCTTGTAATGCAGAAATTGAATACAACACCTCCGCTGACATCTTGTGCTATGCAGTAACAATTTTAACTCATCAATGTAGCCAATATATAATGAGCTATATTCCTATCAGATCAGAAACACATGTGTTCATTGAAATAAAAAAAGATCTTAAACAAATAATCTTTTTACGTGATTGGTGCTAGTGTGTAGCGGTTCACATAGATTGGATGCAATACCTTTTTCTTCAAAACCATTTGACGGACGCTGGGAACAGTGCGGATCGAGCCGTCGAGGCTGCTTCCTCGGCGGCCTTGAGGCTTCGCGCTAGCAGGACCAGCCATGCCCTGTCTCCGCCCCAATCGGTGATGATGAGGCGGAGGTCACGCCCCGCCGGCGGCCATGGAGCCCTCGGCCCGGGGGCACGGGCGGTAGAGAGGGGCTGTTGGGGGAGGTAGAGAGGGGCCTGTCGATGTAGGAGAGAGAGAGGGAGCCGCTGCCGCCGCCGTCCGAAAACCTTGCCATCCGCCGGACTGGAAGATGAGATGGATATTGATGGCTCGCTGAGGATGGAGAAAGGATAGCGCGGTGACCGGAGTTGAAGAGGAAGATGCCGGCCTGAGAAAAATGTTGTGGGCGGCCGGAGAGGGACGCGCCGCCGGCGGCGGCCTATTCGCGTGCGGAGGAGATGGAGTCGCGCAGCGCATGCTCTTCGTACGGGAGGGGAAAAAAGAATAACGTGAAGCCGTTTTTTTTTTGCATAAAAAAAGAGAGAGACGCAGGGATCGAACTCCTGCCCAGCGTTTTTGTTACCGAACGCGGTAACCGGTCGGTTACCGACGAACCAGTCACGGGTGGTTCGGTTTCGGTATCGATTTGAATTCAAATTTCAATTTGAATTTTTAAAAAAAAAAATCTAAAAAAATTCCTAAAATAGTTCACGATTTATAGAGTCCAATGGTGTAAAATTTTTTCAAATTGGAGTTCGTTTGCTATTTTTTTTGGACGTGTTTAAGTTTAAAAAAAAAGAAAAAAGAAAAAAAAACCGGCCGGCCCGTTAAGGGCCCATGCGGCCCATTGGCTCCTGGCGCCGCATAAAAGGCAACTGTCGGCCGGGGGGGGTGGTGTCCGCGCCCCAAACCCTATCCGCGCCCGCCCCCCTTCACTTCCCCCCCGCGCCGCCCCAGCCGACCGCTCCCCTCAGTAACCGACCAGCCCCAACGCGCCCTCCCCCCCGGCGGTTACCGACCGGGTTGTTGGGTAAGTTTTTTTTTGTTTTTTTCATTTCCTTGCATTTGTAGTTGCTATAGTTGTAGGATTTAGTTATGATAAGCTATAGGATGTAGGATTATGGAGTATATGATGTAGAAAATATTTATTGTAGGATTTAGTAGGATTTGACTTAGGATGTATCTGGAGTTAGGTTTATTTGGTTTAGGATTTAGGATTTGCGGTTGGATTTGCTTAGGATGTATGTAGGATTTAGGATTTAGGATTTTATTGATATAGGATTTAGGATTTAGTACGGGTCAATATTGACACATGATGTAATTCCCATGAAATATGTTAAGGTAAACAAAAGCTGCATCCTTGAAAACTATTTTTTATAATAAATATATACTCGCTCCGTCCTAAAGATGATATTATTCTTTAAATAGTGTTTGAATCAAATAGTCTTAAATTTAGCTGAATTTATATACTAAGATTTTAGTATTTATTATAGTAAATAAGTACCATTAGATTCTTTATAAAATATATTTGTTGTATTGCTATATATTTGCGGTATGACTTGATGCATGTGTTCGATTGTTTTGTGTTGTCCATTTGTGCAGGAAGATGTCGAGAGACCGCAGAGACGTGGTATGGGAGCATAGTGAGAATCTTGCTCCCGGTTGGAAATGTAACTACTGTCTTAAACAAAAAGCCGGGGGTGGTGCTTCCCGATTGAAGCAGCATTTGGCTGCGCGCGGGACGGAGATGATCCACTGCACCAAGGTGCCCAGAGAGGTCCGGGAGTACTTTTAGCATGAGATCGACAGAACTAGGCAGGCAACTAGTGACCGCTCTCGCAGAGGCTTGCACGAGAGGCTGCTGCAGCGGAGGGCAACCACCCCTTGACGATGACAGTACGAGGCTCAGTTACAGGCAGCCATGAATCAGTCCAGAGCAGAATATGAGTACCAGGAGGGGGTGCA
This sequence comes from Microstegium vimineum, assembly GCA_022036555.1. NCBI lineage: Eukaryota > Viridiplantae > Streptophyta > Magnoliopsida > Poales > Poaceae > Microstegium > Microstegium vimineum. The sequence continues at coordinate 22,352,012 of CM039120.1, read as the reverse complement.
GCGGAGAGGAGGCGCTTACGAGCGTGGAGGTGGCAGTGGTAGTGGTACTGCTTCGCAGGGGGCAATCCTTTGCAGAGGATGTTTTCGGAGGTCTGGTTCACAGAGGCAGACCCCTGCGGCGGGTGGAGGACTACAACTTGGCAGCCGGTACGAGGGGTGGACTCAAGCAGACAAGGATTGATACAGGGTCATGGACGCAGAGGGGAAGGACCCGCGAAGGACGCAATTGGGAAAGCTTGGGGAAAGTTTTTCCATACTGCAGGAATCCCCGGAGACGGCGGACAATCCGTACTTTTTAGTGCGGTCAGGGAGACGCAGAAGTGGGGTAAGTACATATACTTGGAGACTTCAATTCATTACGTATATTTCTCTATTCTCATGATTCGCTTACGATTGCAGGTAAAGGGGCATCGCGTCACCCAGTGGAAAGGATATAGACGGGAAGTACCTCGATCATAACGAGAAGGACCTGCAAGTTCCGGTACGCAAAGTTTAAGGAGGAGTGGCCCTTGTTTGGGGTCACGTTGATGTGTGATTCGTAGACGGGCCCGACAAGAATGAATGTCATTCAATTTTTTGATTCTATTGCAATGGCGTCATGTGGGTTTCCACAAGTCATGTTGATACGACGGGCAGGAGCCAAGATTCATCTTATTTTGTTGGGGTACGTCCCAAAATATTAGTCAATTCACATGCAATATATTTTTCTAGGTTCCACTAAATGTTGTGCCTACTTGTGCAGCTGATTCGCAAGGTGGTTGAGGAGATAGGTGCTGAGCATGTCGTGCATATCGTCACGGACAACAGCGCCAACTTAAGAGAGCATGCCAGAGATTGAACGAGGAGTACAAGCATATTGTTTGGACACCTTGCCTTGCACACACCATCAACTTGATGCTGAAGGACATTGGTAAAAGGCCGGGAGCATGCAGGTATGATCTCAACATGCAAGCGCATTTCAGCTTGGCTGCACAACCATGGCCAGTTGAATGCAATGATGAGGGAAGCATTGGTGGTGATTGGTCAAATGGAATGCCACTAGGTTTGGGACCAACTACATGTTCATGGAGAGCTTCCATCGGAAGCGTGATCGTTTTATGCAGTGGATGGATCTTCCGAGTTCTTGCATAGCAGGTGGGGAAAATCCGAGGAAGGTCATTATGCTCACGCAAGGTTGTCTAGTATACAGTGGTGGGAACACTCAAATACATCATCGATTCAGTGGCACCAATTTACAGGTTCCTTCGGTTCGCTGATCAGTATAGGCGACCTAACCTGTGTGAGGGTAGTGTACAACTTCCAAGAGTGCAAAAATGAGATGGAGGCCTTCTTTGGAACAAATGTCTAACATGGCATGAGTACAAGGCTATCATGGATGGCAGGATTGCGGACATGTACTATGGCACGCATGTGGGCCCAGGTTGCGATCACAACCATTGTTAAAATTAGCAGTCTCTCTCTACATATTGAGTATTTACCATTTGCTATTTATCGTGCATCGTATGTTTGCAGCTGCTGTACTCAACCAAGGCTTGTATACCGTTACAATCCCAACTCCGACCATGTTTGCTGGCCTCAAGGAAAGCATTTGAGAAAATGACGGATGTGCACTCCGCTGTCTTGGCATTACAGAGGCAGAATCATTTCGCCTACACCTTGGGGAGTTTGGCAGCGAGCTGGCCATTAAAATGGCTACGGACCCCAAGAAACCCCATGTAAGAGTACTTTTAAACTCATTTTTTTGTCTTTTTGAGCGCATACCTAAATAATGGTTCCACTTGCAGCTCAATGGTGGATGCTGTTCGGCAGGAGCAATCCAAATCTGCAAAAACTTGCGCTGAGGCTTGTTGCACAATGTGTATCCTCCAGTGGATGCGAGTGCAATTGGAGTACATTTGCCTTGGTGCACACGAAGGTTCGATCGCTTGTCCCAAAAAACTGAACAAGCTAGGTATGTGAACTACAACCTTCGGCTGCGACTCGCGGATGCATCCGGACCACCTAGGCGTGAGGAAGAAGACTTCATTGACCAGTTCACGCAGATATCCATTTACGAAAGGGATAATCCGGTTCGAGACTGGATGGAGTATGGCAGATCCAACCAGGCTCCAGTTCTCGACGAAGGAGGATGAAGAAACGGACATCCCTCTTTCGTCCCATATCGTGAGGTACGTTGATGTACTTTGTTAGCCACTAACGAACCATACTTTTAATAATATGATTCATTCTTTGTGATGACAGAGACCAAGTGGACCCCGACGATCTTGGGCCCATCAGTGATTGAGCCCGTAGACATGTGGGTGACACGCATCTTGGCAAAAGAAAATACCAGACGGGACCTAGCCAGAAAAAAAAGGGGAAGCGAGTGCAACAACCTGTCACCAGCGATGATTCGACAGATGATGGCGAGGAGGGTGAGCAAAGTCCACGGTACTAGGAGTCCGATCACAGCAGCTCAGCAACTGACAGTGGAGACGGTCATAGTGGTGACGATGACCCTGGAGCTGCTGTTGTTGTTGTTGGTGGTGGGGCTGGGGTTCTGCAGATGGTGCTGGTGGTAGTGGTGCTGGTGATGCTGGTGGACTTCGTTTCACAGGTATGGATTGTTACAGACATTTTTTTTAATGTCTATGACTATCACTAGTACTAATTATGGTCGGCTGCAGGCGAGACGGACTTCACACATCCTACTCAGGACCGCGACCATGGGCAGCCGGAATCACAGAGGAGAGCTTATGACCCGACGGACTGCTACGACACGCCACAGTTTTCCTCTTCCTGTACAGTGATACATCGTACGGTGGTGGTTATACCTACCCCGTTCCTAACATCAGCACGCAGCCGACCACTAGATGGGTCTACGAATGGCAAGACCCAATTTCTACAACATGTTAGTGCAGGAATGGGAGACCACAGCTCATTGGACGGGCTAATCATGGATAGAGTACAAGGCCGAGTTACAGTCGTGCGGTATCGCTCTAATGTCCACCGCGGAGTATGAGGAGGGGTGCCGAATGGGATCTTCCCTTATATTCAACGCCAGTGACCATGATGTTCGCATGTCTACGACACAAGGTATTTCCATGGACGATTTGTTGTTGTTGCAACGATGAACTACGTTATTTCCGTCGTGAATTTGTGGCTAGTGCATCACTATGATATTATTGTGGGTTGGCCATTTGTATCACACTATTTTCCATGAATTGTGTGTTCTATTTACATCATTATGCACAAAGGTCATGCAAAAAAAATTGATTTTTTCAAGCAAAAAAAAAGGCACCCGGCGGTTTGGACCGGTTACCGTTCAAACCGGTCGGTAACCGTCCTAACCGACCGGTTACCGGTTCAAAACCGATTGAACTGCGGGGTTTGAATTCAAAATTCAAACCGTTCGGTTTGGACCGGTAACTGGTCAAACCGGTCGGTAACCGCCCGACCGGCCCCCGGCGGTTACCGGTTCCGAAACGGAAAGAAAAACCCTGCTCCTGCCCCGTGTGAGCCGGCGCCAAGAAAGCGGCCGATCCACATCGCGCCCACCAACTGAGGATGAGGAGTGGGTAAGGAAAGAGAAGATTTAGAATAATCTGGACAGTCCGTTTTAAAGTTGTGATTTATCTGGGTGTACAATTCTGGGTGCGCGAAGGAGGGACTTCTCAGCGGTGGACATTTTTCTGTGTGGATTTCTGTGTGGATATAGAAAATAAAAAGATGATGAATTAGATATGGTAGAATATAGATGTGCGTTTAATATTGGACGAAGGGAGTAGTGCAGAGCCCTGCTGCTGCGCAACCGAACGAGGTTTTGTTTCAAGAGACATGAACAAAAATATCAAAGCAAGAATAGTATAAATCTAAAAACGAAATGGTCAGCCCCTGCGGCTTTGCACAATCAGCGCCACGAACAAATAAAACAATTTCCATGACAACAGCCGATGTTCCCTTGCTATCATGAATCACGGAACGTCGTGTTTCAGATCATTAAAATTTGTGGTATCCAATGTGGACATGTAACCCAAAGGGCCCCGTCGATTCTGCCTCACCGACCTGAACTACATGGACCACAAGGTCCGCAGCTAAGCTCATTGCATACAGGACAACTGTGGCCAGAAATATATTATATATAGGAGCAGCGTAATCAAGTATACCCCCACCAGCCACCATGTATATTCTTAAAAGAATCTGAACAGACCATCCTGTATAACTGTTCATATTTACAGCCGCCTCCTATTCACAGTAATGATCTATAAACCATTTCTAGGGTAGAATCATAAATGGAGCGCAACTACAACTTCTACGGAGCTATATCCTCCTTCAACGGGTCGCATCTTTTCCATTCTGTGTAGGAGAATGCCTCCTGTTCCACCCTTGCTGATTTAGCGTATTTTCTAGTCCCAAAATTTCAACACCTAATATTTTTTGCATCCTGTGACACCTGTTAAGATTTCTTCCCCTTTTTCTTGTGCCTGGGTTCTGAAACCAAGTGATGGCTCTCCAGAAGATCTGAAAGCGTAATCTTCCCACAATTCCCTGTGTCCCAGCCTCTGGAATTGATCACAGATCATCATGATATCTTTTTCAGAAATCTTCCCCATCTCCTTGAGCTTGTAAACAACAAATTCTGATTTCCTGAGTAGCATAAACAATGATTACAAGTTAGTTAATTAAACAACTATTACAATTTAAAAGGATGGAAGCTGCACTATGGGCAGAAATAAATTAATTATGTTCCAAAAAAAAAGAGAGAACAAAAATCCTTGCTACTACAGAATGACTACTTATGGTAATTTTTTATGATGATGAATATCTGGTGTGGCTTTGCATAACTGACAACATTAAACATTAGGTCAGTAGCAGAACAGGGGGTGGAGAACATAATAGAAAGAAACATTCACATACAATTTCATAAGCGGTCCAGGGGGAGTCCTTTCGCAGTTTGGACAAGTTTTTGAAAGTACAGCATATAAATTGTGAAAATAAATGCAAGCACCAACCAGAAAATTTAGAAGACTGCCATACAGACTGGCAAAATCAATGAGCTGAGGTACCATTTGTAAGGCCTGTATATGTTTTATGCTGAATAAAAATTGAAAGATCTAAGAATTCTGCATCATCCTAGAAAGAGCAAAGCTTCCGCATTTTCTTTATGGGCATGCTATATGGTGTTTAAATACTGCTGACTGCAAGTGGTGATGTACGTTAATCAATCTACACAAATCAATCTGACACATCAAGCACACAGACCCAGCTAAGTTCAAAATGCAGCAAGTATGGCAGCAAATTGAAGCAAAATCAACTGTTAATCAGATTTGAGTATTAACATAAATCAATATTATTAAATGGGTGGTAGCAAAATTTTAAAAAATGAGTCAAAGAATAATGATATTTCTTTATACTGAAAAGAAGCCCAAATTTAGGGATAATCAAATGAATCAGGGGGTCAAGTTTTTTTGGGGTAATCCAACGAATTAACACCACTACCAAAATAGTTTTAAATGGAGTGTAAGAGCATAGAAAACACAGGAACAACTCGAATACAAGTATTCTAATACAAATTTAATAGAGCTAAGCAGAAAGAATTTCATATTCAAGAAAAATAAAAATGGCTGATAATAATTTTCTATGTGTTAGTCAAAAAAATGAAAATGTGTGCAACAAAGCTTATGAAGTGTTTTCATGTTTCACAATAGTCAATTTTCAGCCCAACCATCTCCCAGACAAAGACCAATTTAAAATATACCCAAAAATGTCAACGATGACTAGATGTCAGACCAAGTCCACTTTTACTAAGTGAAATGCTTGTACTAGTTAGTTATCAAATCTTGAAAGTAGGTAGCAGCCTAAGGTGAAGATTGAATCAAGTACAGTACTGTGCCCTTGATCTCATCCTGAAATGGCACCATTGAATGATTTTTCAAGTGGTTATACATTCTGAACGGTAGGAGTATGAATCATCCATATATTTTCCCAAAAATTCAAAGCCTCCAAATTTTTCATAAATATTTTCAAAACGATTATCTAGGATAGTTAGTATATGTATATTTGTCAAACTGAAAAAAACACCTAAATGAGAGAAAAATGCACAACACAATCATTCATTAACTGATATTTACGGTAGCACTGTCATACCACAGTTTTAAAAAAAAATCTAGGAGTCATCAGACGCTTATATAATATAATAACACAGAAATATGATTTAAGAACATGATCTATGAGAACGAAAAGGAAAGTTCATGGGTTTTCCTAAAATGGAAATCCTCTCTTACATGGTCAATTCTACAATTTGTACATAAGCATTAAACAATTTATTCTAAATTTACATGCCATACTCAAGAGTTTGATAAACTGTCAAGACCCATTCCATCTTTTTTTTTCTATGTTATATTTGCACCATAATTGCAATTCCATATTATTTTCAGTCGTGGACTATAATTTTACAAAGATTGCAATACAAGAACAATTCATTCCACAAACACATCTACAAGATAAATTAGTTAAAATATTGTTTTTCTGTCATCAAAATCAAATTGAGGTTTGTCTGTCAAAACACATAAGCATCATAGATTGTATACACTATTCTACATTCTTCCACTAGATATATATTCAAATGAATTCTTAGATCTTGTATTTTTCATTTATTTTGTCAGTGTGGATATTGCAAAACTATTTAACCAGCCTCCAAACACCACTTCTTCATCCTTTTTAATGTGGTATGTGACAGAGATCAATCATATGTCAACAAGCTGAGGCCTTGCTTCATTTTGATTTATTCTTTTTATGTTTAATTTTCAAGTTACCAAACATGACAAATAAGCGGAGGAGATAAAAGGACCCCAACTTTTCCCCGGCTAAGGGCATGTCCAATGGAGGTGATTAGCTCATTTTCCTTTTATGCAATGCCATTAGCAACAGGGGGCTTATAAAGAGGATGAGATGCTTAAGTTTTCTCCTAGTGCTCAATGTGTGCTACCAAGGTAGTTAAGCTCATTTAGCACCCATTTGCATAGAAGGAATTAACTTTTATGCTGGTGCTCAATGATGTAGCAACATTCTCTCTCTTTAGGTGTCCAGATTTATGCATCTTGTTTTTGTGCCCTAATATGAGATAGCATTCAATGTTTCGCTATGTACAACTCAGAAGGAGACATTGCTCATATTCCTTTGTGAAACTCCATTGTCAGTTTATCATTTAATCTTGTATATGAATAACTTGGTTTGGGAAAGGGAATGGCCCCTGTATTGATGACTCATATTGGGAAATTTGAGGGGATATCCATCGAGTCTTAGGTCAGTTGCAACCTAATTGCATTTCCCCACTGAGGTAGATAAATGAGTAAGACCACTAGAAACAGAACAGACAACCTAGTGAGCAAACCAATGCTAGTGATATTGATTGCTGTCTAGTGCCTAGTTGGTTCCAAGTGCATCTCCAACTTGCAAGTTTTGAATATTTAAATTTGCCCAATGCCCAATTTGTGATAGGTTGATAGTTTCATAATGCCTAAGCAGTGACTTCGAATTGGGACCTATTACCAATAAGCCTCTCTGAAGGATAATCAACTTGAAACCCCCCATTTGCATGGTACTAATCTTGCATAAAGTAAATGCAAAACGGACCAATGTGAAAACCCAAAACTTCTGGACTTACGTGAATATCCATGGTTGTCGATTCGGCAAGAAAATTCAGAACGGTCATGTCTTGGAAGCACCCCCTTGGCCCTGGTCGGGGCCCCTTGTCAATCCCCATCTCTGCCCCAATAGAGGAATGCCCCTTTCCACAGCCGGGGGGGCCGAGCAGCCAAGGGAGCAAAAACGCCCCCCCCAGTGTTGGAAAGCTTGGTCCCCCTAAACACTGTGGTCACCGAAACACCGCAAGATAGATGGGTCGAGCCCCCGGGGCTCTCCCCTTCCCCAGACGCAGCTCCAACACCCCACATACCCATACACCCCGCGCGAGCGCAACCTTATAGAAAGGCATCCTCCTTCTTGATGTCGAAGATGTAATTGTGGCGGTGCTTGCCGGGGGTTGGGGTTTTTGAGCGCGGTGATGGGAGGTGTCTGGGTGAGCACATAGGAGACCATCCCGGAGAGGAGGAGTCAACGAAGCCCAAGCGACGAGGCGAAGGGATGGAGAAGAGCTTGGCGGCGGGGGTGGCGGGCGTGATGTCCCGTACCGATGGTGCAGAGCGTGACGATGCAGAAGTAGAGCGCGTCGGCGACGGGGTGCGTGGGCCCCGCGGAGGAGGTGAAGTTGGCGGGGCAGGGCGTAGAAGGTTACGCCGGGGCGAGGTAGGCGAGCGGAAGAGGAAGGCGTGCAGGCGATGGCGGGGCGCTTGGGCGGCGCGGGGGTCTGGTCCCCCCGGGGGCGGCGGCGGCCGCGAGCGCCCCGGCGTGAGCGGCGCCATGGCCGGGGCGGTTTCGGGAGCGGTGAAAGGGTTTGGGGCGGGGGCCGCGGGTTGGCGATGAACCAAGGGGAGGAGGGGGCGGCAGCGGCGGAGGGGGTCCTCCCGGGTCGAAGGCGGCGAGGGCGGGGGCGAGGAGAGGAGGGCGGCGAGGTCGTGCAGGCCGTCGTGGGGCTGCGGCGGTGGTGGGCGCGATGCGTTTGCGGCGGCGGGGGGAGGGGGCGGGGGGGTGGCGGGTGGGCCCGGGAAAATGATGCGGTCCTTTTAGGAGGAGGCCGGGGATGGGCAGGTGGGGGAGGGGGTGGCAGAAGTGGGACACCTCCGAGTGCTCCGGCGGGGTGGAGGGGTGCGTTGGCGTAGCGCCCGTCTCCAGCCCCGCGCACGGCCGGGCTTCCGGATTAGGTCCCGGGAAGCGAGAGACCGGACCCCGGGGGGGGTTTGGTTCCACCGATTTCCCTTGGGTTGAGGAGGGGAAGGAGACGGGGGAGGGTGTTGGAAGGAAGGCTGCGCCCCTCGTCTTCTTTCTTTTTTTTGATTTCGGGGTAGTTTACTAGTATGTACTCCCCAAATTTACGATGACGACGGCGAATCCCTTTCTTTTCTCCCGTTTTCCTTTGATTTGTATTATTAATTTTTGTTCTAAATAAATAAGGGAAGTCATTAATTTTTATTGGGGGAGGGAGGAGCGGGGATCGTGAGCCCCAAAAAAAAAACGACTCTCTCTGTGAGTTGTT